>JAZDUA010001046.1:0-250334 GCA_038098605.1 Gryllus longicercus
TGACAATGGGTCTAATAATAGTGCAGTTTACCATTGCCTATTCCACTCGTATATATTTTAATAGATTTTTCATTAAAATTATTATCAAACGTAGTTATATTCGTTGTTGATTTCAATAACGATTGAAAATAATACATTGTCATTGCGTAAAAATTAAGTTTTTATTAGACTTGTCACTTATCAATGTTTTAACTCTCGTTTACATAATAACACGTTTTTTACTATTGTATGATCTGTTATTTGATAGCTGCAACCCGTTACTTAATGATTCTCATTACGATACAGCTTTCATTATGATACAGGTTCTTGATCAATCACAGAGAAGTTACAAACCAAGTTTGACTGAGCCTTGAGAATCGTTGTAATATATGTTACGTTCGATTGAATACATGAAAATTGAATTTAATATTATATAACGCTTGCCAGTTTTCTTTTTTTTCTTATTAGTATTTTTTTCCTGGAAAATTATTTAAAACAACATAGATCGTAATTTCACTCTAATTCTATTTGACTAGTTCAGTAAATCAAAGCCACGGGCAGCCGGGCAGGGTTGGGGGCTGACCGCTAGGTGACCTTGGCAGAATTCTGCATGAGGACTGCTACGAAATGAGTCAATGTAAAGTTTTAATTTATAAAAGTTACGTTTTTAAGATACTCTCTCGTTTCTAACTCGTATCATAATATCACATTCGTGTACTCTTCATTACATCATCGTTTCACAATGTAATATTTTAAATACTTGTAATACCGATAAGAAGAGATTGTTGATAGTATTGCGCCTTGTAAAAACTCTTAAAAAATCATTGGTACAGAATGTTTCAGAAATACATAATTTCCTTTACATCTCTCTTTTATTCCAATTGCGTCGTATAAATTATAAGGCAGGTACACGAATGCGTTTTCCCATTCAGCAGTAAACTTCGAAGAATCATGCACAGAAGTTAGTATACTAGACTTGAATAGTTGCACATTTTGTAAATGAATACGATTGCGCAGATGACATTTTAAGATTATATCCACGTTCTGTACTACTGCGTTCATTGAGGTCTGTTCGCCGCTCTTTTTACTTCAGGATCATGACCTACAAACCAGTTACTTCTAGAGTGCATAAATGAGTACTCGCAGTCTATAAATAACGACAATGCACCTTTGGTATCCATACAAAATGTATTTGCTCCGCCTTGCTCCGACAAGAAAAACTATCAAGGACTCTGGACGTTGGTTGCACGAATATGGTTTCGTACAGCCGGCGTATTTGAGCAAGGTCATTCCTTTACGCTGAAAAGGATATTTTGGAGAGAACCGAAAGAGAGCTAACAATCAACCCACAAACCATTGAACATTCAACGTACATTCAATACAGCAATATGGCTTGGTGTTCGGCGAAAGAATGCTGTATCTACAGGCATTGGGAAATTATTAAGTGAACGAGATCTTAGCTTGCATCTGATTGCAAAGCAAGTGCGCAGATTTTTTAATTTTCTCTACACAATTTTATATAGAGAGATGAGTGTTCATTTTTCAACGACAATGTCTTAGACACACAAAATACGTATTATTAGGCAGAAGAAAATCAATATAAAGATAGGAAGAGAGGTACACTTTCATGTAAATGTTTGACCTGACATTACGTAAAATTTCAGTTTTTATTGGGTAATTTATTATTACATTAGATATTATATAGTGGTTTTCTGGTGCTTTACGCGCAGCAAATACAAATTTGAAATTGTTAATTTCTCATTCGGAAATCAAACTCACAACCGCCCGTGTTAGCGAAACCCACAACTATCTTGTGCCTTTAATAGGTTGAATTTGCTCCATTGAATTCGAAGAAAGCAAGTGTATATTATTTAAAAAAGAATTGGACAAATGTACTAAATATTTGACGATCTTTCAGTGTGGTTTAATTATCAATAATCATAAGTTTTATTTCTTTCGTTTATTTTCCGTATTTTTATAATCTTGCTTTTATCGGACATTTCGTTAAATATAGCAGTAGATAGGACATATTTTGTAATAACTCGTACGAGTCTTGAGGGTTTAAAGTACCCATAGATGTTATTTGTAGCTTATTGGAGTCTGACGAAACAAATCGATTGGCTCTATTTTTAGCCGTAGACTGTAGAATATTTCTGAAAAAATCTAGAAAAAGTGTTCAGGGAATTTGAGGCTACCTGTAGTGGAAAACTCAGTGAATTACTGTAGAGTCTTTTCATTATTCAATGAGTCGTTACAGCGTGATTATCTAATAAATTAAGTAGTTAAATATAGACAGTGCATTATAATCAATATACCATTTTTTCATGTAATATTCTATGGCTGACAATGTGTAAGCCAGGTATCTGTATTATATCTAAATATTATTTTTACCGTGAATTTGCAAAATCCAGTATTTTTTAAACCGTCTTAGGAGTCTCAGGATCAATTGACATCACATTAAAGCCTCTAGGAGGTTCCAGAGTTCCAGTACCGACGAAGGCAGGATTTTCCACAGTATAACTACAAAGGTAGGTCGAATACAAAACTGCCTGGATGAGGCGGTCGGCTGCTCTGATCGGTAGTTTTCTGTGGTTTCTCCGATCAACACCAGGCGTATGCCGGAGTAGTAGACTAAAAATCGGGCCACGGACGTACGCGATCATTCCTTCCCCCACCTAGAGCTATCATCGCCCCTTACTTACACACCGTTACACTAACATGCAGTACATTACTACGTATGCCAGTCGGGATCTTAGAGCTTGTCCAGGCTGAAGCTGACCCCGTTGGAGGGAGATACGTGGTTGGGGAAAAATCTGGCAAGTGACGGGTAGGTCGTTATCGGATCTCCGCATCCACCAGGGGAAAAACAGAGTCACGGCGATAAAAGACGCCTTACAATTACGAGATTAATGATATCGGTTAACGCGCCTGGAATCGCTAATCAATCAAACAGATACTTATAACATAAAAACCAATTGAAGGCGCCACTCTAGACTAGTAAGCTATTATTCCAGAAGAAGAAAAAAAAACTAATTTTTAAATCTTATATTGCAGCAGATTCTCGTCGCAAAACGCGCGTTTTTTTTTGTTGCAATTGGAGAATTCCAGCACGAGGGAAGAGCGCCCTAGAAATAGGTCGCGCTCTCGTTCCGTAGTCCAGACTACGACGCAAAGGATCTCAAGTTAAGCCACCGCAGCTGTGCCTTGCATGGCCAAACGCCCTCTTGTCGTTTCTGCCTCGCCCCGCAGTCACTAAATTAACGATGCGTGGAAGCGCGACCTGTTGGCAATTACGCGCTTAGGTTTCTCGCTGACTGCACTTTCGAGATGCAACCTTGCTCGCGCGCCTTCGCCCCCTCCCGCCCTTCTGCCCTCCTTCACAACCCTCCACGTCTCGCCTCACCCCGCCCCGCCCCCCACCACACACCATTCCCCTCTCTCCTCACCCTTGCACTCCCACCTCTGCCCCTCCCCCTCCTCTCCCTCCTTCTTCTCCTCCTCTCCCCTAATATCTAACCCTCCCTTCCCGATCATACTTTTCTCCCTCTCCCCTTCCGCGCCTCGCCCTGCCCGGATCCGCCCCTCCCCGCCTCGTACCGTCAATTCCTTTCCCCCCATCCCGCCTTGCCCCGCCTCTCTCCCTCCCTTCTGTCCTCCTCCCCAGCCCTCCACGTCCCGCCTCACCCCGCCCCGTCCCGCCCCCGCCTCTCACCATTACCCTCTCTCCTCACCCTTCCTCCCCACTTCCTCCTTCTCCTCCTCCGTTCCCCTCATACCTTACCCTCCATCTACTCTCCCTTCCTCTCTTCCTATTCATAGATTCCTCCCCCTCCCCTTCCACGCCTTGCTCTGCCCGGCCCTGCCCCGCCCCACCCCGCCCCGCCCCGTACCGTACCGTCAATTCCTATCCCCCCATCCCGCCTCTCCCCGCCCCTCTTCCTCCCTTATTCCCTCCTCCCCATCTCTCCACGTCTCGCCTCGCCTCGCCCCGCTTCTCACCTTTCCCCTCTCTCCCCTCCTTGCTCTTCACACGCTCCTTTGCCGCCTTCCCTCCTTCCCCTTCACACTTTCCTCCCCCTCCTCCTCCACGCCTCTATGCCCCCGCGCAGCCCACTCCCCGCTCCGCCCCCAATTCCTTCCCCTCAATCCCGCCTCGCGCCGCCTCGCATCCTCGCTTACAAAATTCGAAGACTTTTAGGCACACAGTAGTCTTAATTTTTTATTCTCGCAATGTTTGCGATACACCCTCCATGAGCCGTTGGAACCAACGTCAAGAATCGCAAATAGCCAAACATTTTATCTGGTGACTCATTTTAAATTTTCCCTAAATTAGTTTCACGATCCGCTCGAGGAGCGCGCACTTAAGTTTGGGAGAGTACTACTGATAATGAAGATAACTGAGACGGTAGCAAGAAGGGCATATACTCCAGATCTGTGATTTGAGAATAACGCATTGCAAGTTTACGATCATAGACATTCTACATATTGGTCTATTTAATTGCAAATTACGAATAATTTTAATATATTATTATTTTTTTAAAACTTAATTTCATTCAGAACGTAATTAAATTCTCCTTAATTTCAAACATGCGGCGTAAAGAAAGAGTGCATTATAGGTCTTCGTCTGGAGGACACTTAATATTTATTATTGAAATGGTTTAAATTATAAATAGTATTAAATATAATTAGATTTTATTATAAAATGCTAATATGAAAAAATAATAATATGCTTTGATACCTATATTTTACCTCACAGTTCATTTTGTGAGCTATCAGATTAGGGCTCACTTTTCACACATTTCGACATTTTCGACATTTTCAGTTGACACTTCTTGAGGAAGTACCCATATAGGTCCCGAATATCAGTAACTATTGTCGGATTAAGTGGAACTCTAATGACAGGTTTAAGTGTAATATTCTGGAGAACTCATGTAACGGAATATTGCTCTACCAACCTATCGAGTAGAGATAAAATCATGAAAATTTGCTTGTATGTAGACCAAAGTACGCAGAATTCATGTCTGAATTTTCCGAAAGAAGAGATCATCGTACTATGGGCTCCTCCTTTAGCTACTGCCTCAATTAAGAAATTTAAAAAAGTACTTACATTTAGTGATGACATTAAATTGTATTAGTCTACTCCTTATAATAAATTATGGGAGCTTGATTTCGTTCCTTTATGTTTAACAGGTTTCTACTAGTTAATGTATGCATTTGATATTTTGGGTCGAATGTGCGACTTTGTCGTGTAGCTAAGGGTGCATCTTTTGCCATGGCCTAGTTAATTCCCATGCTCGGAGGGAAAAAGAGACATGTGAGAACTTGACATATTTTCTTACCGTGACTAGCAAACCCCATCATTCCTTTCCTTCGTCCCATACCTACAGAAACTGAGACTATTTTAAATTATTATTTAAATAAAATTCTTATTTTCCCCCGACAGATAATCAAACCCGGTTCCTCTAGTTAATAATATTTTATAATGAATAGAAAGAACGATTGTATATGTTTTGAATTTCAAGGCTTTCTTAACTTTTTTCTTTCCAATAAAGATATATATTTTAAAGAATCGATTTGTTACGAATTATTTAATTAATTAACGTATTTTATTATTTGATTATTTTCACCAACGACATTGACAACATGAATATCCCAGATCACGACCGCGTAGGTGGCAATTTTCGTGGAGAATTTTTATAATTTATTTCATCGGTGGTATTTCATTCGTACTATATAATAAAGTTATTTCTTCATAATAGTATTTAACACTTGCAATACCACGATATAAAAGTCCCGGGCTTTACCACGAGGGGAGAATTCTCGAGAGTTCAATTTTGCCTTTGTTGATCTTTTTGACGATTTGTAATTAACAATATACTTGCGCATTCATTTTAACAAAAAATTAGTTTGTGGCTTCGTAAGTGTAACGAATATGGAATGTATAGCATGTTTGCATTTAATGAAAAAAACTGATCGCACTTTTATGTCAAATAATTTTTGATGAATCATAATTTCATACTAAGATAATGAAGTGTATTAAAATGAGACAAAATGCTACAAATAATTCCAAATAATTCTTGGATGTCCAGTTTTTGGGTGAATAGTTGAAATGTTTTTATGCATTGAAAAGATTCTGTAGTAACCCAAATTATAACAAATATTTAACATAAATTGTGCAATAGCGCCCCTCCTTTAGTGATGCTGGAATTTGTCTCTTATTTAGAGTTCATTGGGGTGAGTTATTCGTAAAAATGCGATTCAGAATATTGAATTCACATAACAAAAATATCCAATCCACAGAATATTTCATTCTCTTATAGTTAATATTTTTATAACTGATAGTGTCCCTAGTGTGGCTTTGGTTTATTATTTTAAAGCTCAGCTTGAAGGTATCGTAAATATAATTTGCATTATTGATTTAAAACTCGACCTTTGGAAGAAAACCTAAGTTCCAAAATGTGTATGAACCTTCCACTTCTTTACCTCGTTACTGCGACGCTACTTTTATCGATGTAAAGTGATTAACTCGCTATCGTTTTTCACGAACTCTGCGCGGTCCTGCACGCAAAAGCGGGGGCTCATCTGCCGTGATTGGAAAGTTTTGGAGTAGAGTGCCTCCGAGTTGGCGTTTAAGTGGAGGCAAAAATGAACTCCACCTAATACCCTTTTTGTCTCCTCTCTTATCTTCCACTAGCGCAGCGTGCGTGCGTGCGTGCGTCCCTGCCTGGCAGCCTTAATTCGATGGGACAGGGTCCTGCAAGCTGTCATCGGGATTCTAGGGATTTGTGGAAGATCAACAAATTTATTAATTTTTTATTTGAATTATTTTAAGTCACTTTTTAACATTGAGATCATTAACGACTGTCACTCTATTCCTTCTGCCAGTACCGTTTACAAAACGCTCTATATTGCTAATGTGTTACAGTTAATATGAGTATTCTTTAAAAATTGTTGATAGAAGAAGTATGTAATTGAATGATTAGTCGTATCAATTTCAATTATATCCTGAAGTATATATTTGAAATTGATAAGACTATGTCACCTAAAGAAAGTAGGTGTTCTACATCAGGACATACTTTCTCGAATACTTGTAACTTTCGAAATTCAACGAATTCGAGTTCAACGAAAACGAGATCGATGTCATTTTTAAGCATCCTTTTCCTGGACGAAGAAAAAAGTAAAGAAAATTTGGTGTCTTTTTTTTTTAGAAAAAGTGTTTAAAAATTCCTCATATTTTGGAAAAATTGTACATTCATTTAAATATTTAACTTTCATTTAGAAAAATCTCCATCTTCTATATTGTGGTTGTAGGAAGAGGCTGAAAAAATGTTTAACTTAAATTTTCAAAAATTCAAAGAATTCAATGAAAGTAAGTCTGTGCCATTTTTGTAAGCGTATTTTAAGCTATTCGAGGATACAGTTAAATCCAAAACTTTGGAGTCATGCTTGAGAAAAGTTTGAAAATGTTTTTAGTTTTTTTGTAAAGTAACCTCCCCAAAAAATTACCATTTTCTGGCCATTTACACGTAAATACAACTACTCTCAATGTTGATTTAATGCCGTATACTATGCATCTCAGCATTATCGTTTTTCGGAGTCCACAGCATTACTTCTTTCCCAGAATTGTAGATCAGCATTTGGCAACTTCTTTTTGATGATTTTCCGAAGATAAGATATTGTGTATCTGTTAGAGAAACGGATAGCCATGTTCTTACTACGCCTAAGTTTGATCTTTCTAGTACCTGGGACTTCTAACTAACAAATTTACATTAGTTGGAGGTTAAATATGAAGCAGGAACCGATGTACTTGTTATTTTAATCCTACGTTACAATAATTGGCAAACGTTTACATTAGATATTTATTTTTAAACACATGATAAAAATTCACGAAAAAGAATTTATTGTTTGGAAACAAAAATTCTAGCATGTACACAAGCTAAAATATTCGGAATAAAAACATCGTGAATTTTTGGTATATATTTTAGAACCAGTTCAATTGCGTCTGAAAGAACCTCTTTGAAGAAGAAAGCTCCATGAAAAAATTCAATTTCCTCTCGAAAGCTCTTTTTTACTTTAGATGCACGTGACATTTGCCTGAAAGCTTCGCCTTTGCGTGCAAAACGAAAGTCCAGGAGATGGTAGACGAGTCGAAGATTAGCGATTGCGAGCTCGTTATCTTCAAGCCGATTAGTGCTTCGAGAATTAGTTACATCAAACACGCCGCTCTTTCAAATTATTTGCTGCATTAACCCCAATGCTTTATTTGCTTGCCTTTTTATGGTTATTGCGATGTGACATATTGGGTTAATTACGTAATCATTCGCTTTTCGCCTCAAAGCCATTACTTTGAGCAGTGCTGCAAGAGATAAAAAAAGAGATCAAGTTCTGTTGAATATTTGTTTGCAACTGGAAAAAGAGAATAGAATTTTATAAGCTTATCGCTAATTAAATGTATTATTTGTAAATCTTGCAATTCTTTGAAGTGATTCCTGACCGCAAGAATATTTCAACGAATTATTTTCATTCTTAAAATGGGCCAAATAATTAAAGAATGATTGTTTCGAAACTGAAGAACCACATAATAGTATTTTTATTATTAAAAAAAAATAAGTGAAAGAAGCAAAAATTGGACTAGCACACTAAATATGAAAAGAATATAGTATATGTTTTGGACAGCCACAAGTAAAAGCGATACTTTTAGTGGATTCTCAATGTTCTATTTAGCACTTGCATACATTGTAATAAAATATCACGTTTACCACTCGTATAATAAAAAAGCTATTTTCGTTCATGCTTGTAATTTCTTCAATAATGACATATTCCTGCTGCTCTATATGAAATCAAATAGCTTCAGGAAGCATCTATAAAATGCTGTAAGGTTAAATACAAAGTTGGACAACTTTAATATCCAAATCGTTGATGAAAGAATTTAAATCACGCTATAAATAGAGGTTAAAAAATAAAAGTCAACTTCTTTGTTCGCAATTCTGTCTTGTACTAAAAATGTGATAAATGTAAATGATTGTTCTTTTACAATAATTCTAAAATATCAGTTTCTCTTTTACATTATTTATGAATATGTAGCTGAGAACCTGTGCCTGTTTTCGTTATCTTACATTCGAGATAGCAGTTGAATCTCAGAGTTGTTTTAACAATTCTTGCAAAAGCATATATTAAAAAAACAATAAAATGAAGACGCGTGGGCATATTGCTCATGAAACTAAGTGTCGTAACACATAAGAACGTAATTTTACAGGAAAGCCGAAAAACTCTATAAGCCTTCAGAGATCAAGTTGGACTTTGAATAATTAAACGAATATTATGTTGACATTTTCTTACTTTATCGTTATAATGAATAGTATTTGATAATTTTTAATTGTTTTTATATATGTGACATACAATATTTTGCCTGGATTATGCAAATTATATGAATACAAAATTTTAGTTTTAAAAATTAAGTGGGATAACTTTATTTATGGAGTATGTTATTTTCTAAGAAGATGTTATTCTTAGGATATTGATGTCAAAATCTGTATTTTATAGATTATGTGAATTACATTTTAAAGTTTCGTGAGCATTATACGCCGAAGAAAAGAAAAAAAAGGGTACATCTGCCTAATATTGTGTAGAGCCCCCCCCCCCCCCCCCCCCAGCACGCAGAAGTGCCGCAACACGACGTGGCATGGATTCGACTAATGCTGGAGGTAATTGATAGCATGAATCTTGCAGGTCCGTCCATAAACGCATAAGAGTACGAGAGGATGGAGATCTCTTCTGAACAGCACGTTACAAGGCATCCTAGATATTTTTAATAATGTCCATGTCTAATATGCTTGAAAATGTCATTTGAAGGCCAATGGAAGTGTTTAAATTGAGAAGAGTGTTCCTGGAGCCACTCTGTAGCAATTCTGGACGTGTGGGCTATTGCATTGTCGTGCTGGAATTGTCCACGCCCGTGGGGATGAACAAAGGACATGAATGGGTGCAGCTGTTCAAACTGGATACTTACGTACGTGTGACCTGTCAGAGTTGTGTCTACACTTTTCAGGATCCCATATCACTCCAACTGCTCACGCCCCATACCATCACAGAGTCTCTACCAGCTCGAACAGTCGCCTGTTGGCATGCAAGGTACAAATATTCATGAGGTTGTCGCCATTCCCTTAGATGTCCATGTACTCGAAACAGTGCGAAACGAGACTCTTCATACCAGGAAATGTGTTTCCAGTCATCAACAGTCCAGTGTCGGTGTTGACGGGCCCAGGCGATGCGTAAAGCTTTGCGTCGTGTAGTCATCAAGGGTAAACGAGTGAACCTTTGGCTCCGAATTCCCATATCGATAATGTCTTGTTGAATGGTTCGCACCCTGGCACTTGTTGATAGCCCAGAATTGAAATCTGCAGCAATTTGCGAAAGGGTTGCACTTCTGTCATGTGCAATAATTCTCCTCAGTCACCGTCGCTCCCATGGTTGCACGATCTTTCTGAAGCCGCAGCGATGCCGGAGGTTTGATATTTTACCGGATTCCCTATATTCACGGTACACTCGTGAAACAATCGTACGGGAAAATCCAAATTTCATCGCTACCTCGGAGTTGCTATGCCACATCTCTCTTGCGCCGACTTTAACACCACGTTCAAACTCAGTTAAATCGCGATAACCTGCCATTGCAGCAGCAGTAACCGATCTAACAACTGTTACAGACTCTGGTTTTGTTATGTAGTCAATCACCGGAGAGCCGTCTGAGTGTTTCCAGATCTCTTTATTTCAATACGCATGCCAGATGCAATGCGATGTGCCAGATATTTTTTTGGCTCATCGGTGTATTATATTCTTACTTGGGAGCGTCATTCAGACAGTTATGTTTATCAAGATTCCATTCCACTTCAATTTTGTTCAATTCCAAACGTTATTTGTAGCTTTGTTCTATCTCTTTAGTCATTTCTGCTATCATAAGACATTTTAAGAACGCCCTTTACGTCATCAAAGTTTTTTTCAAGAAAAGAAATAATCGAATTCTCGCGAATCCTTCGCGCAGATGGTAGGAATCCAGAAAAGCCGTTTCCTTTTGATTGATGCACGCAGGATAAAATCAATTTCCCGCGTCTTATTGGCCGACCGACTGCCGCGCCCACAGTCGCAGTGTTGAAGTTACGAAGCACTAAATCTGGAGGCTCCGGAATGGTGGAGGCGGGCGGAGAGAGGGGGAAGTGGAGGCGGGGGGAGGGTTTGGCAGGGTGGTGGGGTGGAGGCGGCTGTGGGAGACCCAGCAGCTAGGGAGGGGCGGACGGCAGGATGGTGGGGTGGAGGAGGCGGCATGTTTGGCGGGGTGGAGGAGGCACTGTGAGAGGCGTTTGTGGGATGAGACGTGTGGTGGAGGAGGAAGCAGTAGACTGAGTGGGGCAACGACGGGGGAAGGGGAGGGCGGCGGGTTCGGTGGGATAGAGGTGGTGGCATATTTGGCGGGATGGTGGTGTGGAGGAGGAGGAGGCCATAGAGTGAGAGTGTCAGCGGTGAGGGAGGTGTGAAAGCGAGTGCGGCAGATTTTGTGGGTGGCGAGGAAGGGCGGGGTGGAAGACGTTTAAGGGAGAGGAAGGTGCCTTGGCCAGGGGAGTGGCGAGGGAGGGATGGCGGGGGTGAAGGAGACGGCGGAGTGTCTTGGCTGCGGGGGGGAGGGTGGTGGAGGCGGGCGAAAGGCGGGGGAGAGTCACAAGGAGGGGAGAGGGCAGGCAGGGGCGAAAGGGTCGCGAAGGCTGTGTACGCGCTGGCGTGAGGGGTGTGGAAGAGGAGTGGGGGATGGGTGGAATGGGCGGTGTGACGGCGAGACGGAGGGCGCGGGTAGGATGGGTGAGGCAGCGCTGCGACGGCGATGGAAGTGAGGGCGGCGGAGGGAGCTTGATCGGACGGAGATGGGCGGAAGGGGCAGCACAGGTGGGGGAGAGTCCTTTTGGAGGAGCAACGAAGGCGGATGGGTGCACGAGGAGTGTGGTAGTGAGGGGGCGGGGCGGAAGAGTCAGGGGTGGTAGAACGGCCCGTGGGGCAAGGAAGGTGGAGCGAGTAGGGATGAGTAAGGCTGGAGGAGGCGTCGAAACGATGGAGGATGGGGGACGACAGCACTCGCAGACGTCCCGTGGAGGTGGCGATATCCCCCTCCCCCAAATAACCTACGGTGGAGCAGGGAGAGGGATCGGGTGGCAGCAGAGTTTATGGCGCACTGTCGTCGATTCGCTGCGTCGTTGCATGGAAGGGCTGACTGCGCCATTGCCGCCCAGGCCCTTGGAACGGCGCGGTGAAGATTTACTTCCATAGAAAGGGTACTCTCTGCTCGTAAGCGAGGAAATGTGCTTTTGAAGTATTCAGATGCAAGCGATTTTTCGTTTGATATATGTCTTACGTGGGTTTCCTGACTGTAATTACAAATGATATTGTTAGACTTTTATATACGGTAGTTCATTCGATTATAGGCTGCGTATAATATGTGTGAAATACAAATGAAGACAAGTTGATACTGAGAAAAGAAAATAAGCTGTCTACAATTTATACATTTGTAATATTTTGTCACAGAATTTTTATTTCATTTTAAACGATTATTATTATTATTATTATTATTATTATTATTATTATTATTATTATTATTATTATTATTATTATTATCATTATCATCATTATCATTATTGTTAAGCATGAAACTAAACATTTCATGATCTCTGTGAATTATTAATCACATCTCTGTGAAGTGTTAAATTTTGTATATGTCGACTAGTGAAGTATTGCAAAAATGTGTACCCGATAATGTGAAGAGTTTTGTGTTCTTCACAGTAATATGTCTTTATACCTACTGAGTGGAATTGCTTCATTTACGATCTTACGCATCTTACAGTTTACGCCTATAAAAGGAAGATGTAATGAGAAAAATTAAATTCAGACTTGAAGGCTTTCTTCATGCTTTAACATGTGTTCATCCTAATTGACCTAAGTAATTTGCCATATTACCCACAATTTTCTACGACACCTTTAAACATCTAGTACACTCTAGCAGAAATACACAATATTAACCAACACAACTAATTCGCAGTTTAATGTTCACTGAGAACTTGAAGAAATTATAGACATGCTGCTAGTGATCCGTCTCAAATCTGTCACATGCCTCGCCTCGTCGAGACGAAACATGTCCTCAGATCTCTGTACAAATTCACCCTTCATATGCAAAACCAAAGCCTAACTGTCAGGAATACGTTCCTAGTCATGCATAATCCATGTTAATCCTTGTAATACACGTTCTCTGGAAGTGTTTTCTGTGGCTGGTGCAAGCGCCCTTGTTCGGAAATTCAGCGGCATTGCGCCGAGCAAAACCGCCCCCTGAGACCATCCCCTGTGCGTAAAAGCGGGAGCAAGAGAATTTGCGTGGCGAACATGGATTGTACGGAAACCAATAACAACAGCGGGCGGCGTTCTTATCGCAGAGAGCGGCTTAGCCCGTTGTTGCTCCCCGGCCACGAAAAGTGGGGTGGGCGACGGCGGAGGCGAGGGAGGAGGCGTGAGGGAGCCAAAGTTGAGCGATGGCGGAGCCGGCAGAGGGGGAGAAATAGTCAGGGAAATCGAGATAGATAGAGAGAGAGAGGGAGACAGAGAGAGAGAGGGAGACAGAGAGAGACAGAGAGACAGAGAGAGACAGAGACAGAGAGAGACGGAGACAGAGAGACAAAGAGAGACAGAGGGCAGAGAGAGACAGAGGGACGGAGAGAGACATAGGGACGGAGAGAGACAGAGGGACAGAGAGAAACAGAGGGACAGAGAGAGACAGAGGGACAGAGAGAGACAGAGGGACAGACGGACAGAAAGTGACAGAGGGACAGAGAGAGACAGAGAGAGACAGAGACAGAGAGAGGGACAGATAGAGAGATGGCTCAAGGCATCAACTGATGTTACAATGTCACTGCAGACCCTCTGACAAGGAGATCCTAGTTTCGTGTCCCGACAGAGGCAGGATCTTCGACACTAGCTTGTTAGCTAGGTCGAATTTAATTGCTGGAGAAGTCTAGCAGCCGACTGCTCTAATAGGTAGTTTTCCGTGGTTTCACCGATCAATACCAGTGAATGTCGGAGCAGTAGCCTAACAAACTGGCCATGGACCTCGCGTGGTCTTTCCCACCTCTTCGTTGTTCTATCTTATCCACTTACACACACACACACACACACACACACACACACACACACTAATACGCACTACACAAGCACACACCGGGAGACCTACCGGGTGCTTAGAGCTTGTCCCCGCAGGGGCGGTGACCCGCTGGTGGGACATACCTGCCTGGGAAATCCCCTCTAGCCGACGGTAGGTCGGCGCCGGATCTCGCCATAAGCGAATTTCCGAGCAAAAAATGCACTACACTTACGGGACTAATGATCCTGTTAGTTAACGTGCCAGGAATTAGTAAATCAATGAATCAATCGGAAGAGAGAGGAAAGACGAGGATGGAAGGTAGAGTGAAATAAATGTGATTACGAGAGTTTAAGGGATGACGGTGACAGCAGTAAAGGAGGCAGGAGGAGGTGAAGCCTGAGTAGAAGGCGTAAGCCGTAGATACACTGAGCAAAAGCTTGAGCAAAAAGGAGATCGGAGGGATTGGCGAAGATGGATGCTTGCGATGCTTGATGGGTTCATGGGATCTGAGTTGAAGGCCGAGATCAAGTAAAGCAAAATGTCTGGCGAGAGGTTGTGTGAAAGAAGCGAGGGAGTAAGCGAGGTATAAATGTATTCCGGAGAAAGAATCTAACCGACATTATCTATATAATGGTGAAGAACGAATGTGAAAACTAGATTAAAGACTTCGATGAAAGTATGGATATAGGAGAGACACATACGAAAAAAGGGAAGATGGGAATATCGTGAGCGAAAACATCGGCTAAGGAGTGAGTACGGTAAAGCCAAAGGCGAAGGCAAAAGCGACGGTCAGAAAGAACCAAATGGCAGAAGTAGTGGAAGCGACGAGCTGGGAAATAACAATCTTAAAGAAGAGGGACAATTTTCTGAAGGGTCGTGAATGAATGCTTACGCCCTTTATCAGTTCGTTCAGACGGTGCATGATTATAGGCTTGTAACATCTACTTGCAGGTCACTGAAGTTCTGGGTAAATACATTGGGAAGATTAAAACAAATATGCGGATTATTTTTGAATCGCAAAATGCTTGTATTGTCACGGAAGTTAGTAAAAATGGAGTGATTCGCTACACTATTTATGTAAATTAAATGTAATCAGCAAAATTCCTTGCAGTCCAATAACCACATTTACTGTCAGTTCACACAATAAGAGACACAAAATTCAATACATTATTGGTAGAAGTTTGTTCAATTAAGCCACAATTCCAATTCATAATGTATCAATGCGAGAATTCGCAGAATGAATGCAACGGCACATAATAATTATCGTAAGATTAGTAAATTGCGCTCACAATGTTCGGTAATGGATTTGGAACTGGCACAAATGATGTCAAGCACACTATGTCCTCTTTCGATGTTCGTATGTTATTGAAATATTCTCATCGCCGGCTCTGCCAAATAGACCAGAACGCGGCGTTCCCAATTCGCTGTTGGTGTTGTTTATTTTGTGTCGCTCGCTAAAGAGGGCAGAACGGCCAACGAATTGGTTCTCATCCCGCTGCCCCTGTGCACGTGATTCACCGGTATAATATCCGTAGAATGCATTTATGTTCATGCTTCGCGGACATTTTTACCATATTTTCTCGAATATAGTCCCCTCCCCCTTGCGTTTAAGACTACATACATTTTTTTTATAAAATTGTCGGAAAACTTTGGCATGGATTTCGTGTATTATTCGTTGCAATAATGTCGTTTAAAACTGCTATATATCAGCAATTTTTATCGTCGCCAGGTTCTTAGAAAATTGCAGGCGGGATGTTGGAAATAAAAAATTATTCACTTGAAACATTATTTGACAAACAAATGCATTTTGGGAATATGATTTTGTTCAATTTCGAGATTCTCACCTCCTATTGTTGTTGTCAGTTTTTTTTTCAAGGAGGATTTATGTTTCAGAAAATACGTTACTAAGAAGTTCAATTCTTTAACTTATAAGATTACGTCATTAGAAGCTGAAGACGCTGTGGTTTACTTTCGGATATCTCTACTAAGAGTTTTCATGTAAAAACTACCACAGTGAATACTTGTACGAGAAGTGACATTCTGAAATACCCTGAGAAACTCTAATATTCAGCTTTGGACCAATTTTTATACTTTCAGACTTTAGAAAAAAGTTATTTTTCTATGTTTATTATCGCCTCGTTCATGCTTCTGAACAACGTGAAATTACAATTTATGTCTACATGTTTCTTTTCCTTTATTTTGGATAATATTATTTTTGTCAGATTTTATGACGTCATATTGGTATTTTCCTCCATAGAATAAATAATATGTTCTGATGTAAATTACATACCATAACCCGTGCTTTTGTTCATCGATTTATTTGTTTATTTATTCAAATAAATATTCAT
This sequence comes from Gryllus longicercus, assembly GCA_038098605.1. Lineage (NCBI taxonomy): Eukaryota > Metazoa > Arthropoda > Insecta > Orthoptera > Gryllidae > Gryllus > Gryllus longicercus. The sequence goes on from JAZDUA010001046.1 coordinate 16,492, forward strand.
TTTTCAAACTTTTTCTGTTGGTAGCATAGTTGAAATTAAATGAAAACATTTTTACATTGATAATTTGAACGTATTACTGAGACATATTATATAAGAAAGTAAAAACATAATAAAATATGCAAATTTCTAAAAGTATAAAAATGAACAAAAAATAAAAACATTTTGAATTAAAGATGCAAAATCGAAAAAATTCCACATTTTTTATTTTCGTAACTATTATAACTAGACACAATAAGAGCACTTGACTCTCGAGTTTCACTAATCACACTTGACTTCTCAACTTGTTCTAACGCACATTCCGATGCTCTCAGTTCTGGTTATCAATAGGACTGAAAGAATCATAGGATACTTCCTCTACCCACAAATTATAATATCTCATAAAGCAAATATTTTTTAACAATTTCCTGATTTTTGTGGAATGTGACTTATTCCTAATGTGACTTTGCAAAACGCTCAGATCAAGAGCGTTTTTCATTGTTAGTCTTTTGCCAACAAAATCTTAATCTCCGAGATTATAGCAACCTAAAATACTGAAGTCATTCTTCACACCTCAAAACATCCAAACGCTATCGCCTCCTGGTTTTTATCATTTATGTTGCAATCGGTAAATTCGAAGCGGATGCATCCTTTCTTTAGCGTTGTGAATTGACTCCCGAGAGCAAAGTACATATCCTACATTTTCTTTTATTGGAAGAATAATTTGTGTAATTTCTTAAAAATATTCAAAGAAAGGCTGAAGATTCTAAAGTAAATTTATACAATATGTAGGCGATGTTGTGTGCTGAAATATTGCAAAAGTAAGAAGTATGGTCTAAACGTCTTGAGAATGAAAAAGACAGCCCAATGTCTAATTAATGCAATTTTTAGATATTTCAATGCAATATGCCTTGTAAAACGATTCATAAAGTTTATTAGCAGATACGTATTGATTCTGCAAAATACAATTCAGTGTTATGGGGAAAAAGTATCACTTTTAAAAACGTAGTAAGACCCATTATCATGCGATGACAAATTCCACAATTCCACACTTTTCTGCATCGGCGATTTTGTGCCTGAAAATTAGTTTGGAAAGGTTCATTGCCAGTCAGAGACGATGAATTACAATATAAAACCCCTGCTGAATTTATATTCACTCGCCAACTTTAGTAATATAATTACCAACTTATATTTGTCTACTATCCAGTACGTACTTCGAGTTACAGAATTAGATGATCATAGGAATTGAAAGTCCTATACGGGGTAAATAAATAATCTACGAGTACACAATTTGAACTATTCAAACTCGGTGATTAAAATCATAAGTATGATATCTCTAAATAATAGTCTATCAACAAATTATCGATGTATTTTTTTTTTGCAAATTATGCCGTGAAACAGTTCTGCAAATTGAAAGAAAACATTTGTCACATGCCTAACTTGAAGTGTACGTAGATTGCTGTAAGGCAGAGGTCACCCACGAACGATTTGAATAACGAAATGTTCGTATACTGAATTCTTTTGTTTGAGGGTGATGAGTAGAGTCGTCAGATGTACCAGGAGAACAAACGAGCATATAAATGTGATACAAAACGCAGGAGATGAGTGGCACCAGAAGCTGGGGAGCAATGTAATGGGAGAATTAGCGAGCCCCGGAATGGAATAGTTGACAAATAGTTGGGTGAAAGGTTGGGTTCGCGGATGGGAAGACGAGAAGGAAAGTAAGAGAGTGGCGCATTATTGTTCCGGAGGAGCGGGCGGATGAGAGATACAGATAGAGAGAGAGAGTGACAGAGACAGAAAGAGAGATAGAGAAAGAGATAGATAGCGAAAGAGATAGAGAAAAAGATAGATAGAGAAAGAGATAGAGAGCGATAGAGAGAGGGATAGAGAGAGGGGAGAAAGAGCGAGGAGGAGAGTGAGAGGGGGAGAGAGAGGGAGAGATAGCGAGTGAGTGAGTAGAAAAGGTTACCTGCAAAGGTGAGCGGAGATCTGACGGTTTACTCTTCTTTCCCACATTCGGGTGAACGAGGAGGGGGAGAGTGTGTGAGAGCCAGGAGAGGTTTCGGATGGATGGGAATTTGGAAGTCTAGGTGTTTTGGCGGATGGGGAATGTTTTGTCAGGCTAGTGTTCTGGCGGGCTGACGTTTGGGTGGACTGACGTATGGGCGGGCCGACGGTTTGGAGGGCTGACGGTTTGGGGGCTGACGGTTTGGCGGGCTGACGGTTTGGCGGGCTGACATTTCGGGGGGCTGACATTTCGGCGGGCTGACGGTTTGGCGAGCTGACGGTTTGGCGGGCTGACGGTTTGGCGGGCTAACGGTTTGGCGGGCTGACGGTTTGGCGGGCTGACGGTTTGACGGGCTGACTGTTTGGCGGGCTGACTGTTTGGCGGGCTGACGGTTTGGCGGGCTGACGTTTCGGTGGGTAGACAGTTTGGCGGGCTGCCGGTTTGGGGGGCTGATGGTTTGTCGGGTTGACGGTTTGTCGGGCTGACGGTTTGGCGGATTGACGGTTGGACGGGCTGAGGTTTGGTCGGGCTGACGTTTTGGTGGGCTGACGGTTTGGCGGGCTGACGTTTCGGTGGGTAGACAGTTTGGCGGGCTGCCGGTTTGGGGGGCTGATGGTTTGTCGGGTTGACGGTTTGTCGGGCTGACGGTTTGGCGGATTGACGGTTGGACGGGCTGAGGTTTGGTCGGGCTGACGTTTTGGTGGGCTGATGGTTTGGCGGGCTGACGGTTTGGCGGGCTAACGTTTCGGCGGGTTGACGGTTTGGCGGGCGGGCATTTTAACGGCCGGGCGTTCGCACGTGCCGGCGGCTGGGCGATTGGTCAGGTAGCATTCGCGTGGGCCTGTGGGTGAGCGAGCGTGGCGTTAACCTCGCACAGTGAAGGGCCTTATCGGGCAGCGCTCTGCGATCGCCGGCGCTGTTCCGCGAGCGGGCTGCCGCGTGAGCGCCCGCGCGGGGTTTATTCCGCAGCGAGGGAGCCGCCGGCGGATACGTGATACGGCTCGCGCGCCGCGTATTTGAGCCACACGGATCCCTCGCGTAATGTCGAGTTTTTATAAATGTCTTTTTAAATCATTTTAGAGCGTTATTCATTTTTGAAAATCATGTAAAACATCGGATTGTTAATATTTACTAGCATAGAACAGAACAAATTCTGTTCCCTTTTTATTTGTTGTCTCAAGAGATACGTAGGCTTAAAACATGCTGATATTACATTTTTAGATACAATCGATTGTAAAGTAGGATAATAATTCTGGTTCTGTAAATTATGATGTATTTAATGGCTAGGAACAAAATAGCCTCGATGTTTGTTCATATCGAATATTTTAGTCACACAGTCGTCTCCTGTGTTTTAACCCTAGGTCAAAAGTATTCAAATGTTTCCACTGCATTTCATATATTTTCATCACATTTTCATCAAAATTTAAACCGTCAAATCGCACACTTAGTAATTTCGTTGGTATAGGAGTACCGAAGTTCGTCTGATATTCTCAAACTGCGTGGCCTAATGCCCCGAAATTTTCCGCCAGGCGTCGTACAGGTTTCGCGCCGCTACTTCAGCAACGCAAGTGGGTATCTCGCCCGCTTCTGCTCCGTCCGACTCCAGCCAAGGAAATCGATCGCTTAAGAAAGCCAGCGGCGGCGGGACTGCTCCCCGCGGGCAGAGGCAACAGCTCGAGCTGCGGGGGTGGGGGCGGGGTGGAGGCAGCTCCACGGCTGTCTACCACCGCCGCCCCCAACAACGGAGCGTCTGCTGTACAAAGCGCCCTCCGAGGTGAAATAATGGTCTCTCTCTCTCTCTCCGGTCTCAAAGGTGCTCCGGGAGGTTGGGAATCGCGGACTGGGGCCGACAGACGCCGCCAAATGCACCCCGCGGCGCGTGGGCGGGGGCGGGGGTGGGGGAGGGGGAGGGGTGGGAGCGAAGCCAGGGTTGGTCGGCGACATTCGCCGGCCCGGCCTGCAAACGGCCAGTGGCGCTCCTCTGCCGGTGGTGTTGGTGAAGATCATCAGATCTGTGCAGAGATGATGAGGTCCAAATAGCTATTAATAATAGGAATAATAATAATAGTAGTAGTAATAATAATAGTAATCATAATAATGATGATAATAATAATAATAATAATAATAATAATAATAATATGTTTGTGAATGATCTTACAGATGTGTGATGAAGAGCAGACCTTGTGAATTCACCTTCACCATAAAGAAATATAATATTTAAATGAAGTCGTAGGCTTCCGCGTCTGGAGTCATGTCAATGATCTTGGCTGGTGGGTGACGCCGCGTCGAAGGCGGTGTTGCCGACGTCTTGACCATCTGGTCGTGGTCTTCCTCAGGGCTGGTCTGGCTGAGGACGAGCGGTGAGTAAGACGCAGACCTGCCCTGAGGAAGATCCACAATAAGTTGGTCAATTAATAAATAAGGTGGTTCATTTAAATATTATATTTCTTTATGGTGAGAGTCAATTTGCAAGGCCTTTTTTAAAATTTATTTTCTGCCTGTTCAGCATAATATGCCTTTCAGGGTTTTTAATTTACAATTTATTAATACACATAATTTTTGGCCTTTCGGCTAACACTATTTGAGGAGGGCCACACGGCTACCTCGTAAACAAAGTCTGCAGAGCAGTAATTCAAAAGAAATTCATTTTAAGTTTGGTTTATTATTATTATTATTATTATTATTATTATTATTATTATTATTATTATTATTATTATTATTATTATTTTTCACCTTTCATTATTCTAATTTAAGGTGGTTTAAGAGAGTCTTTGGGGTATCGGGAAATAATGCGGGTTGGGATGGAAGCATTTTTGCCTAGATTAAATATTTGTGCACTTGTACACGACGGAAGAAGGGTGAAAAATCTGTTACTCATCTGTTGAATATATTCTTTAATGGAAGGAATGTTTAGCTCTCTGTGAATTTGTATATTTGGAATAAACCAAGGGGCTTGTACGGCTTTTCTTATGTACTTGTTTTGAATGATTTGTAGTTTCTTTAGATGTGTGTTTGCTATATTGTTCCAAATTTGACAGGCGTATGTTAATGAGGGACGTATTATCGTTTTAAAAATTGATAGTGCGCAGTCCAGATTAAGCGATGACTTCTTATTAAATATGGGGTAAAGTTTGTTAATTTTTGAGTATTTTTTATTCGTTATTTCTTGAATATGGTTTTTCCATGTTAATTTTTGATCCAGTAATACACCCAGATATTTTACGGGCGTTTCATTATTGAGCCAAGGAATTGCAGTATTATTAATTTTAATTTGTCCTGGTTGATGTATTTTTCTTAGTGAGAATATTTTAGGCTGTGATTTGATAGGGTTTATGGCAATCCTCCATTTCATTGTCCATTCGACAAAATCATTTAAGTCTGACTGGAGATCTTTGCAAGTGTTGGTAATGTTTGAATTTGCATTAAATAATACGGTATCATCTGCATAAAGTGCTATTTCTGAGTAAGTCATTTCTGGATAGTCTGCTTTATATATATGTTGAACAATAAGGGAGAAAGTGGGGAACCTTGCGGCACGCCGGCTTTGATGACATGTGCTCTTGATTTATTGTTATTAATACTAACTTTGAAATCCCTCTCTGACAGAAAACTTTTAATGATATTGTGGAGATAATCGGGGGTTCCTAAGGTTTGCAACTTGTAATGTAGCCCAAGATGCCACACTTTATCAAAGGCATGTGCGATGTCGAGAAAAATTGCAGCTGTGTACATTCGGTTATGAAATGCTTCAGCAATGTACTCCGTTACTCTTAGTAGTTGATGGCTTGTGGAGTGGTTTGGACGGAATCCGAACTGCGTATTTGGTAGCGCATTTGTTTCGGTAAAAAATTTGAATAGTCGGGATTTTATAAGTTTTTCGAACATTTTGGCAAAGGTCGGTAACAAACTAATTGGTCTATAGCTACGAGGATCTTGTGGATTTTTGTTCGGCTTGCAAATTGGTGTTATAATAGCAGTTTTCCAGGTCTTTGGATAATAGCCTAATCTTAGACAAGCATTATAAAGAGCTGCTAATGCAGTAATTGCATTGCGAGGTAATTCTTTCATCATTTTATTATTTATTAAGTCATGGCCTGCTGATTTTCTCGGTTTTAAAGCCTTAATTATTTGGTATGTCTCAGACGGGGCTATGAATTTAGTTTTTGTTGGGACGGGATATCGCGGTTCTTTTGTAATCAATTTAATTGTATTCCACAATTTCCTGGAGTTTGGAGGGATGCTGCCTAAAAAGTTTTGGAAATGTGTACACCTCACTTTATGTAATTCTTGTTTAATTTTTACAGATAAACTATTTAATTTTTGTTTCACAGTTTTATTGCGTGAATATTGCCACATTCTACGAAGGTTATGTTTTTCTTTAATTAAATTTAGGAGTGGTTTAGGAATCGGAGTATAATTTTTGGTGAAATTCCTAACTTTAATAGATGACCTTTTGACAGCATTTTTAATTATGTTTTCGAGAGAGTTGATACCACTGTCTATTTCAGATGATGTTTTAAGATTCTTAGGATACTGACATTCATTTGTTAGAATGTTTCTATACATGTCCCAATTTACTTTTCCCTGGATAATTTTTTCGTTTTGATGAGCCTGAGGTTCAGCATTGAACGAAATTATTACTGGATTGTGGTCTGAGTCTAATTCTGGTTTCACATTTTGGTAAATCGGAATGTTTAAATTTTGTGTAATAACTATATCTAGAATATCAGGAACTACATTTGGGTTATAGGGGTAGTATGTGGGCTCTGGAGGAGCTAGTATATTTAGATTTCTTTGCAGTGCGAATTTATGAAGAAGTTTCCCATTATATGAAGTAGTATTACAGTTCCAAACTTGGTTTTTACAATTCAGGTCTCCTGCTAATATTATTTGCGATCTACCATCAAATAATGCTTTCAAGAAACTTGAGGGAAACTTTTTATTGGGAGGTTTATATGCTGCAATCAAAGTTGTGTATGTCAGAAGAGATCAATTCAATTTTGATAATAATTGTTTCTATTTCATTTGAGGATGGGGATTGTATCAGTGTATGTTTAATTTTCCTATTGATGAGAATTGCTACCCCACCTGATGCTATTTGAGAAATTCGGTCACTGCGGTATGATAAATATTTTGGGATCGAAAATTTTTCTACCGGCTTTAAATGTGTTTCTGAAATACAAGCAACATCTATGTCATGGACTTGTAGAAAGTATCTTAGTTCGTTCTCTTGGCGCTTTACGCCATTTGCATTCCAGTTGAGACTTCTGAAGTTTTCTATTTTATTTTGTGCCATTGATATGAACAGAAATAAGTCTTTGAACCATTTGTTGCAACTGAGGTATGATTGCAGAAAGAATATTATTTATAATTGTTTGGATTAGGTTTTCGTTTATTACATTCATATTTTGGAGAACTGGGGGAGAATTCCTGTTATCTGGCCTAGGCGGCTGACTAGTGCGATAAGCGAAAGAAGGCAAGGGCGTTGAATTAAGCGGCAGAGGAGGAAACTCTTGAGGGGCATAGTGATAAGGCTGCGTGTTCTGATTTAGTTGGTGATTAGAGAACTGCCTATTTGGCAGTTTGTGAGCTGAAAATTTTTGATTAACCTGATTCCAATTATATTTTTTAACTGCTTCTTTGTAAGCTTTGCAGCCTTTATAGTTAGCCGTGTGCTCCCCACTGCAGTTAACACACTTTGGTACATTATTATGTTTAGGTTTATTACATTGCGAGTAATGATGGCTTTCTAAGCATCTCACACATCTAGGTCGCCTTCCGCAATTTGCCTGTGAATGACCGAAAGTCTGACAATTTTTGCACGTGATGGGAGTTTTAGACTTTATGCGAATTTGAACTCTGACAATGCTGTATATAAACTGATTTATTCTTAAACTTGCTTTGTTATTTTAATTATCCGTTAAATCGACCGCAACGGTAGTTAACGGTTTACGTTCTCTTCCGAACAGTCTAACAACTTTTAATACTTGAAAGTTTTTCGAAAGTTCGTTAAATATTTCCTCTTCTGAATAGGTAATTGGCAGATCTTTTATTACAACCGAAAAAGTTTTTTGGGTAGGGTCCCTATATGTGTGATGCTCGATTTTCTCTTTTTCACAGAATTTTCGGTATTCCCTATAGTCCTCTATTGAGTTGAATTTAATTTTAATAGTGTCTTTATCTAATTTAGTAGAAAAATTGTCTTTTGTAATAGCTTTTAGTTCACTGATAAATAGGGGATAGTCGAGTACTTTATGGACATAAAAGGGGGTACTTTAATGATGGATTCTTCACTTTCTTCCCTTTCGTTTGGCGAATTTTCTTCGGTCATATTTTGAAAACCTTGGTACCTATTTTTGACGGGCACGTTGTACAATATTCTTTTAGAAACATTGTTTTCATCTGGTAGATCTACGTGCATGCGTTTTAGACTTTTAGTGTTTTCATTAAAACCACTGGTTGACTGTTGACTAACTGATTGCTGTGGGGCAACACCATACCTGTTAAAATAAGCATCTTTAGTGCTTACTGACTGAAGGTTGGTCAAAGTCCCTTCCGTTTCTCCATCCTGCTGCTGGGCGGGCGGTTGTGACGTGTTGAATTGTTCCAGGGGTTGAATATTTTCCATTTGGGGTGGAAATGGAAGTACATCTTCATTCATTGCTGTGAACTGATCTGGTGTGTCACCATTTAGCACGTGAGCTGCTGACACTAGTAAACCCCCCAACGGGGGGTACTTGTTGAATACATACAGCTTTCGCTGCAGCACTACACTTTCACTGACGACTAATATATTTTGTTAAGCACAATAAAAAAATACTGTTTCACTCAAAAAAACAACACCGTTCGAAGTATGGAGAGCCGTTGGTAGCGGCGCCCGTTTGTACTTGCACTAAACACGAGTTTGAGCGTAACACTGAAGCACAGCGATAAGCGGAGCGATGCTAGCTCTACGACGTCTAGAGCGAGACTGTTACAAGGCCTGCTCTTCGATCATATTCATTCATATTTAATAAATTTATACTTACTTAACTTCAAATGAGGCGTGCAGACGTAAGTAACATTAACTAAATTTTTATCTTTAATGGAAAAACGCACAGTGATTTATATGGAATTAGCCATACAATAATTTACAAGTTATTATTTTGCTCTTTTTTGCCTACTTTATAGACCTTTTGTAATGATGTGTGGATAGTACTAATCATTTAAAAAATCAATAATTTCAATAAACTAGTCCAAAACATTTAGCTCAAAGAGATAGATGAGGTATTCAACTTCACATTTCATTAACGCTTTCAGTTATTTGATAGACCCAATTCACAGTGATTGAAACACTTCAATGTAAAACGGTCCGTTTGGTGACTAGCTCTGATAAAACCTTACTTCAGGTGGTATTCATGAAGATTAAAGGGAACAGTTTTAGTGCGTAGTACGCAGAATAGAAACAGACAGTAAACTAGCCTTTACAGAGTAACTAGAGCTTAAATAGAATTTAACACAATGTGGTCAAAAATGCAGGAACCTTACAGACATTAACATGATGTAATAGTAAAAAATAGATTAATACTAATAACATTCACGTAATATAAAGGAGCTACATATATAATAGTGTTCTTGATTAAGGGGTTGGTTGATGAATTCAATTTCAGGCACGTGCGTATGAATATCGATGAGACATTTTTAGCTATTTAAAAAAATATAAAGAATGTGACGGCAAAGATGACAATTATAAAAATAGAAAAGATGAAACAAATGATACTGAACAGTCAGGATAGGCTTGCAAAACAGAGGTACCACAAGGTGCACACCGGGCCTCTAGTCCTTTGAGTTCAGCGGGCGAGTGGGATGAGGCGGGCGGAGAGTTTGGCGGATGGGGGCGGCTGGTCGCGCAGGCTGAGGCGCAGTCGGCCAGAAAGACACGTGGGTGGGCGGACGCGTCTTTTGGGAGGGGGCGGCCGGCAGCGGTCGCGCGCGGGGAGGGGGGGGGGGGCTAGGCCGGGCTGTGGCACAGCGGGCGGGGCGGACCGCGCGGGAATGGCGAGTGTGAAGGGCGGGCTGGCGGGAGGCCGCGAGAGAAGAGCACGGCCGCGGACTGAGAGGAGCAGGGTCGGCAGAGTTGCAAGGTGGGTCTGGCGGCCGGGGAGAATGTGAAGAGCTGGAGTGAGCGGGGGTCAATGGAGGGAGCGGGAAGGGTACAAGGGATGGTTGGATGGTACAGAGAGAGGTGAGGGGGGTAATCGTAAAGTTGAGTGGGTAGGAGGGAAACCAAGTGGGACGGGCACGTGGGTGCAGATCAGAGAGAAAAGAAGAAATTATGAGGGAAGCAGAGGTGAAAGAGAAGATAAGTGAGAAGAGAGAGTGGATGAGACAGAGCGGGATTGAGAGTGATGATATGGAATTGGCGGGCATGGCGTAGGTATGAAAGTCTAGTTGGGTCGGGGCGAAGCTTGGTGGGATGGGTTGGATGGTGAGAGGCGGGACTGGAGTGCTGCGGGGTGGGGGTTGTGCGAGGGCATCAGGGGGGTGGGTCGAGGCGGAGCGGGGCTGGGTGGGGCAAGGCGAGGCGAGGCGAAGCGGAGGAGGAGGCGGAGTCGAGGCGGAGGTGAGGCGGAGGTGAGGCGGAGGCAAGGGGAAGGCGAGGCGGGGACGAGACGGGGGCGAGTCGGGGGCGAGTCGGGGGCGAGTCGGGGGCGAGTCGGGGGCGAGTCGGGGGCGAGTCGGGGGCGAGTCGGGGGCGAGTCGGGGGCGAGGCGTGTCCGAGGCGGGTCCGAGGCAGGGGCGAGTCGGGGGCGAGTCGGGGCGAGTCTGGGGCGAGTCGGAGGCGAGTTGGGGCGAGGCGGAGGCGAGGCGGCTGGGCTGCACAGGGCTGCGCGAAGCGGCGCAGGATGGAAGGGGACGGGTCAGACAGGAAGGGGCAGGGCACGGCGAGTCGTGACTAAGGGCGGGGCGGAGGAAAGGAAGCATTCAGGCAAGCGGAAGGTGGCGGCGAGGGATGAGCGTTGGAAGGATCGTTTCCGCAAAGCAGCGGCCGGAGCGAGCGCCTGGCGAGGGGGCGTCGCGGCACCGCCCCGCCCCGCCCCGTGCAGCTCCCCGCTGCTCGCCGCTGCCGAACACGGGCGAGCGGACGCGAATGGGCGATGGGGAGCCACGAGGCGCGTGCTCCGCGCTGTAATAGCCGAGACGCACACGCGAAATTGAGGTGTAACGAAGTTAATGGGCGACAAAAACCGTATAGGGGAGTGGACAATTGGGTGAAAGGATTTCGCGAACGTGCTTTGTAGGTTGGTAACGATTTTATGTGACTTACTCGTTGATTCGTGGCTCCATTGATAAAAGAAAATAAATGTTAAGGAATCTAATACGAACAGTTCAAAGCTTTGGGACCACACTTCTAATTCACATCAAGTAGATATTATTTTCTTAGCATTTGAAGATTAGTTTACATGAGAGCTTTGCGTATTTTATTGTTGATTAATTATTTCAATATATTTTAGAAATTTTATATTAATATGAGTGGATAGGAACTATTTTTTGACAATTCATAAAATAGGTTTAAGAATCAAAAAGATTTTCAAACCATGTTGTTTATTTATTTCAAACCATATGAAGCTTTATTAATTTAATACTTTAAAACTTATAAGTAACAGTTGTCAAATACAAAACCGGAAGAGTGCCACCAATGCATTTAGTAATATAAATAAATAAAACAAAAATGTTAATTAAAGACTCAATGAAACTTATTTTATGGACGTAATAAGCAAATCACCAATTCTCAAGTAAAATATAACTTCGTGTGCTGCAACGCATTCTTTTGAAAAAACGGAAAGAGATTAGGATGAGAAATAAAGAGCTAACTGGGTACGGGGACCTTTGTTCTGCAAACTGAAAACAAACTCAAGGCCTCGGAAATGGTTCCATTCTCACTACAATCATTGCTGACGTTCTTCTAAACTACTGACAAAAATATATTTAATATACCACATGTATTTTTAAAACCAATTTCAACATCATGAATAATTTCCTTTCGTAACTGAAATCACACTTGACCACAATCAGAACTCATAACTTGATTGTAGCCATACTTATCCATACGGTTAATAGAATATGGATTCTTAATGTTTCAATCAACAAATATTCTCTATTATCTAGGCTACCAGGGTGACACCACGTCGAAGGCTGTGGTGACGACGATTTGACCATGTTGTCGTTATGTTCCTCAGAGCTGGTCTGCAATCTGCCCCTGTCTAGAAGACCACGACAAAATGGTCAAAACGTCGGCTCTACAGTCTCTGAAGCACCGTCATTCAGGCAGACAAGATCATTTACATGACTGCTTCATGTATTGTCTACTTCATTGAGTATCATTACCGGATTGCGTGAAGCAGATTAATCCAAAAACCGCCCGAAGTTAATAAGATAGCGAAAGTGCTTCGCGCGGAACATCGCAAGCGGCGCCGAAGTAGCATCCGCAGCCAGCGCCTCTGCCGAAGTCGCCTGCGCGGCGCTTCGGAACTGCCGCATTCGGCGTTTAGTGCTTTCGAACTCGGCGCATGCGCAGCTTCCGCCAGCGCTCCAGGCGGCGGCGGCGCACACTGGCCCGCGTCGGCCGACAGGCGGGCGAAACTCCGGCGGTTTCATTCAATACTGGTCCTAGACGCGTCGACTGCTTAGGGCATTAGTTCTGTAAGTATAGCGCGTGTCTTTTTTTTTATCGCGGTAGGTGGCTGTGGTCTCCCCGCTGGATATAGAGAGAAAGATAGAGAAAGAGATAGATAGCGAAAGAGATAGAGAAAAAGATAGATAGAGAAAGAGATAGAGAGCGATAGAGAGAGGGAGAGAGAGGGGGGAGAAAGAGGGGAGAAAGAGATAGATAGCGTACAATAATTTAGAAATTTGAGTTGAAAATTAGAATTTAGTTTCTTGAAATATATTGTTGAATGGGATTTGTAGATGATGTTGATTGATTGATCCATGAATCATGATATGAAAAATAAAGTTGTGTTGTAAGGGAGGTAATTGAAGTGATCGAATGATTTGGCTGGTTGTTCGAGCTTGAAGATTTGTTGGGGGGCGTGCCCCCCAAGATTTCTTGAACCATACAATAATTTAGAAATTTGAGTTGAAAATTAGAATTTAGTTTCTTGAAATATATTGTCATTCCCGCTGGATGGTTACACGAAGACTTGCGGGGTTTTCCTCAACCAGGTATATTCCACCAACGAATCAACGCCCCAATCCGCCGGGCAAGTTCCCGGCCGGTCTCCCGACATATGTAATAGTATAGTGCATGTAAGTGTAACTGTGTAAGTAAGGGGTGAGGATAGGTCAAGGAAGAGGAAGGAAAGATAGCAAAGATCGCGTGCGCATGAACAATTTATAACATAAAACGAAAGTAAATTAACTAAGTTGGAGGTTGAATAAATTTACTTAAATTATCGGTTATGTTTAATACAAACGTAATCAAGATAACAAAAATTATGAAGTTACTTATCTCTGAAGAATCTAGAATTTATCTAGGAATATTTGCAAGCTCCCAGATCGATATATTTTTTCTGAATCTGGGCGAGAACTTCATGCAGAATAGTTTTTGGTAATTTTAGTATGCAATGGAGGAAACGCTTTGCCTAAACTTTCTCCCAGAAGAAGCGATTGAGAGTAGGTATTCCACTTCAGACTTAAATTGAGTTATAAGGCAAAATCCACTAGCAATATATAATCTATGAACAGGAGAAGCAACACATCAGATGAACTTAATTCCAGTTATGTATATCCAAAAGGAAGATAGACAAAGTTGCAGGCTCATTTGATTCCCCCACACCAAGCAATCTGAACCTACCTCTGACTTCCAGCCTATTTGGCTTTTGGAAATGACACGTTCGCTCATAACACGTATTGATTTCATGTTCACACACCGCTAACTGTCCATTCACGTCGAAAACGGTGGCATTTTGCGATTCATTGTACGTGCCGTTCATGACTCATTTGGCAACACTGGCATCGTGTGCGTTTGTCTGTCTCGCACATTTCGCGCGAAAGCAGCTATGGACCCATGTAATTTAGTTTTAATTTGTATCACTAATATCCCTGGAGGGGTTTAATGGCATTATTTTTTGGACGTCATGTAAAAATGAAGCTCTAAAAACTCCATCCGATAATGGTGGAGGTCTGGGGTGGTGTTCCGGTGCTGGAGTGAGCTGGAATAGAGATCCTCTCAACACAAAGTGCAGGTCGGCATGGTGACCCATCTTGTAACAGAGAAGACATCTCCAGAATTTTAGCATGTGCTACACTTACGGGATTAATGTTGGAGTGCTAGGAATCACAAAACAATTATTCAATTATCCTGATGAGGAAAAATCACAGGATGGAAGCTACCTGGCTGTCCGGGAGACGCCGCGTTCTAGGCACGGGTTACGACGTTTCAGCCGCCATTTTGCGACTTTACTAAGAGCAAAAATGATTTTCGTCCACCATTCAGCAACCTTCAGGGGACAAATCATGTTCGCCCTGAAGAAGGTTGCACAATGGCGGCCGAAATGTTGGCACCTATGCTTAGGACGCGGCGTTGAAGGTGTGTCGGTTAGCGTATCGAACTATTATAACCAATGACTGTCAAAACCGAAGGATGCCGTGAATTTTGTAGGACTAAAAAATCCTTCATACGCCTTTCTTTGGAAGGAAAATAAAGCCGGCTGTCCCATGTTAGTAGATCAACTGCATGTAAAAGTTTCTCAAAATGTAACTGCATGTAAATGAACCTCTGAGCAAAACTCAAATCGCCTGTTTCGTCGCCCAAGAAATACCTCCTTTCTCCGCTCGCTGGTGAAAGGAATGTACCGAAATTTGCGTCGTCAGACGGAAGAGCAGGTCTCATGTATTGAGACTCGACACGAAAAATAAGGCATCAATTCAATTCAAATGAATTCTCCCGTTCCGCCAAGCAGCTACTGACTCCGGCCGCGGAAGCCTACGCTCTCAAAATCGCAGGACGCCCGCCGACTTGCGTGGGGGCGGCTTCCGCAGGCACGTGGGCCCACTGGGCGAGACGGCGCGCGGCGGCGCGACGCCCGACTGCGCCGCTTCCTTCGCTCTATCGGGCGGCACTTTCGGCGCGCGTCGTTCCACCCGCGCTCCCGGCCCCCCGCGCGCGCCGGAACAACGGTGTTTCTTGGCAAGAGCAGGCGCGAGTTGGAATGGCGCGGCGAGAGGGGGAGCGGAGGGGAGCGGAGGGCGGGGTGTTGGCGACGATAGCGAAGGCCCTGGCGGCGCTGCCGAGCACCTGTGACGGCGCGCGGCCGAGGGGACGGGGAGGTCTGGGAGTTGGCGAGGACGCGGCGCGGCGCGCAGCGGTGCGGCCGGGGCGGGAGAAGTGGCGGGCGGGAAGCGCGAAAGGCGACGGGAAAATGCGGGGGACAGGGGAGAGCCGGCGAGAGGGGAGAGCAGAGCAGGGAGATTGATTGATTGTTTTAGTGATTCCGGGCACGTCAACTACCAGGGTCATTAGTCCCGTAAGTGTGATGCACGTTTTTTGCTCGGGAGGTGACGGCGACCATTTCCAGGCTGTATGGCGAGATCCGGCGCCGATCTATCGTCGGATAGCGGAGGTTTCCCCAGCCATGTATCTTCCTCCAGAGAGGCATCACCCCAGCCGGGGCAAGCAAGTAGGGAGATGTGAGGCGATGAATAGCGATGGGAAGATCAGTGAGACGGGAAGAGGCGAGATGGTACGAAACAGGACAGGGAGAGAGGCTGAGAAAGACTGAATCGTACAGGGCGAAGAGTGGAGGATAGAGAGGAGAGGAGAGATGAGTAGGGCAGAGGAGGAAAGCGGAAGGAATCGAAGCGGGAAGTGCAGAATGATGTGGATTGAGAGGAGGCGGTGCGTGGCGGGGCGTGATGGGGCTTGGCGGGGCGGGGCGGAGTGGAGCGGGGCGGGGCGGAGCGGGGAGGGGCGGGGAGGAGCGGGGCGGGGCAGGGCGTGGCATTGAAGGAGGAGGCAGGAGTGGGACGGTGTGGGGCGGAGAAGTGCAGTGCGGCGTGTCGGCTCCGGGACGAGGGAGAATCGCGAAGTGAGGGAGGGGGAGAGGAGAGGGGCTGCGGCGAGACCCAAGCGACGGGCGCTTGCTGCAGGTGCTGGTGATGAAGGGATTCCTGCCGCACTCTCCTGGCGATGCTCCCTCGGATCCATCCGCCAGGGATATGCAGGAGCCTGCAAGTTGGATGATCCCTGAGCGCCGTTTGGGTTCGGGAAGATTACGGCTTGAAGCGTTCATATGCAGTTGTGCATCCCCCGTGCAAACTAAGGTAGACTGAACAATTTCGAACTGCAATTTTGCTCAGGATTCAATTCTCTTTAACTTAATATTCATGACTGTGATTACCCCTTTAATTGTTTCACATTTTATACTGCCCCCACAAAGAACATAACAAATAATCGTAGTGGAAAGCATTCTACTTTGTTTTGTGTATGTATGCAAAATCAAAATTATCTTTTGTGATTTGAGAGGCCGTAAAATCTGCAAAATGTTTTGCCTCATTTCAGTTCTGTATTGTGAACATTGCTTAACCTCTTGCAAATATTCCCCTCAAACAAAATGTTATTACATACTGCATTGCAGCCTTATATTTCGGTCCCAAATATATTTTTCTGCCTTGAATTTACACAATATTTATTTTACGCAGAAGAGTCAGTTCATAATTGCAGTAATGCAATCGATCGTTATATTTGATCGACATGAAACCAAAAAAATGACACCTTCTTGAAACACTTATCATTTATTTTATTTACCATTTTTTCTAGAAATGTCACTTTGAAATTAATGACTTCGTCATTGACTAAGTCACTTTGAATAATACGGAAACAATACTACGGAATAACAATACTACGGAAACTTTCAAAAACGTATTGGAAACTTTTTTTATATTGAACACGACAAAAAGTCGATCTCAACGTTTCTTGTTTCTTTATTACACTACATTTTTGGCCCACACCGTATTTATAGACTATCCAACACCTTTTACTAACAACTTTTGATGTATTTCTTATGAACAACTAGTGCCGTGTTCGAGGAATCTCTTGCAGGGCCACTACCGCGTCCATCAGACGGTGATTGCTTTATATCCGCGTTCCCTCGTGGGGCGATGCGGATCTCTCCATTAAAACAAACTCCGTCATCGCGCGCTCGAAGCCGTCGCGCCTTTGAGCCGCGCCTCAATTCATCATCTCATTTCCGCCGTCAGCGCCCCACGGGCAGACCCCGGCCCCACCCCGCCCCGCCCCGCGCCGCGCCACAACAGATCCATCAAAAATGTGCGCGCCTCACTTCACAAGTCGGCGCTGGGAAGCTGCACTCACCGACCCGATCGTCTGTCCGGGTCCCCTGTCGCTCCTCCGCCGCACATCCCTTGCGGCGACCCCGTCCCTCCCTCAAGCCGCCCCATGCCGCCCCAAACCCGCTCCCAAGCCGCCACCAAGCCGCCCCCAAGCCGCTCCCAAACCGCCCCAAGCCGCTCCCAAACCGCCCCCAAGCCGACCCCAAACCGCCACCAAGCCGCCCCCAAGCCGCCCCCAAGCCGCCCCCAAGCCGCCCCCAAGCCGCCCCCAAGCCGCCCCCAAGCCGCCCCAAGCCACCCCCAAACCGCCCCCAAGCCGTCCCAAGCCGCCCCCAAGCCGCTCCAAAGCCGCCACCAAGCCGCCCCCAAGCCGCCCCCAAACCGCCCCCAAACCGACCCCAAGCCGCCCCCAAACCGACCCCAAACCGCCACCAAGCCGCCCCCAAGCCGTCCCAAGCCGCCGCCAAGCCGCTCCCAAGCCGCCCCCAAGCCGCCCCCAAGCCGCTCCCAAACAACCCCCAAGCCGCCCCCAAGCCGCCCCCAAGCCGCCCCCAAGCCTCCCCAAGCCGTCTCCAAACCACCCCCAAGCCTCCCCCAAGCCTCCCCCACGCCCCAACCCCAAGCTGCCCCCAAGCCGCCCCAAGCCTTCCCCAGGCCCCCCCAAGCCTTCCCCAAGTCTCCCCCAAGCCGCCCCTAAGCCTCCCCCAAGGCGCCCCCAAGCCGCCCCCAAGCCTCCCCCAAGCCACCCCTAAGCCACCCTCAAGCCGCCCCCATCCGCCTCCAATCCACCCCCAAGCCACCCCTCGTGTTTCCCCACTTTCTCATAGCGTCCTCTTTGACTTGTCCATTTTCCGCAATCTCGGACTCTGCTTGGTCTTCACCCCACCTCCTTTGCTCTTCTTTGATTGTGCCCGCAATGTCAGTACGGAGAATTCTAGCGATCATCTGCTTTTATCGGTAATTTTCTGTTGATTTTGTGATCAAAACCAGGGTAATGCCGGAGAAGTTCCCCCAACGAACGGAGAGCGCGTTTTTTTTCTTTCTCTTCCATGTCCTTTCCTCACCCCTTACCTACACACACTTACACTTACGTGCACTACACTACCACACATGCCGGGAGACCGGTCGGAAGGTGAGAGATTGACCAGGCTGGAACACGCTGGAGGGAGATACCTGGCTGGGGAAACTCCGGTAACCGACGTGTAGGTCGGCGCTGCATCTCATCATCCAGCAGAGCAAAAACGTCGACACCTTCTGTGATAAAAAATGTGTCCTACATTACGGGTTCGTTGTAGCTGATGCGCCCGGACTCCCGAAATAATCAAAATTCGCCTTCTCACGTTTGTCTCACGAGTCGTGTCCACCCCACTGGGCGAAATACCCCGCTCCCTCTCCGTTCCCTCTCCGCTCGGCCCACCGCCGCCGCCGCTATCGCCGCCGCCGCCCGGCCCCCGCCCCTCCGCCGCCCCGCCGCCACTCCGCCGCCGCCACCCCGCTGCCACCCCGCCGCCGCCCCGCCGCCGCCCCGCCGCCGCCCCGCCGCCGCCCCGCCGCCGCCCCGCCGCCGCCCCGCCGCCGCCCCGCCGTAGCCGCCGCCACCGCCCCCCGGCTCTCGCTGTTCCCCCTTCCGCCGTGCTCTGTCGATCCCGCGTCTTCTACCCTTTCCTGCGATAGTCCTCCCCCTCCCCCTCCCCCTCCTCCTGCCGCGCGCCGCCGCCGCTGATCGCCGGCACTTGACCGCGGAGGAGAACCGCCGCTATCGATCCGCAGGGCGCGGAGGGGCTGCAGGGCCGCTGATAGACCCACGAGGAAGCCCTTCTGCCCCGATCGCTCGAGTGCCAGGGCCAATAACGAAATTGCGCCCGGTCGGGGGGGGGGGGGGGGTCGTTCGGAAAGTAAACCGCAAGTTATCGGACCGAAGACATTAAAGTAGGAAACGTTTACGTAGCTTCTACTCCGCCGTCGTCGTGTCTTTGGCCAATGCAATAATTTCTTCCATTAGTCTTCTATTGCCAATTCATTTCCCGAAAGATCTTTACCTGCGAAGTCACGACGTTACACGAGGGAGGTTGCAGTATATTGGGAGATAAATACAATCTGGTGAGTTTTGAGAATGACTGAGCAAGGAAACGCTGAAAGGAAATTCATAAATCTACATTTAAATAAGGAAAAGTTTCATTATACAATGGACAGCTTCTTACAACTACTTTTATCATTTCCATATTGGTGGGAAATGAAAAATAATTTTAAAAAGATTTGCCTTTTGTCTCAAAACCAAAATATTCAAACGTTATAGGGCTCAATGTGCTTCCTCGTAAACATGTGTAATATCAACGTTCAAATATTAATAGTTGGCTGCAGAAGATGGTAATGTGTCATCTATTTGCAAAAATAGTCTTTTGTAAATGTGGCCATTGACATTTCCCATAAAGAAATTATAACCTTAACTTTCTTTTGATATACAAAAATAAATTACAAATACTTTTTTCTAATTGTATTGCTCGATTGATTTTTATTTCAAACATTCATAAATGATTTCTCTATATTTTAATATGATCAATAAAAAATAACCCAGTAAGTAAAATTATAAACAATTGCATTTGAAAGACAGTACCAAATTTTCAGAAATAATATTGAACCTTGTAATCTATTAATTCTATATTTTTTTCAATAGAAATGTAAAGACTAGTCAACACTGATACTACTATGTTACTCCTTATCGCACATATTTCCAACAGAAAGGCAAAAAATCCTAGAAACAGATTGAGAGATAAGATACATTTCTACGACCAACAATCTCGTTTTGATCCTCAGAAAACGACTCCTAAAGAACGTTTCTGGCGGTGCAGTTTCGTCACAGGAGAACACCTCTTAAAAAGACGAAACGACTCGAGAAAATGGGAGGCGCCTCAGGACCAATAAACGGATACCACAGTATAAACCAGCATAAGGACAGCTCCTTTACAGAGTCTCCACTTGGAACGAATCCAGCCTATGTGTTAACATGTCGAACAGAAGGTTTCGTAGATTTTAATTAGAGATGGGTTATGAACAAAGAACGTTTTATATCATTTTCATAGAGTAATGTACTTTCATAGAGTTTCTTTTATACAGCAATGCACAGACTAAAAGAAACTTTCTTTAATTCTGGTGTGATGGAATTCTGGATTAATAAAATGTATCTGTTATTAAAAAATATTTATTTTATTTGTGTCTAAGAAATGAACTATAGTATCGCTAGAAATGATTCAACTATGTATAGTTACATTTCGAGTATATATAAATCTCTTTGGTGGCTTGTGAATTTATTATGTGCTATACGAGATTATCTGATACTGTACCCTGCCTTCGTCCCTAGATGTAAAACTAGAATTATTACTCCCTTTTTTATCATCAATTTTATTTTATGATTCAAATATTAGGTTTCGTAGTTTATTTGCGCGCTCTCTTTGTTATTTTAAACAAATTGCACACCCAAATACTTCATGTAAATTTATTCAAATTTGCATATTGAGAGACATAATGTTAAAAAAATATCTCAAAATTATACCTACATACAATTTGTTCAAGCTTTGCAAAAAATGTGTAATTTTTAGTGATCTAAGAGTATTTTTTAAGTAAAACTTTATGCTGTGTAAATGGATCTTAATTGATAATGCACATTATTCGAAGATGAATATGCAATCAAATGTTCACAAAAGGCATTGTAGCAAACACGCCTTCAAGATTGTCTTTCTTAATACTGTGGTTCCTTCATTTCTAAACTATCAATAACTACAAATTCTACAGAATTCAAATTCTTCAAATGCAATATTTAAAGAAATATTTCTATTGGCAAACGTGTTCAGTTTTTACTCATATAATTTAATTTTTTTGTTATATGAAATCACAATTTTCATGTTTTCTCTTCAATTTCTCGTTATTGTAATGAAAATGCTATTATCGTTAGAATATCTTCTTATAGGAAAGATTGATAAGGGAAAATTTGACACTAACATATCGTAAATAACCTTGTAGTTAAACATTTCTTGAAGAGATAATAAACGTTAAAAACTCCCAGGAGTTTTGTAATTAATAAGTTAAATCATAAAAATTAGTTAAAATTCTGTGTTTAAGAATTCACTATAAGGAGAGGTTTTTAACATTTAACAACACTGAATGTTTAATTTCAAAATCATACCACTACTATAGAACTTGTGGATTATGTGTACATGGGGATGTAGAGGAACCTTTTTCAGCAGGGAGGAGGAGTGTAGAAATTTTAATATATGAATAAACTACACTCACAAATTTGTAGTTTTATTTGAATCAATATTTTAATGTAATACCTTGTACAATGTTTGAAAGCATGATTTAAAATTTTGTGAATAATAAAATGCAATTTACGCTAAGAATTCGCGTACTCTTTTTGAATTGTTGATTGTTAACGCTCTCGTCTCAAATACTATTACAAGCGCTTGGTTCTTTACGTTTATTACGTTCTTCGGTTTTTATAATTTAGAATCGATTCTAAAACCCAAACTTATGGTGTCATACATTTCATTTCACTTTTTGAAAACATTGCTACCGTAATTCTCAACCGGCAATCTGCATCATTACCCTGGACAAGTGACTGCACATATGCCCACAAACGCGTATTGGGTCAGTGTTTGTTCTGAGGATAGATTACCTCTTGGTATCTCGACCGTCCCTCTTGGCCTCGTCTTTTCATCGAGGCACGAGAAACGTCCGGGCGGACAAATTTCTTGCCAAAAGTTGAAACTGATCGAACCGTTGTAGGCCGGTGATTTATCAATGCTCGTGCGGCTAGGGCGCAGGAAACAAACAATCCGCAGCAGATGAATTTCCTTCTGACCGCCACAAACAGAGAGAGGGCGTCCGTTCTGTGCGGCTGCGCTGACAGACGAAGGCACATTTCCGACTTTTCAATACGAAAGCGGCATCAGAATGATGTTTTCGGCGCATATTTGTCCAATTGCGGAAAGGAAGGTAGTATTTCATGTTTGTCAAATAAAATGTCATATTTTCATGTATACGAGTTAATTGGATTCATGTAGTTATTAAAGGTTTGGTTGATGCTTGTTTGGTTGGTTTGTAAAATCATTTATGATTCTGTAGTATAAAGAGTACTGATCTAGGATATTCAGTCATTCACTTAAGTGCTAATCATATATTTGAAATTTTTATATTTTAAGTGATTAAGATTTAATTTTTCTCAACTAATTACAAAAAGTTGAAGTACTTGCTGAACAGCTCCAAGTTTTAATACAACTGAAAATTGTTGTTGCACATTAATCCATTTAAGATTGGTCTCTAGGCGGACCACACGCGACTTATCTTTCCTATTTACCTCTTCCCTTACACCCACACATGACAGGAGCTTAGAGCTCATTCCGATAGGGGCGCTGCCCTGCCGGGGATATACCAATGAGCTAGAATGTACTACATAGTGTAGCTGAATCGCCTCCATCTTTGAAGCAAATGGAAGCCATATTTTTTGTAGCCAAAGCAAAAGCTGGGAAAGTATTCTATACTAGGATATATTTAGTCGTGCATTTGACGTAAATCAATTATTCACGATTTCATCCAATCGGAATCTTAAACGTCCCCATAGTGACGTCACTAACGACATATAAGCTCACGATTGAATGAAACGGTAACAGCTGATTTACGTCAAGTGCACAACTAAATAAATCATACTATAGCATTACATTTGGCGCTGGTTACGGACGGTTACATCCAGGTGACACCTCTCTCGTAAGTTTTGACTTAAAAAAACACGGCGGCCACTAATTCAGCGAGCCTCCACAAAGAGCGCTGAAACTAGCCACTCTATGTAGAATATTGTAGCTCGTTGGGATATACTGAATGGAGAAATGTTCCCAAAGTCGATGGAAGGTCGCTGACTGATTTCAGTATCCAGCGGAGTAGGTTGCACCATCACCTCCAGGCACAAAAACATTCAATACACAAACTTGTCCAGTGACTATGGCAGTTTACAACATCAATGGAAGCATCAATGAATCAATGCAATTTTTTTCTCGCACTCGAAAAGGAATATGTTGTGTAATCTTCTATACATCGCTTGAGGGGGTGAATTCAGTATGTACTTATACAGTGTGCCAAGGAAGTGTCTACGCAGTGACGCCTTGCTGGTGAAAGTGCTTGCAACAGAAGTTAGTTGGTAGCATGAGATGCGGCTTGTATAATGTAAATTACGTACTCACCACAATCAAAATAGCCGCTGGAAGTGGTGTTCCTTTCACTTGTCTACCAGTGATCTGGTTGCTACCAACATAAATGTAATTTTTAATACGAGGCCCTGATTCGCCTCAGTGTGGAGAGACTTTTCTGGTGCACTATCTATACACGTTATGATAATTTCATTAACAACTTATTTGAAAATATTAGTGTAAACAATTATTTCAGTACATCAATATTCTGGAAGAATATTATTATTTGAAAAATTCTTTGAGTAATTAATATAAATCACACATTTTCTTAATATTGTAATTATATTTATTATGAAATGTAAGTTATTGCGGAAGATATAACTAATAACGGTCAGAATGTATACAAATTATTTAAATGGGTTCAGTGTTATTAATCCCAGACGTACTTCTTTTGGGAAAAATACTAAGTAAAAATAAGCATAGTCTCGTTCACAAATATGCATTAAGCACATTACAATTCTACCGCATTCCTGAAGAATCAACACACAAAGTCCTAAAATAAATAAATAAGCTATTATATTTTATTAAATTTTAGTTAACGTTTGTCGAGGTAAAAATATTTAACAAGTTAAACATTGATTTCTTGCTCAGAGATAAATCAAAACCTTGTTTAAAAATTTAAATGAAACAAATTCTAAACGTCCCTACCATAGCTCTTTTTAACAAAACTGACTCTTCGAAGTGCGAAGTCAGTTCCTTCCCACTATTAATGTCAGCTCAGTTCGGTCCATTTTTCTACGACCTCTTCATTGGATGAATGTTACAACTTATTACTTTCGACAACTTTCATCAAAATTAAAATGATTTCTTTCACTGTAACAGACGATGGGTATGAGAATGTCAATTTCAACTCAACTTTGTATATTAATTTGTTCAAATGTTTAATTGTATTATTTTTGTAAATACTTTTACGCCCAAACATTTGAAGATGATAATAAAATGGTTTGTCGAATCGTCGTTATCGTATAGTGCTTCAGTGAAATTTAACTGTATATTTTTTGAAATAGTTTAATAAACTTATTATAACCGTGATATTTCTGGGATCTTTATTATACAATATTTAAAATTCAATAGCCAGAGAATACAAATATATTTACGACCGACTGTTTCTGACGCAAACTGCGTCGTCTATTCTGAACGCATTATCGGCTGCGTCACGCACCTTCCACAGCGTTTGAACCACCTTCGCGAGGGCTTCCGGTGCCCCTCATGGAACACGACACGCGTGTAAGCGGCGCAGTGTGGGCGAAAAATAAATATC
The DNA here is from genome assembly GCA_038098605.1 of Gryllus longicercus. Taxonomy (NCBI): domain Eukaryota; kingdom Metazoa; phylum Arthropoda; class Insecta; order Orthoptera; family Gryllidae; genus Gryllus; species Gryllus longicercus. The sequence goes on from JAZDUA010001046.1 coordinate 41,306, forward strand.
TCGCCGCGAGAGCGCGACACAATCCAATCCCCTTTGGGAAAGCGCGGCAAATAAGCGTTTTCATAGCGGCCCCTCGGCTTTCATGTCCTCGACTCGCCCGGCGAGCGGGCGGGCTGGCTGGCTGACTTCCCCTGGAGCCGGCCGCACTCGCCATTGTTCTTTTATTTAGTGGAAACCGCGTCATGGCTGACATGTGGAATTAATTTTGGAAAGGTTCAAATGGCAAATGATTGTTTTGAGCGGGTCACGCCCCGTACTAAAGGTACTGCGAAAGCGCTGGGGAAGGAACAAAGCGCGTGTTTCCCTCTATCCGTCAACTAGATGGGAGCAGTCGCGCGCCATGGAAGTTGCACTGGGAAAAAGTAAATTTGAAAGGGGGGAGTGAGCGGAGGCTCTTTGACGGGTGCGGAGCGAAGTGGAGGGGGGAGGTGTTGCTGCACGGGAGATGGGGGACAGAGGGCAGCACATGCGGCGAAAAAACTCCCTTCGTTTGTTTCACGACTCTCGCGAGGATAAAGGAGGACATCTATTGACACACTCGTGCAGGCGTCACAAACATCAGACATTTGTTTTCAAGAGTAACGATAATAGTATTTTCATTTTAATAATATATTTATAACTCTCATAAAATTAGCAGCAAAAGCAGATTTTAGTCCTTGGCATTAATTTTTAAATGTATATTAAAGCAATTAAATTATAAATATAATGAAAATGAAATTTTGAGATATGGTAGCTTTCTATAAATAACGTGACAGAAATCCGAGAGAGACGGATTTACACTGTGGTTGAGAAGTAAATATTACTTATGAAAAAGTAATTTAACCGAAATATTTCAGTTCCGAGTTTAAGTAGCCACTCAGAAAATGCTCGTTTATTGACGTGAGTGTAAAATTAAATCTCTAAGATAATTACGTATCTCAAATCCGTTCTCTTGAAAAGAGGTTGTATCAAATACATCGTAACACTGATCGTCGCAACTAGTGGAAACACTGGGAGATAGCTTAACTGAAATTATTCAATACCTTCATGGAATGTCTGGTTTTCCTCGTAAATCGATGATGGTAAAATACATACTTCTGAACTAAATAAGAAAACCTGTTCATTTCTATTATGAATGTTTCTCGTATCCATTAAAATTCTAAATTGTCAGAAGGGATACCTAAAAAGACGTTCTATTATAATTTGTAGCACTTATAATTTAATTTATTACTACTTTTTAATTCAACGAGCTTTACAAATGTAAATGTTCACCACCACCAGCAGCGTCTTCTCTGTAATTTTAATATCTAACATAGTTGCAGAAACGGCTACAGTATTCCAATGAAATGTTCTTTTGCATTTATACGAATTCATTATCATGAAACCTTCAGCATACATTAGAAGTATTCAAGGCATCCAATTTCCGACACCGAAATACGTTAGTAGCCAAAAAAGAAATGAAATAAATATTGACATCAATAAAGAGTTAGGAAGATTAGAAAGGCGCGCAATAAATACACAACGATCCCAAGAGTTTTGATAGACTTTTAACGAAAAATATGTTGATTAGAGCACCTTATGCTACGTTTCTTACCTTGTTCTTGTTTGTTGGAAATTCAGCGTCTACATTTTTGTTTTGTTACTAGCTGTTTGAAGACTAGTATTATTTACTACAACTATCATTTGTGATACTAAGTTATAATTAATATGAAATTATATCGTAAAGACATATCGAATAAAACTATTTAAGTTATAATGCTGTTCTATTTTGACTGTATCCCGGTTCAGGAATCATATGTATCCAAAAACCATATCTTTGTTACTACTATTTATTAAGTGCAAGTATGTTGACAATTACACGTTTTCATAGATAAGGAAAAACCTGTAATTTTAATTTTCCATAAAAACAAAAACAAAAAAGTGGTCATTAAACAACGATAATATAAAGAAGAGCTATTCAGTTTTAATAAAACAATGAGAAAGAGTAGTTGCTTATTCATATCAATGCTGGAAGTTTAAACTGAAAATTTCAACTCGAGATGAAGTTGCAAAGGCTGTTGGTCGTCTGTGAAAGTAACGTTCACTTTCACGCAGTGGCAACAAAAGCAACGGCTCACTGACAATTGAGTGAGCAGATGCTACGGGTACTGTCGTACTCGTAATACATTTTTTGAATGCTAGAGGGAGTTTCGAGAATCTGTTATCGTATTATTTTTATAACATGTTATATGAACAACCTTTTCCTGGATGTACGACTCAGTCGCAGCAAAAACGGTATCGTTTGAAATCTGGAAGTCTGCGATGCCTGCGCACGTAGTTTACATTTTTGTGTATTTTATATAAACATAGTAACAGGATTTTTCTAGTGTTGGTATCACGCACAACGTGGCAGCAAGGCGAGTTGTATCGGGGTCAGACATTACAGCACAGGGCGAGGACGGTGGCAAGGAGCAGTGTGGGATTGAGAAGGCCAGGGTAGAATAGAGCAAGGCAGAACAGGGTAAAGCATACCACAGCAGGCCACGCCAGGCCAGACTAGGGAGAGAATACACTATTAACATAATGAATTTCTTATCCTTTCTGAATAGATGAATAAGATACACAAATAACCAGATAATTAAATGGATTCGGCTTTAAAGTTTCTGGGCGATTCAGTTGCATGGGTTTCTACTAGTAACTTGTAATTCTCAAAATTGAAATCAAATGTGAACGAGGCTCTCCCAGCCCATGAACGTTGGGTTAAGGAACTATTGATAATATGCCTGGGCAAACAATACGAAATTCATAACGTCCCAGATATAGGTGCTAGTGAGAGACATGCTTTCAACTTGTATGATACATAGTTGTTTATTTTTGCAAATCAAAAGTTATATTTCGATGTTAGTAAAGTTTTGCACACTTGACCTTCAAAACAAAAAAAATACCACTAAGATTTCGAAATAACTCACCAGGTTCTTATCGCACTCTACATTGCAGAATTTAAGTGTGCTCTATGTCAGTTCTTTGAGAAAATCGCAAAAAAACTGTTACATGAATGAATGTTACTTGTTAATGTTACTTGTAAATGAATTATGATTAATTCTAATAACTTTCCAGTGCTCTCTGCAGGATAATTGTAGCGTTGGCAGCATTGATGGGTAGTTTACCGGGTTTTCCCTATCAATACCAGGCGAATGCTGAAGAATTACCCTAATAATTAATAATTACCCTAAATTACCCTAATGCCGCGCAGAATGTTTCCGTCTTTATCCTTGACTCCCCGCAACACGTTTGCATGTACTCTTCTACCACACATTCAAAGAGACGAGTTGGAAGCTTCACGTTATTCTTAAGTTTCGGACGGAGCATTCTGAGGAAGATACTGATGGAACATTCTGATGGAGATGGAAAAACACAAGCTGATGAGTAGGTCTTCCTCGTATCTCTCCTTTGAATGAGGGAGGAACATCAACGCTTTTCGGAATATAATGAGTACATTACTTACTGTACTTTATCTCCTTTTTCGTGCCAGGAATAAATTCTCCTTCCAATATCACGATTAGTATTATGTAATTCAAAGTTAAATTTTAATTTAGTTCCAATGATAAGCAGAGTGTATAAGGAGAAAAAGCAGACCTATTGGAGCAGATGGAAGGAATGGGATGGAGAAGGGAATATGATGGAGAAGGGGACGATGATGAGGGGAAGAAAGGTAAGAAAACTAGTGTAGGGGGAAACAGGTGGGATCGGAGAGCGAATTGAGACAGGCAAATCGAGGCGTGGTGAGGTGAGCAGGGCGGGCGTGGCGGGGGCGTACGGAACGAACTAGGATTGTGAATAAAATATCTTCAATTTTCCACCATAAACATCGTTCATTCGTTTTATCCTCTAACAGATGTTTGTGACAAATAATGACCTAGAAACGACGGGGACGCCTATGGACTCAGTCACTAATGAATGAACTAGGGTCTCGTTAAGCTTTCTTCTCCCAAAATAATCGTCGATTGAATGATGAAAAAGATGAAGTCGATTGAATGATGAAGTTACACTAACTGGTTCAGTAGCAGATACAAAGAGAAAAACTCCCATCTCAATCTTTCAACTAGTTTTCAGGATCTTATGTCATTATTTCACTGAACACTATCAGCAATAACATATAGCATTCGTATTTCCGATAGCGTACCGTACAAATCGAAAACGAATTGAAATGGAAAGAAATCTAAAACTTCTCAAATTTACTTCTGTAGTAAAGGTATGAGAAACTATTTATTTCTAAGAAAGGATAGAAGAAAGATTTTAGGGATTTTAACATTATTATATTAGAGTTTAGTTAATGTTTGACTTTTTTAAACATTCGTTGTAGCAGGTGCTTGTAGATGGTGAATGTTCTATTTCAAATTACAATGCAACAGTGTCAGTTAGTATTAACAAAGACGTTTAAAACCTCTTCTGATAATCTCGGCCTTTTCAAATTCTGTCCCTATTTCACGTTCTCCGCCTTTCAAATTTCCCCGAGCATTTGCAGTACAGTATGAGTCTTCGCTGTTGACTACGCAAAATATGCTTTCTTCAATATTTAGCCAAAGCAAATAAAACACTACAAAATAATATGACCCATTTTACATTATTTTATGCAATATTTCCGGTTATTATTAAGGTTTCAATTCAAGGTGGAAGATGCTATAATAAATATGATATAAAACGGAATATCGCTTTCCACAATCATTCACATACTTGAATCAGTGACAAACAGTAATATTTCTTTTCAAGATTTACCTTATATCTTCTTTGCTGATTTATGAAGGAAAGGAAAATTTCACTTTTTCTTTGCATAAAATTAAAAGCTACAAATTCAGACAGCATATTATCTCATCCCTACTTAAAATATACGCATGATTAGATTCACTCAGTGTTTGACAGGGTTAAGAAATCAATTATTCAAAGTTTCGTCTTTCAACTCCATTTTGTTTAGAAATTGTTGGTAATCTCTCTTCCCTTGTTTAACATAAAAAATCAATAAAAGTGCATTGTGGTTCTAGAGATTTTTTAAAATGTTTAGATATAATTCATTATTAAACTATTTAATTTCCGATCAATAACTTCAAATAGATCGAAAAATCATAATCCTCTTCACGTATTGTTCTTTCGTCTCTGTAAACAGAAATGTCGAATTTAACTCTGAATGTTATTTCAGTGGATGCGTCTACAGCAGCACAGACATATGTTGCGTCAAATAAAAATGCCACTGGTTGCTGGAGCGAATGAGGGTCATATTTTGAGGATACGTTTCTTTATAATATAATTATGTTAGATATTTGACTTGTATCTTAGAAGCAAATATAAATGTAGAAATATTTCCAATATTTTTAAAGTAGGAAGCTACAAAAATTCATAATTTTGTGCTTATTCGGCAAGATACGTAATACTCGTATCAAAACAATGCAAATCGAGTTCTACTAACACATTAGCCCTCTCTTTATTGGCCCTCTTCAGCAAAACAAGCTCGGAAGATTTGCATATTCGAAGATTTGCAAATTTTGAAAGCTCACAGGTTTTATTAATGTATGTAAGTACGTATGTGTTTGGCATTTTAGGTTCGTATTAATCCACGTTTTCCAACTTGCGATGTTTGCAGGCCCGGGCACTCTTTTATTTACTACCAGCGCATGACGGGAGGGAGATGCATTAAGGGAGACTTAACGTACTCCCATAACCGTATCTAGCACACATGGCTTGATTGAACAAAGCTGTAGAAACTGAGACGACTGTATGAGGAAGCTCCAACTTTAATTTTTGCCCCAACCAAGTGTCAAATCCCGCGTTGCATCAGGGAAACCCAGCGAGCTGTCCATGGACGTCCGGAAGATTTTAATAACAATGTCAATAATACCGGTGATGGTATTAGGTGGGTCGAACGCCGTCTGGCCCATTAGCGTTGCGCGTGAGGCCGTGCGGTTGAGGTGACGAGCTGTGCGCAGCGGCCCCTGCGTTAGGTATAGTGAGGAGGGGGAAAGGGGAGGGCGAGAGCGGCCCGCGCCAAAACCGAGAAAATGGATGTGGGCGTGATCGATTCGCGAAGCTCGATACTCGCACCCCCCCCCCCCACTCTCGGCCATTGAGGGCGTGATGGATGCCGCTGGAGTTCCGGCAGAGCCGGCGGCGCGCCAGAATTCGCCACTGAAGACAAAAACGCAGCGCGGCAGGGGAGGGGGCCGTGAAGCTGGGCATGGAGGGGGGGGGAGCGAGTCCGGGCCGGGAAGGCTCTCAAAAAGCTGGCCAAAAGTAGAAAAAATACCGTTTTGGTTAAGGGAATTTTAAGTAAGCAGTCGGGTAAACTGGTTCTCAGAGAGTCTAATTCCGCGATTAGAAAAGGTTTTAGGCGTCACAGTGACGTTTTGAGTATCATTTTTCATCATTTAAAATAGAATAAAATCGTGATGGTGAGTACAAGGGTTCATATATTACAAATAATTATAAAACGTTACAATTTCTTAATTAATAACTAATGTTTATATAAAATGGTACAATTATTTTTTGTTGTTTTTAGTGGTAAACAGTTATAAGTTCCATAGAGAGAAATTTGTAAAACCTTCATTTTCTACTATTTAGCTATTGAAATGCCCCCCAAAAAGCTGCCATTAGATGCTATTCTGCATTTCGTGTAGCCTAATTTTGACGGGAATTGATACATTTTTAGAGGTTTCTTAATTTTGAATCCGTCATATTAATACATTTTGTTTTTCTTGCAATTTTGACATTGGAATCGTAATCAGCGTGTTCAAAAAACATTGTATACAAAGTTTCATTAAATTTGGATAACATTTTAAAATGTTGGCCAGCTTTTCGAGATCTCGCCCCAATGTGCGCTGGCAGCCAATGTTTCGAGAAGCCCGTGCTCTGATGGCCAGCACGTCACCCGATCCGACGCCCCTGGAACGCTGCAGCGCGCTAGCGGAAATATTGCGAATGTTTATTTCGAATGTTTTTTTGCGTGATTCCAGGGAAATGAAAATAAAGTGAATAATTTGTAAATATTTACTTTAAGCGAAAATTCTGAAAATATTGTGAAGCCATTTTGTAAGTGTAAATATTTAATTTAGTTGAAGCGAAGTAACTAAACAAATCTTCATAAACTTGATGATTTCTGCATTTGTGTACAATATATTATTAAAAGGCAGCAAGGAACATTCTGAGCATTTTCCATCAGACATTTAATCTAAAAATTACATTATTTTTAAGTAAAAAATGGTCTTCTAAAGAATATAGTAGAAGTTCAGACTTCTTAATATTATTATTTATAAAATAGCATATATAAACAAATAAGAGCTCAGTAAATATTTTCTCGTACATCATTCAATTCATTTATCATTAAAGAATAATATGTTTCTGAAGAATTTGTTACTGTAACAACTGAGTATAAGCAAAGGTCCCCGATAGTAGTTAGGATTTTTTTTATTTTTCGTAAGTTTTAATTAAATTAAATATTTGAAAATAAATATATACACCGGTTTAGTTTTTTCCCCATTATATCGATTTTTCTTTTCCCACATTTACCGCATAAACGAATTAGTGAATATTCCAATTGATTAAGGACAATAATGCCCCAACTCCGTAGAATCACACGTTTCACCCAGTGCTACTAGAAAATCAGTCTCCAGCTCGGTGTGTCAGAAGCGCGTTGTTGTCTCGCCCGGTTGGTGGTTGTTGAAGTAAGCGCACCGCTCCGAGGAACGATCCATGACAACGTGTGGGAGTCGCCCGTCCTCAAATCCTCACGTCCAAACAGCGTCGTCTTTGACGTGGCCAGGCACCTTTACCGCATGCACCATCACCCCTTCTCTCTCCTCTCTCTCTCTCTACCTTCCTCTCTCTTCTCTCTCCTCTCTCTCTCTACCTCCCTCTATATTCTCTCTCCTCTCTCTCTACTTCCCTCTCACTTCTCTCTCTTCTCTACCTCCCCCTCTCCCTCCCTCGCTCTCTCCCTCCCTCGCGGGGTACGCTCGCGGGGTAACATTGCGTAACCTGGAGCTCTGAATGAAATAATTGAGGCAGTGGTGTATGGGAAGGGGCGTATAGGAACCAAAGGACCAAAAATACTGTCATGAACAATTTGCTTTCCAAGTTTTTGATTGTTGAATCATATTTTGTTGTATTCAAACTAATTGCATCTTCATTTTATAATTAATTTTATGTAATTTATATTTTATAATTATTATTTTTATATAATTTACTTTCCTGTATACGTACGTATATACGTAGTATAGAGAAAGGTATGTAATGCTGCGAAAATTTGTTCTTCTGTTTGTTTGGTATATGTGAACAACACTAGCGCCTAAACCATAGGAAGGATTTTTTTAATTAAAAAAGAAACGTGTCCATTTGGCCTGAGTCGAAGCTCTGCGATTCTGAAAATCATTCATTATTTTTTGGGGGTGCTTTACACAAAGCCCCTGGGACATTTTCAAAATTTTCTCAAAAATGTCTACAAATTTGTTCTTTAAATTTCCTATAAAAAATCGAGTAAATACAGTTATAAATGTGGCACAAGTTCGATTTTAGAGTCGAAATCTAAATTTTCGAAAATTAAAATGTTTGAATTTTTTCGGTGTCTTCCTACAACGAAATTAAAGATTTGTTCTCCATACTTTGTTCTTTCATTAAGCTCATCTACATTTTTCTGAACATTTTAATATTTTTCGGCCATCATTGTGTGCAATTTGTTCAATTCTTAAGTATTGCAAAAATACGATTTTCTCATAAACCGCACCACTTGTTTTCGTACATTCGCATTTTCGATAAATTGTACTTTCTAATACATTAGTTTAATGCACATTTGAATGTTATAATTTCACTCAGTGATAAGTTAATTATAAATGTAGTGTTCCACCCCACGTCTAATTCATTCGTCATACTAGGTACTCTGAAAGGGGCAAATGCATAGGGGAACACATGCAACCATCAGGAATGAACACGCTTAAGTACTGCATATTGCCTATCCACATTCGAAGAAGGCGCGTGAGTGGATGGTAAAGTCCTGATTCGAACTTCAAAGTTATGACGTGCTTGGCACTTGGGAGTTATCGAAGGATAAAAAGGTCTTTTCGATTTTGGGCTTATAATGTGGATGATGTCAGTGTTATGTTTCGTGAGTGAATGAGAGACTGCGCAATGATTAGGAATGCAACCACTTCAAATGCATGTGAGTGAGAGTTGGGGAACCAACCAGTGACCCCATATCAAAAAGCAACTAATTAAGCTCTATCTGTAACGCAGCAACGCGCTTAACCCAACTTTACGCTCTCCCATCCCCCCCCCAACATGTCACCAGCAGCGCATTTTTCGTTTTGCGAACTATTTGGAGTCGCTGTCTTTTGTCGAATAACGGCTTTGTGACATTTTTATCCTTTGTTTGCACAGTAATTCTCTGGCGTTTTGTATCTTTATTGTTTTTTATGTAATTTTGATTGCGTAATCGCGACTGTGTTTCTATTCATTTTATGACTTTTAAATTTTTATTGGAATTCGGTTGAAATGAAAGTATTTCAAAAGCTGAGGAAGAGCGGTTTTGAAATATAGTCGCACATAAATTGCATTGCAAAACCGTAGATTTTTTTACTCACGCGTTCTTTTCATTTCCTCACAAACCACAATCACGTTTTCACAGCACATGCGGAACCTATGTGTGAATTTATATAGATCATTTGAAATACAAACTATGGTCTTGACAAAAATAGTAGTTATCCACAATGAGTTGGGGAGAAACATAATTAATATTGAAGTAATAAAATAGTTTATCTCCTCCTTAAATTGTGTCATATCACAAAATATGACTCAAGAAGACATTGAAAAAGTCTACTTACGTACTGTTCTTATCGACTTGTATTTTTAAAAGGAAATTTAGATTAAATAACAGATACATAATTGTGATTCCATCTGACTCTTACAGGAAGTTGTTGACACAAAAACCTTAAAAATAAAATAATGAAATTATCATTATACGTGAACACATGTAATTAGAAAAGTAATTCTAAAAGGTGGAAAAAAATGAGTATTTCAAATCACTTATTCACAAAAATATTCAAGAAATTCTTCCACATGTTTTTCACATATCAAATATGTAGTGTTTTAACTTTCTATTCAGGCGGTTTTTGAAAGAACTAGATTACGATATTTTCATGAACAAGGCAAGAGCATCATTCGCTACATAGATAGTAAGACAATTGTTACGCCGAAAACAAGCTTTCACTACACAAAGTACTATATTTATATTTGATACTTCAAATTGCTGGCACAAGCATGAAACTGCACGATTACACTGAAAACAGCAATAATAGAAAATTCTAAAAATTTCAACATTAAATACGACACACCTTGCGGAAATAAAGTACGACGTACAGCACGGCCACCATTTCAGAATGTATTTGAGGTCAAATAACAAACTACCACAAACTCGCTGTGCGTCGTAACGGTAAGCTTTCATAGGACGCTGGTTTCCGGATCTGAGCGCACCATTGTCAGTCAGCAGCTGCATTGCACAATGTTACGAAACGGTGACGCGCACAACAAACGCTTGCTGAAAGTTGTCAATGTTGTCTCACCAACGCCTACGAACAATCGGAATTACAGAGAGTTTGCTGCGTACGCAGTCGTCCTGACTTTACAGCATATGTTGACAATATTCTACATGGATGTAGAATTTTTATATTGAAATTGTTTCTGAGGGACGATTAATAGAATAAAAGAGACACACGACATGAAATAAATGGACAAAACGACTGAAAAGAAATTTCTGCAGTAATGAAAAAACATGTACATTAATATAATCTTAAATATTTTTTAAGTAATTTAAAGGCTACATTGAGTAGTTCATTATTAATTAATTAAATCATTAGAATTGAAACGACGATACATTTTCAGAAACATTTCCTTATTTTTGTAAGAGTATATAGTTGGATTGTTACCTATAAATTTAAGATAAATATAATATAAATGTAGATGTGCTACATAGGTTTGTACTATAACGTTTTGTGAATCCAATTGAATAGGTTATTGAGACTGGACCTTCAAATGTTTCTATTATAATAAAATTAGTTTCACAGCACACTCTACCTTTTTAATAGTGTTTTAGAGCACATTCGTACTTTTATTATGTCTGGTTACCGTTTAGTTCAACGTCAATCTCTGCATTTTTGGATAATATTCTGTATTATGAATGCAATATTTTTCTATTTTGAATGTAATATTGAAAGCAATCCTATGCTCTGGTTATACATTTTGATATATTAACTTTCATCAATTTATTGATTAGTAATTTTGGGCGTGTCAACGGCTGTCTTTAGCTCCGCAAGTGTAGTGATCCCCCCCCCGAGTTCCACCGACCATCCCATCGGCTTTCGAGGTTCTCCTCCCTCATTTCTCTTCTACCACCCCTTCCGGGCTCTAATCTCCCAACTGTTTTCCCGGCCAGTGTGTTAGTTTAGTGCTTGTATGAGTGTGTAAGTAAGGGTTGAGTATAGAACAAAGAAGAGGAAGGATATATCGCGCGCGGTCCGTGGCCCGTTTGTTAGAGTACTGCTCTTGTATTCGCCTGGTGTTGATCGTAGAAACCGCGGAAAACTACCTATCAGAGCAGCCGACAGCTAGTATTCTCCTCCGGATAGCCAATGAATTCGACCTGACGAGCTAGTGTCGACAATCTTGCCACTGTAGGAACTCGAATCTGTCAGAGGCACTGCAGTTGATTCACTATGCCACCTCTTGCAGTCAGTGAGGGGATTGTTTCCCTAAACTATTAGGTCGTTAGTCCTATAAGTTTAGTGTATGTTTTATCACAGAAATATGTCAGTGTTCCTCTTGATTGAGAGGTGAGACCCTGCGTGCATTACATGCATAGTTTTATCACCAGCTTCCGCAAAGGAACACTGACCCAGCTGGGACAAACTTCCGACTGGTCTCCCGGCGTGTAAGTACAGAAGTGCATGTAATTGTAAGCGTGTGTTTGTGTAAGAGCAGATGAGAGAACAAAAAATTGGAAAGGAAATGTCCCACGAGATCCTTAGCCCGTTTGTTATGGTACTGCTCCAGCATTCGTCTGATACTGATCGGTGAAACCACAGAAAACCGTCGATGAAAGCAGCTAACCGCTAGAAATTTCCTCGAGGAGCGGCTAAATTCGGCCGAACTATGTTGAATGTTGAAAATCATTCACCATCCTAACTCGAACCTACAGTCTTTCTGGAGAACGAGTCGAGAAATAACAACTCAAAATACAAAATGTAACAAAACCGTTGTTCGACGTAAGGAAGTCGCTTGCGGCAGTGGGAGTAGCATTTCAAGTGACACGTTTGGTGTCGACGGCGGAGGCAGCTGCAAAAGCGAGGCGAAAGTGGCGTCGTGTTGCAAAAGTATGTGAGCGAGTTTATTTATTGTGCGTCAATATCTATGGTTCGTATTAGTACAATGAGTAAAGCGTAGGGTATATCGCAGAGGGTGAGTATTTTTCTCCGCAGGCTTAGAATGTGCGATCCGGTTCCGAACTATACACGCCTGCAGGAGAATATTTAAATATATCCACTGACTAACATGGCTCGAACCTCCCAACCAACTACAGGAAAATTAATATCTCAAGGCACAAAATGTAACAAAACCGCTGTACGATGTAAGGAAGCGGACTTCAGCCAGCCAGAGTAGCATTTCACACATCACGTTTAGAGACGAAGAGCGCAACGAAGGGCGCGACGAAGGGCGCGACGAAGGGCAAGACGAGGGGCGAGACCAAGGGCAAGACGAAGGGCGAGGCGAGGGGCGAGACGAAGGGCAAGACGAAGGGCAAGACGAAGGGTGAGACGAAGGGCAAGACGAAGGGCGAGACGAAGGGTGAGACGAAGGGTGAGACGAAGGGTGAGACGAAGGGCAAGACGAAGGGTGAGACGAAGGGTGAGACGAAGGGTGAGACGAAGGGTGAGACGAAGGGTGAGACGAAGGGTGAGACGAAGGGTGAGACGAAGGGTGAGACGAAGGGTGAGACGAAGGGTGAGACGAAGGGTGAGACGAAGGGCAAGACGAAGGGTGAGACGAAGGGTGAGACGAAGGGCGAGACGAAGGGCGAGACGAAGAGTGAGACGAAGGGTGAGACGAAGGGTGAGACGAAGGGCGAGACGAAGGGCGAGACGAAGGGCGAGACGAAGGGTGAGACGAAGGGTGAGACGAAGGGTGAGCCGAAGGGTGTGACGAAGGGCGTGACGAAGGGGGTGACGAAGGGCGTGTCGAAGGGCGTGACGAAGGGCGAGACGAAGGGCGAGACGAAGGACAAGACTAAGGGTGACACGAAGGGTGAGACGAAGGGCGAGACGAAGGGCGAGACGAGGGGCGAGACGAAGGGTGAGACGAAGGGCGAGACGAAGGGCGCGACGAAGGGCGACACGAAGGGCGCGACGAAGGGCGCGACGAAGGGTGCGACGAAGGGCGCGACGAAGGGCGAGACGAAGGGCGCGACGAAAGACGAGATGAAGGGCGCGGCGAAGGTCGGGGCGCGGCGTTGTGTTGCGAGAGGCGGCGTCGCGGCGCCTCGCCGAGTGCATTACACGCTGCGCCGCCGGCGAGAAGGGGCACCCGACACCGCGCGCTGTTATGACAGCTGCCCAGGCGCGGCGCATGGGGGGGGGGGGGGCGGATGATCGCGCTGCTGACAACTTCGCTGAATGCGCCTCTCGCAGCGCGCAAGCAACGCCCCGTTGCCACGCAGCGCCATCGGCGCGCCACGCGGCCTCTTTTCGAAGCTGCGATCCAAGACGCGCCAACCCTTCGTCTTCCAAGGGCGGTGGAAACCATGCAAACGCACCAAATTTTTCTGATACTTTTTTGATTTTTATTGCCTTCGATACATTGCTCGATTAACACGGCATAACGTCCCACGTTCGAGAGGATCGAGGTTACGAGGGAAATGTGAAAACAGTAGAATGATGCATCTTCTCTTCTGGAAGGAATTGTGAGAAGGAAATATGGAACGACAAACTAAGTATAGTTAAGTAGGTAAAAATAAAATATGGTATATACCACGGGCGTTAACTGGTTCTAATGATCCCGGGCGACAAAATGCCTTCGGGACAAAGGTCCTCGGTATTTATTTACTATTTGTTCCGTAGGTTTGTTCTGTCAAATATGCAGAATGTTTGAGTTAGAAGGAAAATAGGGAATTTGTCCATTTCCATTGTATTTCAAAATTAATAATAAAATAGTGCGCTACACTAATTTACAAGATAATCTAGACAATCCCTATCGTAATGGCAGTTGAATTACGAGTTACTTTTGACTTCTGCAGAGTAAAACTCGTACGTCACTCGTACGTAATTTTTGACTGGAACTGTTTACGCGAAAAACTTCAATGATTGTCAAAATTTTGAAAATTATTGTTCAGATTATGTATCTATTTTTATTTAATTATCGCCAACTTTCCACCTGACTCCATGATCTTATTGCTGATCTTTCATCTATTTTAAATTTATTTGTAGTAATTAATAACACACAATAAACTAATATTTTCCATGTTGACTATGATTTGGCTCAATATCTTCCCATTTGAATGACAAATATTTATAAAAAGCATCTTAAATTTAAGAAAAGTATTCTAATGATGAACAACATTAATGAGAGGAACTACACTGAGTAGATATAAAATTTTTAATTAAGTAACATATCTAATGAGATAAAGTCATCAAAATCTAGCTAGTTCATCAGTTCTAAATCATCTAGTTTTAATATAGCTGCATGTTAACACTAACACGCAATTCAAAGAGAAATACGGTTGTGAAAATGGGTAAATTACAAAAGAATGAATATTTTAGCCGCCCTGCTTGGCTGAGGTTAAAAACCACCGTAATCATCAGCTGCAGATTCAGTAACTTGGTTCATATCTCCCTGAATTTTTCTTTGTTGTTATGCGTATGTATATGTATTGTGATGTGTATTGATAACTCCCTATCTGAGTAACCCGCACGTGTGTTGGTGACTAGTTTAACGTTCTAGGAACACCCTATTGCAAAGAAATGGTTAATCGGTTTGGGGTGGGAAAAAGTCCTACAAAATCGAAGTGAATCAAACTATTTTTATAAGATCTCTAAAAATTCACCTTTAACAAACGATGTTCTTAACAGATTATCGGGACTTCATTCTTCAAACTTACGGTCAATTTTTTTGTCATTGGTAGATAAATTGCTCCGTACGATTCATAAATATGCGTGAAAGAAGCATATACATATACATGCGCACAACAACAAAGAAAAATTATCGTTCACGGGGAGATATGAACCAAGTTACTGAATCTGCAGCTGATGAGTACGGTGGTTTTAAACATCAGCCAAGCAGGGCGGCTAAAATATACATTCTTTTGTAATTTACCCATTTTCACAACCGTATTTCTCTTTGAATTGCGTGTTAGTGTTAGCATTGACGTTGCATATTTATTCGTCGCTCTCAGTAGACCAATGTTTCGAACCCTAGCGCATTGTAATGTGTTCGTGTGATCACTATTGGATCACAAGTAGCTCGTTTCTCATGCCCGTTCGCTCTCAACTGTGGGCCGTATGTGACTGCTTCGCTCACTAATTCTCATGTTTTGCAAACGACATAAAAGACATATCCCACATTACCAGGAAGAACTTAACGACTTAAATGAATGAAACCTACTTTTGAAATACTGAGCGCTAATATTACAATTTATTAATTTCTTTGGTCTATTATTAAAATCCAACTAATCTGGAAATGGGTTTATAATTGATAATATCACGTACTATTTTTCATATTATCGGGATTAGTTTAAGGTTGTAATAATGAGGAAAATATTTTTCAACAACTTAGTTGAAAGATAAAGTTAAAAAGATATGAGTATGAAGATATCGTATTGTTACTATGTGTATGAAGAAATATCATTGTTGCCTGTGACAAAAGGGTTTGGAGATTTCTATGAACATTGTGGAAGCGGAAAATCGGACTTTTTGACTACCATAACTTTTACAACGAGCTGTAAATAATTCTAAAGTTTTTGAAATATAATTTTGAAAGCGGAATAAATCTAAAAAAATAATTCTGAATCCAATGCAAACATGTCACAATTCTGCAATTAATTTTTATGCATTTTGTGGGAACTGTTTAACGGCTTTGTGGTAAACACGAAAACAATGATAATGAATTACGTCTTTAAAATTAATTTATCATTCTGACGAATGTTATTATTTTATCTCATAATAATTCGACATTAAATTTGATTTAAAAACATTTTTAGATCGTTTTATGTAAAATTATAAAATTGCCTCTACTTGCTTCTGGCATTTTAGTGATTATTCCACTCGTGAAATTAAAACCAATACTGTTTAATTACACACAAAAAATTCCTCAATCAGGGAGGTGTATCTCTAAAATGACTGTTTCACTCGCGGAACAGTCATTTTAAATACCGCTCGTGCTTTGGAAATTCTCAGATAAATCCCCTCTTCGCTTCGCGAGTCGAGAATTTATCGACAATTTCCAAAGCACTCGTGGTATTGCCTATGACTATTCCTACTGTTTAACTATACATACAAAAAGCCCCAACCAGGGCGGTGCATCGCAAAAAGTTTATGGCTTTTTCTATCCGATTTTTCTTACCGCTTCTTCCTACTGGCCATTCATAAATTGTGACTCATCTATCTTGGGAGGTGGTATTATACATAGATCCCTATGTCAATGTCCAATAGACCGCGTATGTACTATAACATACCCTATTTGTTTTTATCATAGCGTGCAGTTATTTTAAATATTTGATGCGTTTTGAAACTTTGCTGGACATAATTTCACTCAGGAATAGTCCTATAAAATACCACTCGTGGTTTGGAAAGTCTCAGATAAATCCCCTCCTCGCTTCGCGAGTCGGGAATTTATCGACAATTTCCAAAGCACTCGTGGTATTACTTGTGATAAATTATTTTGCTAACTTGTTTTAAGAGCGTTTGTTCGAAACGTGTAATATTTTTATTTTAGTGCGCAAAATAGAAAGGTTACTTGAAGACAAAGTGTATATTTAAAAAATTTCTCGCAAGCTGAGATTTGGTTCTTCGTCCAGGAACCGGTAAGAAGACGCGTTGGCCCTGGGCGGCGCTAGGCGCGTGGCGGTAGCGCCCCGCGTCGCCTGATTGCCGCTAATGTGATTGCTGCAAATGCGATTGCAGCGCGCCCTCTTCGCCTCGCCTCCCCCTCCCCTCCCTGCCCACTCCCCCGCCGGCGCCAAGGCCGCCTGCGTCGGCTTGTTTGTTGATTCGACGGAGGCGCTGGCGTGCGGCGGGCGTTGGAGCGTCGCGTACAACACAGACACTGCGCGATAGCAGAGGCGGTAAGCGGCGGGCTGCTGGGAATTGCATGAGCGATAGTGCCAGGAAAACTGGAGCCCTCTTTAGAGTTCCGCCGCGCTTGTTGTGAAGGAAACGCAAGTTATTCCTACAATGAAACTTCTCTACGCTACGCTTCTCTACGCCAATGGTTTACAGGGTACAATGAATACTATTGAAAATTCAGAGGCATTCAATTAAATTGCATTCGGTGCATTTTTCGAAAAAAACGAGAATACATTACATCTACACTTGCAACCTAATGCATATTTTAATCTTCCACAGGTTATTGTTTTTTATTTTTATTTTTTTTTGTAATTTAAGGTCCTATTAACAACTAGGTCATTAACGACCACTATTGCATTGAACGGTATGGTAACTGTGAAGATGCTATGATATGGTGATGACGAAAGTGAGGGACGAACACAAACACATCCATGTACGAGGAGGGACTCGAACCCGCTATCCTTCGGTCCAAGATCGCTACGGCACTACTGCCTTAATATGATCTTCGGCCATCTGGACCGGCAGGTTATTGTTTGTTTGTGCTCTTTGCACGAATAAGTGGAAACACTTCCTGTAACTCTTAACAGATGATTAAATAGACTCTTAGAGAAATAAAATGATCCAAATCATCAAATCATTTGATCCACTTTGAAAAAGAATATAGGAATTGCAGATAGGAAACAAATTTTAACGAAGTTACATTCAAGTATTGGAGACTACTACACTTTCTTACATTGCCTGTCTTTCAAAAGATATTTTTTTAAGTCGTATTACGAGATGTACGATGTTCAAGTGAAAACATTCTATCTATGCCTACGTTCTGTTAAAAAGTAACGTTGGTAGTTTGAATGTTAAATTGATAAATTATTTAGTCATTCGGGTAGCGCAAATGGTTATGGTCGCTATTCCCGTTAGAGCAGTATATATTTTATGCCGGAAGGTGGCGAGGTTCCTTCCCTTATGGAACATGAGATTCAATGCCTTCCTATACGTCCACGTGCAGTGTTTTCCCCTCAGAGCGTCTCCCCCAGCGGTGCACGGACTCAGCCTGGGCAATCCCTAAGGTCTGAAATGATCTACCGATGTGTATGGTGGAGCATTTAAGGGCTTGTACATGTGAGAGGTGAGAGGCGTGCACAAGATCGCGGAAACGAAACTCCTGCGCGGGGAGTATCGAGTTTGTTAGGAGATTGCTGCGGCATTCGCCTTGTGGAGATTGCCGGCTTGTAAGGCAGAGAGATGGCTCGAGTGTGTGCCAACTCAGCGTCTCGGGTCTGAAAGGCTGCGGGTTCGAGTCCCACCGTAGGCATGACTGATTTCCACTAGTCTTTCAAGTATGTGTGTTGTCGTGGAAGGCCTTGGGAATCTGCTGACCCCAGCCGAGGAGCCCGTAAGTGTGTCAGTGTCGAGTGTAATGGTTAATATGTGTACCCATGAAGTACATCGGGGGGTACCGGCGCGGATAGTCGAAATCGTCATCTCCTGAAACTGAAAGAGCCCCTGGAATAAAACAAGTCACCTTGCAGTGGTTAGAGGAACCACGGGAAATGAGTGATTATAGCAGCCTAGCGCGATAATTCTGCTTGAATTCGACCTACCTAGGTATCTCTTCGGCAACGAGTGTCAAGAAACCTCACTACACCTGAGAACGCGCTGACTACGATGCTTCAGAGACTGTAGCAATACTGTTACGGAGCCTTTGCAGCTCGTGGGTTTGCTATAGATCTTGAGAGTATTTTCCATACTTACTTCCTCAGTCTCTCTTTGTGATTCAGTAGTGAATTTTATCAGGGGAAATGTCGCACTTCGAAGGCTATTTGAAATTTCCTGGAAGTTCGCCACGCCGATATCCGGAGGGGATCCCCGAGACGATAAAGGTTAACGCAAAGCCGTAAAATAATTTTTCTTCGAACGCACGGCGTGAGTTGGAATTAAAATTCGGTGCGGGCCGCTGCGATTCATTGCCGCCGGCCGCAGGTGCGAGTTACAGCCTCGATCGCCGGCCTGCCCGCGGCGGTTGGGGTCGGCCGGTCGGTGCGTCCGCCCGCTTTGCCCCGCCTGCCCCGACCGCTTCGCCTCGCTCCAACCCAGCTCCGCCCCGCTCCGCCCCGCTCCGCCCGTCTCGCCCCTTCCCGCCCCATTCCATCTTGCCCCGTCCCGTACCGTCCCGCCCCGTCCCACCCCACCCCGTCCCGTTTCGTCCCGTCTCGACCCGTCCCGTCCCGTCAGGTCCCGTCCCGTCCCCCCGCCCCGTCTAGCCCCGTCTCGCCCCGTCCCGCCCCCATCCCGCCCCGTCCTACCCCCGCTCCACCCCGCCCGTCCTGTCCCGTCCCGCTCCGTCCCGCTCCGTCCCACCACGTCCCGACCCGTCTCGCCCCGCCCCTCCCACCCCGCCCCGCCCTGCCCCGCCCCGCCCCGTCCCGTCCCGCCCAGTCCCGCCCAGCTCCGCCCCGACCCACCCCACCCCCGTCCCGCCCAGCCCCGCCCAGCCCTGGCCCGCCCCGTCCAGTCCCGTCCCATCTCGCCCCGTCCCGCCCAGCCCCCGCAGTCCCGCCCAGTACCGTTCCGCCCTGTCCCGTCCCGCCCTGTCCCGTCCTGTCCCGTCCCGCCCCGCCTCGTCCCGTGCCGCTCTGTCCCGTCCCGCTCTGTCCCGTCCCGTCCCGTCCCGCCCAGTCCCGCCCAGCTCCGCCCCGCCCCACCCCACCCCGTCCCGCCCAGCCCAGCCCAGCCCAGCCCTGGCCGGCCCCGCCCAGTCCCGCCCCGCCCCGTCCCGTCCCATCTCGCCCCGTCCCGCCCACCCCCGCCCAGTCCCGCCCAGTACCGTCCCGCCCTGTCCCGTCCCGCCCTGTCCCGCCCCGTCCTGTCCCGTCCCGCCTCGCCTCGTCCCGTGCCGCCCTGTCCCGTTCCGCCCCTCCCCGCCCCGCCCGCCCCCCTCACTTCCCACGTGGGATTAGGCGCCGCCCGAAGAGAGAACGGAGAAGCGCGCCAGGTGGCCGCGAGGGAGGTCTTGGGCAGAGCCCGCCGCGGCCTTTGTGGGAGGCTTACCTGGGCGCCGGTGACGCCAAAGCGAAATAACAATACTGTACGGATCTGAGCTCCTCGACTTTAGGAAGCCATGGGATTCCGCTCAGTGTTCTAACCTGTGGAGGAGATAAGGAAGGACGCCCTGAGCGAAGGGCCTACCCGACAACTGCTCCACGTCCCTTCCCCCCAAAAGTCATATTAGGTGATTTTATTTAGGTTGGGGGAGCTAAAGTTAATCAATAACATAGCAGAATTACATTTCATAACATCAGAATTGACTTGATTCAGGGTTGTGTAGAAAATATAACTGATGACAGTTATTAACAGAGAAATATTCAGAAATTAGAGAATTAATCGTGTATTTGTTCATGTTTTATAAAGCTCAGTATTATTCCAAGATGTATATAACCAAATTTCTCTTGTATTATTGCGTATCCTTAAACACGCAAAGAAACTCGCACAAAAACCATTTTTATAGGTGCTTAAAGCTCGGAAATACCCAATATGTTGAATCGTCTCTAGTGGCGGCACAAGCGCAGAACAGATGGAATTCTACCTGCCCTAAGTTTGCGTTTTTATTATTTAATTAAATCATTATTCAATTAGAATATTTATTGCCTTGATTTATTTTTCCATCTATTTGTAATTTATAATGTATTGCGTTGCAATATTTTGCTAATAATTCATACACAAAGTTTTATATAAAAAACCTAAAATATTTTACACTGTGCCATCGATTAGCTGAACAAATGGAGATGACATTTAAACAAAAATATGACAAAATTATTATATCTATGTTTTAAATACCTTATTCATATTCAAACTGTTTGTGATTATGTATTGAAATGACAGAAAAATCATTAACCTCGAAAAGGACATGACATTAAAACTTAATTAAGTAAACAATATTTTTCATGGCGCTAATAGCGCTTAAAATCTTAACAAACAGTCTGCACTTTTCCCTATCTTTGATTTGAAAATGTCTTAAGTGTAGAGATTGATCACATTAAAAATTGAATAAATCTACTTACTACTTCCATTAAATTCTAAAGATGATAGGCTAAAGTACAGTGCATTTTTGCACGAAAGTGTATTAAAGTCGGCATGTAATTAATGAACACTTCTACTAAGCACATGACGCAGCATTAACGATGGTGATGACATCTTGTAATTTTTATTGTAATTAGACATATTTGTTGCACACTGTTCCTCCGTTAATGTCGGTGAAATTTCGTTGTTCAATGAAGCATAATAGCACGCTTTCAATTTAATGTGAAGTTCCAAAAGTGCTTTTTACAATACTACCAAACTAAGTTATAATTCATGGCAAGAAATTTTTAAATTGCGGAATTAGAATGAAAAACGGGGTTAATGAGCTTGCTTCAAATAATATACAAATATTAACTAGTGTCGCTACAGAATGTCATTGCTTTTCTCGAACTAGTTAGTCTTCCAATCTTTTTAGTGAAGGCTAGCTTTTCTATTTTTCCTCATCCTCTTCCCAACTGTCATCTATTATCGCGTAAAAGACAAGTTCCCCCGTTTTTTGCACAAAAACACAATTTACTTTTTACTTACAATTTACACAAATTGTTGAAACACAATTTACTTTTATTAATGAATAATTGTAAAATGGTGCCGGAACAGTCAATAAACCTAATACGTAAAGAAAGATGATGATAATACTAACAAATAAAATCAGTAGAATCAATCAGAATAAAAATAGAGAACGATTCACGTGGTAAAAATAATTTTATTTTGTCTCATATGATTACGTCACATGGTCTATCGGCCTCTTGTTACAACCGTTCCTAGAAGAAAAATGAAATGTCACTTTTTTCACTCGTATCATAAATAAATATTTGGGAATCAAGGAGTCTCAAAACGTGTATTTCTGTTGAAATCTCAAAACCTATTTTTCGCTTAAAAATTGTTCATTACGTATATTGTCGATATACGTACGTATGCAAGAAAGTAAAATCTGAAATTACCAAGTACAATATTAAATAATTTCATATAAAGATTGCAGTCAAAAATTCTATATTTTTAATGAATTAATCAATATTGATCCGTTTCATAACATGATGTGAATAGACAATGCGTTTAAGTAACCGTTGTTTATCTCGAAACACAGTAAGGCTATTCTCCAAACACATCATCATTTTCAGTGTGTCATATATTAGAAACGTTAGCAAAAATATCTTGAACGAAAGGGTGAAAAATATCAAATTTTGATTATCAATTTTCTTATGAGAAACTTTTTAAAGTGCATTATATTTCGTTTTAAAAGCACTGTAAGCATTAGTAATTGAATTTTTCTTACAAAATCTGTTTGAAGATACGAAATAATTATATGATAACTTGATGTGGCAGGCAGAAAGTTGTTTAAAATAAAGTTCTGTTTCAAATTGAAAGAGTTTTTCTTCAAATAATATAATCTACCCCTTTACAGTAAGTGCATGGAGACAGCGCCTTTTAAGCAGTTAATCTCTACATATAACATAGGTAATAACGAAACGGATTATTTTCCCTTAAAGATAATCAATTAGGAATTGTGATATTGTTTTTTTGGTGAGTTGTCGTTTGCATTTAAAATAAAATAACTATAGGAGTTGTCATTGACAACAATATTATTTCTTTCAATAGCATCTTTCGATGGCTTAACCATCATCATCAGTTTTTGATGTCTTCCTTACATCAGAAAACAGATGATGATGGCTAAGCCATTGAAATCTGCTATTGAAATAAATAATATTGTCAGTAATGACAACTATAATGATGTCATTCAATATTTGCTATATTATTTCATAGTTTGATGAAATTCTCTTCCTTTTATTAAATTCAGAAACTTAAACCATATTGCATTTCATTCTATCTTACAAAAGTAGGTTAATTTATTGATGCCTTGCAATTTCCTTTTTTAAATATAATTTAGTAGAATGATTTCCCCTATCCATTAATTCCTGGATCTTATTAGGTCATTTTACAAATAATTTATTAGGTCGAGCTCTACTATGAACACTATCATCATACTGATGCATGTGATAGGTAATATTTTCCGTTCGTACTACTTCGCAAAGAATAGTGTGTTAGCATAGATTTGAAATATTCGCTCATTCTTTCCCTTTAACCCCTGTGGAGGAGCAAGGAGTCATAATACTCTCTGATTGGAAAATATCTGACGGAAAACTAAATAAATAAGAGTGAACTGTAAATACAACCACCAATCACTTTGACTTTCTTTCTACGAAGTGGAGAGAACGTTCTGTAACACTGGGCGAAAAACCAGTGACTTTTTGGTAGAAAAACTCTTATCACTGGGCACTGGAAACGAAAAATGGGATAAATCCAGATGCTTAAGTTAGAAAAAAAATTCTCTAACATGTCGTGTATCCAGAATCCATGAACGTTTGTTTCTTGACATCGAAAATCCAATAACTGCAAAAGGTCTGTCTGGCCGTGTGTCTGTAAAAAACGCTAGCAGCTAAACCGTTCGGCTGATTATCTCTAAAATTGATGCTCCCCAATCGATCTGGATGTTGCGGCCCCTTAAATTTGAAACCGATATTTGAATTTTTGTGGGTACTTTACATGAAGCCTTGGGACATTTTCAAAATTTTCAAAAAAAATTGTTCCATTTTTTAAATTAAATTCTATTGTTGGATAATGTGAAGAACGTTTAAGAAAATGGTCCAGGTCTCATTTTCGTTGAAAACTCTGATGTTTTGGAAATGGCTGAGATTTTGTCTCTTAATTATTAAAATTCCTTAAAGATAGATTTTTAAATAAGGCCATGAGCATTTTTTTGAAAATGTGAGTATTTTTCGTGTAATTTTGCATGAAAATATGTGAGCGAGAAAGTTCGTACTGTTTACAAAGCACCACTAGTTTGTGTGATAAGAGTTACGATAGGAAAGACGTTTGGTGTTATTGATTACCATGTATAGGCGTTCATCGTAATATTTTAGCGAAATTCGTAGAATTCCCTTTAAACTTTTACTTTACGGAGATTCCGGAAGGGAGACTTTCTAGAAAATTCTTCGGCGGAGTGGGAACCAATGGAAGAAAATTGTGAATTGTAAAATCTGCGCATCTTTTGTTGACCTCGGGAATCCTTACCCCATTTCTGTTAGCATACATATTTAAATTATGAATAAAAAACAACTAATGTTATCGGTGTTTGATAACAATAATTTTTTCGCCCACTGAATTTTATTTACGTCTGAAAACTAGCTACAAAATAACAAGCTATAGTCAACGAAATACGTAAATCTCTCATTGTTCTCGTATCTACTAAAATGAGAGCTGAAGAAAACGTTTGGGAAGAGTACTACAGTAACTTGTCTTTAGTAAAAGTTACAATAAATTGTCTGTATGGTGGAACCATTTACAGGGCGTACGTTAGGGCGTATTCCGACTGCATCCCGCGATCAGCTTTTTCTATGACGTCTACCTGCTTGTCCAGAAAGGCATAGTCCGACTGCATCCGTTCCTCCTTTGTGAGGATTGCGTTGAAACCGAAATTTACCTTGTCCTGCTTTGTATTATATTGATCAATTATAAATTGATCAATTCTGTTTTCAACAAAACATTTTCACGACCTTTTAGATCACTTCCATCGTCGATATGTTAAGTGTTTTTTTTTTTAAAGACTTAAAATCTATCACGAGCATCTTCTTACCCCACTGACGTGAAATACACAACTGATGATTCAGATGCCATGTTCAGTTGTGCTCGAGGTTTTATTTGGACTGGAGCGAGAACATCCATTTGCGCTACTTATAAATGGAAACTTAACCCAAAAAAAGTCCCACTTCCCACCCCGAAACACTGGATGAACGAAACGACACACAGTCGGACTATACAGTTCTTTATATAAAAAAACAGTGTCCGACGTCCGACGACTTTATAAAAAAACAGTGTCCTAAGAAATGCTACTCAAAGTCTCCTAAACATTTAAATTCCTGCGGGGCGAGAAGGAAGTCGCTCCGCTCGCAAAAATTCGCCGTCGCATTGCTGAGCCAGTTGAAGCGGGCGTTGCGTGGGAGCGCTTACGACGGCGTCGACGGTCGCTTTGCGGGCGCGGACATTTCGCGCGGGTCCATCAGCGCAGCCTCCGCGCAAAACGCGGAGCGCAATCGTCCTTTTGGGCTGCAGGCAACGACGCCGCGCCGTCATATCCCGCAGATCGACGCGCATTCACAGAGTGCGGACGAGCGCTGAACAGGGACGCCGGGGCGTGGGGACGGGGCGCGGGGGGAGACCGTGGAGCTGGCGTGCGGGTGGGGGCGGGGTGGGGTCGATGGTGGAACGCGGAGGCGATGACGGGGCGAGGCAGGGGTGGAGGGGGATCGGAGCGGGGTGGGGCAGAGCTGGGCAGAACGGGGCGGAGCGGAGCGGGGCGGGGCGGAGCGGGGCGGAGCGGGGCGGAGCGGGGCGGAGCAGGGCGGAGCGGGGCGGAGCGGGGCGGAGCGGAGCGGGGCGGAGCGGGGCGGAGGGGGGCGGAGCGGGGCGGAGCGGGGCGGAGCGGGGCGGAGCAGGGCGGAGCGGGGCGGAGCGGAGCGGGGCGGAGTGGGGCGTAGCGGGGCGTAGCGGGGCGGAGCGGGGCGGAGCGGGGCGGAGCGGGGCGGAGCGGGGCGGAGCGGAGCGGGGTGGGGCAGAGCTGGGTGGGACGGGGCGGAGCGGAGCGGAGCGGGGCGGAGCGGGGCGGAGCGGGGCGGAGCGGGGCGGAGCGGGGCGGAGCGGGGAGGATCGGGAGGCGGATTGATTGATTGTTTTAGTGATTTCGGGCACGGCAACTACCAGGGTTATTAGTCCCGTCAGTGTATAGCATGTTTTTTGCTCTGGAGGTGGCGGTGATCTTTCTCTCGCTGTATGGCAGCCTACTGCCGGATAGAGGAAGTTTCCTCAACCAGGTATCTCCCACCAATGAGGCACCGCCCCAGCCGCGACAATCTCTAAGCTCCCGACCGGTCTCCCGGCATGTGTGGTTGTGTAGTGCGTGTTAATGTAAGTGTGTGTGTAAGAGGAAGTAGGATAGGTCAAGGAAGAGGGATGTGAGGTGACGCGTGGTCCGTGGCCCGTGTGTTAGGGTCCTGCTCCGGCATTCGCCTGATCTTGATCGAAGAATGCACGGAAAACTACCGATCAGAGTAGCCGGTCTCTAGAATTCTCCTCCAAACAGCGCGTGACAAGATAGTGTTGAAAATCCTGTCATTGTCGGCACTCGAACCTACGGCCTTCCGGTCAGAGGGACTGCAGTGACATCAGTTGATGCCTTGAGCCCTCTCTCCCGGTAGCGGGGCGAAGCGGAGGCGGTGCGGAGTGGGTAGAAGATGGTAGAAACGTTGCACGGAGTGGCGGGGAAGGTCGGAGAGGGGTGGATCGGGGCGAAACTGGGCGAGACGAAGCGAGGCAGGACGGGGAGGAGTTAGTCGAAACAGGAAGTAATGACGTGTGGTCAGCTGTGGCTGGGAGAGGGAGATGCGTCGGGGTTGAGGTGCGTGACGGGGATGATGCGTGGTGAGCGATGGTAGAAATGTTGTCGTCAAAAAAACAGCCATAACTCGTAAACATTAGCAATATATTTGAATATTATATGGAGGATTGTTCACTGTTTTTTGATATCCCCAAACTTCAATACAATACCAAAACTCAAAAATAAAAGTTGGATATTTTCATATGGTTGTTGTAAAAATATAGTTTTGCGTGGTATTATATTATTGCTAACAGTATTGCATAAACTTCGCGTTCGGGATACACAGTTTTGAATACTAAATGTATTTAATAATATTCCTGTTCAGTTACTCGCAACAAGTGCAACAACATGAATTATTCAAAATTTAATCAATGTTTATAATCAACTAGTTGGATCTGCTATTTCCAGGTTTTCATATTTTGATACAATATTTGAATTCAGTGACATCGAGTACCTCTATATATACTTCAATATTAATCCCAATATATCACATGAATGCGATTGAGATATTGCTGTTTTCTTTGATCTAGAAACAATGGTCGTTCACACCGACATCGTCAATTTCCCTCGGAAGAGGGGCGTCCTCGACTCTGCCATCGCCGAAAAATGCCTTGACGACTATTCCGGTGACGATAACGGTAATGGTAACGGTAAAGGTAGCGGTAGCGGAGACGAGGGCAGTGGTAGCGATGATAACAGCGGAGGGCGCAATTTCACCATGGCAACGGTGATGACAAGAACGCTCACGGCTCCAGAACGATAGAATAACGAATGAGCCAGGGAAACGGTCACGGCCGGGAAGTTCTCAAGATATGGAAAGTAGAAGGATACAAAAACATGCGGCGCCGAGAATGAAGAAGGAAGGGAAGACGAGCTCGCGAATGGAAAAAGTGACCGAGAATGAAACTAACGGAGTGACCGAATGAGTGATGATGAAAGGGTGAAAATTAAATTGATTTATATTTGGTTTCCGGGTACGTTAGTTATGGTCGTTAGTGCTGTAAGTACGGTTCATACTTTTTACTGCGGGAGGTAGTGTTGTTCTTCCGGCGCTGAACTCTATGTCGTATATGGCGGGATTTTACCCATCCAGGTATCTCATACCATCGGAATTGAATTGAAGCCTTACTTTAGGTAGTGAGACTCAGGCCATGAGGCCCGCTCTTCCGTCTGACCATGCAAATTTCGCAACGCTCCTTTCACCAACTAGCGGAGAAAGGAGGTAGCACTCGGGCGACGAAACAGTCGATTTGAATTTAGCTCAGAGGCGTCATTTAGGTTTGAGAATCTTTTACATGCGGTGAATCTACCACATGGGACAGCCGGCTGTACTTCCCCTTCGAAGGAAGGCGTATGAAGTATTTTTTCGCCCGTTCGATCGGGATTGAGTAAAATTATCAGTCTTT
Organism: Gryllus longicercus; assembly: GCA_038098605.1. Classification (NCBI taxonomy): domain Eukaryota; kingdom Metazoa; phylum Arthropoda; class Insecta; order Orthoptera; family Gryllidae; genus Gryllus; species Gryllus longicercus. The sequence goes on from JAZDUA010001046.1 coordinate 69,535, forward strand.
ATTAAATTGTTGCCTAATTCTACGTGGCAGGACTCAAGCTATGAGGTCTGCTCTTTCGTCTGACCACACAAACTTCGCTATGCTCCTTTCACCAACTAGCGGAGAAAGGCGGTATCACTCCGGCGACAAAACAGGCTCAAAGGCTTCATTTAGGCTTGAGGATCTTTTACATGCAGTAAATCTTTTTCCGTACTTCCCCTTCGTACGAAGGATACTCTCGCCCTTGAAAATACACGGCGTCGATCGTGTTTGATTCCGCGAACTTGGGTATGAGTCCGATACACTAACCATTACGCCACCGCCAAACGGAACAGCGCACCAGATAGGTCAAGCTCTAAGCTCCCGACATGTGTGGTAGTGTAGTGTGTGGTAGTGTAGTGCATGGAAGTGTGTGTGTATGTGTGTGTGTATTTGGTAACGATAAACATGAGAGGACCGTAAAATGGCACGCGGTGCGTGGTCCGTTGACTGCTCCGGCATTTGTCTGTCGTTGGTCGGAGAAACCACGGAAAACTAAGAATCACAGCAATAGGCCACTAGGATTCTCCTCAAGACGGCGGCTGGATTCTATCTATCTAGTTTCGAAAACCCTGTCATCGTCGGACCTCCAATCCTAGGGCATCTCGCTACGAGGCATTGCAGTGACATCAGTTGATGCACTGAGCCACTTCCGCCGGTTAGAGATAAAACATCATTGTTAATCTGCAGCTGAGATAATAATGAAAAATAGAAATAATCAATTCCCCAAATCTTTCGAATACTGAATACATTTTATCAACAATAAATTTTGACACTATTGAATAAGAAGAAAATGTACTGAAATAGATTAATTGTGAAGAAATCGGAATATTCTGACAAATTTCCAGTAAAAAGTTCCTTATCATCACCTGGTGAGATGTGAAAACTTACGTCTGTTACCAGGTGGTGAAATGTAAAATGTAACCGTCCCAGGAGTTTATAACTTCTAATGTTTGTTCGAAGAGTTAACTATTTCAGTAGGTTAGAGCAACTAGGCGTAAACCGTGAGACCCGGGTTAGATTCCCGCCTGCGGCAGTGATTTCTTTGAACAGTCAACCATCATTTGAAATGGCAGATATATTCCAAATAAACTTTGATATTAGTAATGGTTTTGTATTATTACTATTATTATTATTATTATTATTATTATTATTATTATTATTATTATTATTATTATTATTATTATTGTTGTTGTTGTTGTAATTAAATAATATTATTTAAGCAGTTATAAAATCATAGCTGCTTCCTTGTGTCTGGAAGAATTTATACAGAAGTATTTGCTAACCCCCTTGCACATGTAATTGCACAATAATAAAATAGTTCAGTTTTCAGTTTTGGCTGCAAAGAATATCTACGTTATTCTGAAAACTACACCTGTTACTACATTTTAGAAGTTTCTGATTGCTTTATACGGTCTTTGGGATTTAATTTCAACCTGAATGGCATTCAATGTCACAAATTGCAGTGTTATTTTTTTAGGGTAATTTTCTGCCAGAGCTGAGTGGAAGAAAGCTTTGCGTGCCAGATGTATTCTGTTTACATTTCTTTTATCACCCATTGATCAATTCGTACGTAGCCGAAAAGACGGAGTATTACATTACGAGCGAAGAAAACTGAGCGACTCCCCGATCGACGCTCTCACGAGGAAGTTGATTTTCAACGACGTGCGCGAGTAGTAGAGGTCCGTTTGGATATATTTTAAGGTGGCTTTAAGTTTCGATTTTTTAAGATAGATAGAGCAGTCACAAACTAAACACATTTCAATAATTAAATGTGCCTTGTGCTCAAATAAGAGAAAATGGAAAATCATAATTCAGTGCATAAAAAGGCTGACTTGTGTGTGGAAACAGTAGTTTATGCAATTAGTTTATAATGTTAAGCTTTATTGCATGCGTATATGTTTTGAAAACGAGCGACTTTAGAAGCGAGATTTCAAATTTGTACGAATGTAATAAGGCAACGTTATAAACGCGTTTCATACTATAATTTTTGTATAACAGCATTATATATTTATAAGAGAATCAAACTTAATTTTGCGAAACTTCCCTGTGACGACTCGGGTATTTGACATCGTGCGAGTAAACGGTGGTCGGCTGTTCCGTTTAGCTCTACCTCCCGCGATTCTCTCGCTACGATTGGCTGAACGTGTGATGACGCAATCGTGTGTGACATAAATCTAATACGTCATCATGTGTGCCGTAAAATGCCCGATTATGAACGATTTCTTGCAACAGAAAAGGCTCTTTTATAATGCTGGAATACAAAAAACATACTTTTACCAGTTTTACCTAGTATTAAGGAGTACCTTTAAATGAATTTGGGTTATCAAAAAAAGTATTGAGACATACTGCATATAATCTTTTTATGTTATTTTTTCCATTGTAATAATTTTCTATTCATTTTAAAAGAATAAATATGAAATGCAAAAGAAATGTTAATTGTAGAACTTTACATTAAAAATAAAATTATTGAAAAGTGTCGATTTACGTCAAAACCTTGGCTTAGCGCAGTGCTCCGGTTACCGTTGGGGATGAGTCGTTCAATGAAAGTTTAATTATAGTATATTTCAAAATACTTTTTTCCTTTTCGACACGTTGATTTTTTCGTGTAACTTGATATTAATCAGTTTTAATATGTAGACAAATAAAAGTGTATAAAACAGACGTAAATAAGGTGCCTTTACACAATTCTTGAAAGGACAATAACAAGGACAATTTGGCATCTAATATAGAACACATCCATTACGGATTTGATGCAAACAGGGATTCCACATTGACTTCCTGACGATATAAGAAGTAGACCTCGTGTTCTCATTACCATCTGCCCGAAGAAACTCAATCTTACCCGAGACAACGAACGACAGCCCCTTGCTTGGTGCCTGATTATTCCACTGTTAACACAAATTCCACATAATCCGCGAAATAGTCAACCTCTATTTGCAGGAGTGTGTGTAAATGGACACGAGCAGGTGCAGATCATATTGGTAACGACGGTCATTATTCCACGAGTCGCCTAACTGCCCCTTCAGTGTCGTCATCATCTGCAAATGCTTCCCGTCGCTATCTGAGTGCTCTATGCGCGCGAATAGCTGCATTTAATGCTTCCTGGCCAGTTAGATTACCTCCTACTCTGCATTTCATGAGGGCGTGCGATTCCAAGTTGAAATTGTGTTCCTCGGGAAAGGGGTGAATGCACTGTCTGAAATGTATAAGGAATATGGCAATCATTGGCGTTTGATTGAACATTATAGGAATGCCATCATCCTTGCGCAGATTATATTTTCCCCCATATGTCACCTACAGATTTTTTACTGTTTTTTTAAATAAATAAATCTAAATTTAAATCTAAGAAAGAAGTTACAAATTGATCCCATAATTTCATTGATAAATAAAAAGAAGCAACAGTGAAATAGTGAGATTTACTGAGAAAAGTGTTCATACAACGACATTAATCTTCCCCAGAGTATTGAAACCGACATATTGCTGACGTATGCCATAGCTTGTTATTTGTACTCAAATTCAACAAACTGTTAAGTGATGTTGTTAGCACAAAACATCTTTAACTTGTTCCTTTACACGTACTAATGTTTAAAGTATTTATACCGTGTTTCATTTCGGAAGTTCTGCGGAACTGTATCAATCTTTTCTTAATACTCTTCCTATAGAGATATAATAAAACTTACCGATTACAAATGTTCCCAACAAATGTTGCGTTACATTGACTCATAGAAGTTCCACATTTCCGAAAGGAAATTCACTAGTCCGTACAAGTTGTGACCGCACCGGGAGAAAAGTCCCGCGCGGGTCGGGGACGAGGATTCCAACCAGCACTTGACGAGCACCGACCGCACCCTCCGGCGGCCGCGGCGAAGCCCATCACGCAACTCCCGGTGCGGCCGCGCGGCGCGCCAGGTGCTTCCTGCCGCCGGAAGTGGCAAGTAACCGCCTGCAAGTTTCCGGCTGAACAATCTTCGCGACTCTGCCGGTGCGGGTAATCCTCAGCAGCGGGTGCCGCCGCCGCCGCCGCCACCGCCACCGCCGCCAACGCTGCCACCACCGCTGCCACGACTGCCTCCGCCGCCTCCGCCACCTCCGCCGCCTCCGCCACCTCCGCCGCCTCCGCCGCCGCAGCTGCTGCCGCCGCCGCCGCCGCCGCCGCCGCCGCCGCCACCACCGCAGCCACCACCACCGCTGCCGCCTCCGCTGCCTCCGCCGCCGCCACCGCCACCACCGCCACTGCAACCGCCACCGTCACCGCCACCGCCACCGCCACCGCCACCGCCACCGCCACTGCCACCGCCGCCCCCGGCCGACATCGCCGTCCCTGCCCCCGCCACCGCACATTAGGGCAAGATCTCAAAAAGCTGGCCAAAAGTGGGAAAAAATATTTAGGGAATTTTAAGTAAGCAGTCGGGTAGACTAGTTCCCTGAGTGTCTAACTCCACGGATAGAAAAAATCCAAGACGTCACAGTGACGATCTGCATCACTGAAAACGTCACTGTTGACCAAGCAGTTGTTTTTGCTTCTGAGCAATTTTCATCATTCAAATTGGACGAAAATTGTGGTGGTGTGTTTACATGTAGTACAAATACTTTAAAAAACATGCTCAAATCATTTAATTAATAATTAATATTTAAATAAAATGATACAATTAATTTGTTTTTAGTAGAAAACAGTTATATGTTCCACGGATTTTCACAACGAAATTTGTAAAAACTTCATTATCTTCTATTTAGCTATCTAAAAGTCAAAATAACATGCTTTTAGCTGCTATTTTGTATTCCGTGTAGACGCATTTTTAGAAGTTTTTAATTTTTAATTCGTCATATTGTGCGCGCGGCGATGGTGTAACGGTTAGCGTACCGGACTGTTGTACCCAAGTTGGTTCAAACCCGATCGAAGCCGTGGATTTTTAAGGGCGACACTCCTTCGTACACCTTCCTTCGGAGGGGAAGTAAAGCCGGCTGTCCCATGTTAGTAGATTTACTTGCATGTAAAAGATCCTCAAGCCTAAATGACGCCTCTGAGCTAAATTCAAATCGCCTGTTTCTCGCCCAAGAAATACCTCCTTCCTCTGCTAGTTGGTGAAAGGAGCGTAGCGAAATTTGCGTGATCAGACGGAAGAGCAGGCCTGATGGCCCGAGTCTCGCCACGTAAAATAAGGCATTAATTCAATTCAATTCAATTGTATAAAAATGTTCATCATACTTGGAGAACGTTTTCATATTTTGGCCAGCTTTGTGAGATCTTGAGCCATTGTGCGCCACCGCAGCCGCAGCCGCCGCCGCCACCACCACCACCACCGCTGCCGCCGCCGCCGCCGCCGCCGCCTACCCTCCCTCGGTTTCCCGACCCGCTCAAGCTTTCCCGAACCGCCCAACTCCACCCCTCGCGCTCCCTGCGCCGTCACTGTCTCATCGCCCCGTCCTAACAACTTTGCATCAACTTTTGTGCTTGAATATCAACTCCTCAACTCTGCACAACTCTTTTCTTTCTTAACATTCCTGTCTTTATCATGACCCAAACTCTGCACTTCTAGTCTTCTGGCTGTGATCTCCCTCCCCTAACCGTCCCGCTCATACTTCCTTGCGCTGACCCTCGCTTCCACTGATTTTCCGCAACATTTTCGCCCCCCCCCCACCCTCCCACGTCCCCGAAATGGCCTTGACCCGATTTCTGCCGCGCTACTCGGCCCACCTCTATCTAGTATACCGTACGTTCACCACATTTATCCTTTACTTCCACCCGCCACCTCACTTCCTTCCCACCTCCCTCTATCCACTCCCTCCAAACGCACTGCTCACTACCAATGTTTTACGATTCATTCGTATTTTCATTATTGTTCCATCATTATAGAGTAACAATTCACAACCTCAATTAAATTCAAAGATGCCTTGGTTTCCGTGGCCAGTCTCAGGCCTGCTTGTCCGCATGTATGTATGTTCGTATGTACTTAGCGCCACAGCCCGTGAACGGGCTCAGGCCTACCTGCAACGTCCCTACCTCGCGACCATGGTTTAAGGGAGTACGTGTGGTTAGCACATATATCCCAACGCCTTATTCGGTTCTTCTCTACCTGGGAAGTGAATTTTCTCATCGACACCCAGCAACGTGTACTGGGACATTGAAAGGAAAACCACTCTATAATAATCACCGGGAATCAGCATCACTCTGTCAGTCGCACCGGGAATCGAACCCGGGGCCACTTAGTGGAAAGCAAATACGTTGACCAACAGCTAGCTACAAGAACCTGCTCGTCCGCCTGACCACGGAAATTTCACGACGTTCCTTTCACCATCTACCAGCGTAGAAATGTAACACTCTAGCGGAGAAATAGACGATTTAAATTTAGCTGAAAAGCTTCTCTTACCCTTGAGGATCTTTTACATACAGTAAATCTACGGCATTGGACAGCAGGATTTACTTCCCTTTCAAAAGAAAGCATACGACGGGGTTTTTCGCCCTTGAAAGTCCACGGCTTCGATCGAGCTTGAACCCGCGGACTTGGGTATATCAGTCCGATACGCTAATCGTTACATCGTCGAAACCACAAACCTTACCTACTTTCGTCCACACACCAACCACCACCGTTTAGTTACGAACGTCGCAACCTCCGTAACTCTTACCTTTCTTTGTGTCCAACACGGTGGCTGCTGATCGTTGCCACTGTCCCATCTCAATATCCTTTCACTCGCGCTTCATTACTCTTATCACACCATCACTGTCATCGTCGCCACCAGCAACTTGACACGTCGTCCCGTGTTTGACGACCCTTTCCACCCCACCCCCTGTCGCTGTCTGCCTGCCGTCAGCCCCCCCCCCCCTCCGTTGACTACGTCGTCACCAGCGTCGTCTTCCCTCTTTCCCCCGCCCCACCGCTGTCCGTCTGCGACCAGCGTCGTCTCGAGCGAAGCTTCATAATTAGGAAGTGCTAAACCTCAGCAACTCCTCTCTCGGCGCCGTCGGAATCATGTGCTTCGCAGAGACAGGACTGCGCGGGCAATATCCTCCGGCGGAAGACTAGGACGGTGGCGGGAGATGACGTCCTAGGGACGGAGGAATTTGGCACGAGACGCAACCAATTGAGAGCGTAGGCTTCCGCGGCCGGAGTCAGTATTTACTAGGCTGTCCGGGTGCCGCCGCGTCCATAGCGAAGGTGCCGACGTTTCGGTCGCAATTCTGCGATCTTCCTCATTACGCCTGAAGATGGTCGCAGAATTGCGACCGAAACGTCGGCACCTTCGCCATGGACGCGGCGTCACCCGGACAGCCTAGTAAATACGCAACCAATTGTTTCCACGCAGTTGTCTATGCTAATGTTTCACGATTTATTCGTAATTTGATTATTGTTCCGTCTTTATCAGTAACAATTCACAACACGAGGATTAAGTGCTTAACACTTTGATTCACAATTTGTTCGTTTGCTTATGTTGTGGACATGAACACGTATTCTTTGAAGACATATGAAAATGTCTACGTTTCATATTTTTTTGTTATTTTAAATGTTAATACTTTAAATATTTTGTGAAATATTTAAAATCTTTTTAATATAGAAAGTAATATGCTTTTGTGAAAAGTATTAGGATAAAAATAAAGAGTATTCAAAAAAGAAAAAAGAACAAGAAAAATAATTGATGCTCTTTTTCTATTATTCGTCCACCTTAACCTGATTTAAACAAACTGAAGAAAGTTTTGCGCCGCACTACGCTTCTGATTGGACAACTCCTAGCGCACTATTCAATTACGCGAGCAGCATATTTCGTCAATTCGAATTGAATAAAAGCTGTCATTCAAATGTCATGCTCATGCAACTACTTTACTTACGATCTGTCTGCTTCAACTGTCAATAACCAGATATTGAAAGTTATTTGTATAAATTGGTTACCCTAAAATTCGGAAGTTCTTTATCACAATTCACAAGCTGCAACAATTTCGCAAGCGTTGGTGTTTAGTTTTTGCACTTTGGCCCTTTTGATGCAAGGAATGCACTTTTGAACGAACAGCACTGAATACAAAGTCATCGTATTCTTCAATCACAGTTTCTTCTCTTTTATTTTCTTCTCTTACGTTTGTAGTTGTCCCTTGTCAGTGAGCTCTTTCCGTATTTTCAATAGGCTGGGCACGGATATTTTAATGAACTCTGTGATTTGCTTCACCGGTAACGACGGATTCCTATGTAATAACGAATTGAATACGTTCAGAACGATGCGCTTTTCGCTACTTTAAAGAAACTTTTCACACTTGTGTTAAACTATTATTGAAGTACCAGCTACACTCTCAGACATTTTTAAAAGAACTGAATAGCAGGGTCTTGCAGGCCGATCGGCGGCACGGCGCCGCAGTCCCATGCGCCCGACCCGTGTCGTGTTCGTAGCCTGAACTAACAGAGGTTAGTAACGTAATCGCTCAGCAACACGCATTCAGTTCGTATTGGTTTTCTTTTTCAATTCCGCCGCATGTGTTTTGACGCAAGGTTAATTTAACGAACGATGTCAGATAAATTAATTCTTATTCAGAGTACTATTTTTTTTAGAATAAGGATCCCGACAACAACAGAGCTCACATTGCAAACCTATGAGAATCAACCTAACACACGTGCATTTGTTTACACCAGGCTTTTTTCTTAACGTAACCGGATAATATGGATGATAGTATGATAAAGGCTCCATTCTCACAGGTTAGTGTTTTTCAAAAGGCTGTAGAAATCACCAAATGCTGCAGAATTGTCCGTTGAATCATCTCAAAATAGGGAATATTAACTATACCTTCGGATATATAAATTCTTATCTGCTTTTAACAAACATTGTTAAAGTCGTTTAAATATGATATATTTATATATGTCATCAAAATACCGTATATTCCTCAAAGTGAATAGGATCTCGTATGCGAAATTATTCTAAATCTCTGAGTAACAGAATGTTCAAATACTGCAATATACGACTTGAAATATGAATTTTCATTAAATTATTTATGCTGTTTATTTTCTGGACCGTATAAACATCATGGAATAACATGTGAATTAGCATGTTTTGAAACGAGAACGTAAAACTAAAATATATTTAAAAATGCTTCCCCGAAGCAACGATGGTGCGCTTTCAGAAAACTTTGATAATAATTTAACGGTAACGCAAGCCTCTAACTGAATGCCACCATTCAATCAAGTATTTTGTGAAATGTGTATGGAAATGATCGTTGAGATATGGCACGAATAGGAATCCAACAAAGGATTTTCCAGGCAATAAAAAGTGTCAAAATTCTCTCACATTCGAAATATTTCAAAGTATTCTGCAAATAAAATCTGCAAAAATACAGTAAACAAAACTTTTATCGATCTGGTCAAAAATTTTAAAAGCATTCGAAAGTTTAAAGCATCTATATTTTCTTGATGCGCTCTAGAGTTAGCTAATCATAAACGTACACTCTACGTTTAATATTTCAGGTGTGTTTGAAACGCTGTTTTCTTTTATAAATATCGAAGACTTCTTATGCCATTGACATTGAATAAATGTAGAAAATGGTAATGTAGTGTATTTTAATTTTAATTATGCTCACAATAATTTGAACACGATAATGTTAGTCTCAGTAATAGAGATCTATTACTCAGTTTCGTTTTTGCGCGTTCTATTTTAATGTATTTTTTCATTAAACATTTACAATTAATAAAAAATAATATTGTCTTTATTTCAGGCAAGTTCTTGTATCTAATTACCATTACTGAACCTATAATGACTGGTAGGTATGATTAAAGAAAATATTAGTCACGAAAATTGTTGACAAAGGTTGTAGGGTAAAAAATAACCATTCATTGTTCAGTGATTTTTAAAGCAATGTTTATATTGTTCACAGCGATAACATGTTACACCTGAAGTTAACGAATAGCAAAAATATAGTAACACATTACGTGATTACATATTTTCAACAGTTATCTTCAAACTTCCCTGCTGCAGTTTGGTCGAAAACGAAATTCGTTCTAACGTTGTTCATTTTTGGTTGAAAACAGTTCAATAATGTCTGCAGAAGAGATAGTACGTAATTGTTTGTCTTGCTGGCTTGTGTAAAGTTTTCAGAACAGAATATGATTCAGTCAAGAGTTTTGAGGTCAATTTTTTTTTAAAAAAAGCTCGTTTTGAGGGTTCCTAAGATAAAAACGTGTTACTTCTTGTGATTCTATAGCTACTGTGCATGAATAGATGGATGATACTCTAAAGGTGTCAGTGCACGGGTGTATTACATATATCTCGGTCAGGTTAGAAGCTTTTGAGCTTTAACTTTGCATTAAGGTGACTCCACACATTCAGTATTTGCTAAATAGCGGGCGTCTTCTCGCCAAATCCCGATGGGTTCTTGGCCATTTTTCGCGCGACGACCTGTCGATGCTGTTCTGGGAAAACACCAATAAGAGCGTACATTTGTCGATCGGCTACGTAGGGTTGGGCTAGTATATAGTCTCTCAGAATATGTCGATTAGCTAGAGCCACGGTTACACGTCCACGTTTTCTTGAACCTCAGAACACCTAGTCACTCCTTTACTAAAATTTGTTGATATTAACTAGCTCTAAAACAGTACGTTTTCGCCCGCATTTTCACGCAAAATTACCCTAGAAGTACTCAAATTTTTGAAAAATTGTACATGACCTTATTTCAAAATCTATGTTTAAGAAATATATTTCATACAGTTTAGTTGTAGAAATACGTCAAAACAATTTTGAACTTTTGAATTATCAAAAAATCAGGGTTTTTAACACACATGGGACCTGCACCATTCTCAAACACGTCCTTCACAATATTCAACAACAAAATTCAATCAAAAATAATGGAGCCATGTTTTTAAAAATTTTGAAAATGTTCTAGGGCTTCATATAATCGCTTCATGCTTTCCCAAAATTAAAATGTCAAATGAAATACAAGGGGCCAAGTCATCGGCATTATCGAATGGGTAATATCAATTTTGGAGAATATAGGCTGATCAGAGTAGTCGCTAGCGATATTCATGGAATAACAGACACAGAAAAACAGAGACACGGACGAACTCGGACGCACAAAAAAATGGATTCTAGCTACATCACATTTAAAGATTTTTGTTTCGAAATGTAGAAACTGGATTTATCTACATTTTCGTTACCGGGTCCGTTCAATGCAATTTAATCGCAATATGAAATTTTTAAAATTTGTAAATATACGTATGTTTTAGAAGTTTATTGGAAAATGTTGCTTGTTCATTATTATTCTCTTCATATTTTCGAGCAGCAGACAAATAGTTATGAAAACATCAACATTGTTTTTTCCCATATAATAAAAATATTATAAAAAGTAGTACCCTTATTTTTGGTATTTTCGAAGAATTTTATTAAAAGATATCAGGAACTATGCAACTATTATATTAAAACTCAAAAATATAATTTTGTTTCACATTTCTGTGAAGCATAAAATTTGGCGGGAAATTTGAATTCAATGAATATGTTTTGTTTTTCATGGAGATCAACCTAAAAATTGAATGTTTTCTCCAAAAGGAGTGTTACCCCAAAATTGAGAAAATTAATGATGCGACCATGTAATGTAAAGGTTTATGCTCAGAGGGCTATATCGACTCGTTTTAAAGTGAATTAGACAGAATCAAAACGAGCAAGAAGAGTGTTTTGTGAATTTCCACAAATTGGAGTTTTCTACCACTGCTGTTTTTGCGAAAAACTCATCAGTTATTAGAAAATTCCGAAATGAAAATAAATGAAGAATTATACTACTAACTTTTAGTTTAGAGCGGGTAAAAAATCGCTCTCTCGACTTCAAAGGAGCGTATTGACCAAGTCAGATTCTATTACTTTAAAGCTTCCAACATTTTGGCTACATCACCATTTATTATCTGTGTTACAAATGAACTTGTCTTGATCTGCAACCTTCTCCCAGGGCCTAATTAACAATTAGATATTCATCTAAACGTTTCTGTAAAAGCATAATAGGAGTAAAGAGCATTGCAGCATAAAGGGAAGAATGTTTCTTGATGAATTCATTTCTTCGTATTCTTCTGGCGAGCGAACGTCGCGTAATGAAAAAGCGGCGGCGCGGCCGCGTCTGCTTTCCGGGCACTTGGCCTCCCGCGTGGAGGAGACGCCGGCGCCCTCGCGGTGGCCTTAATGAAGGCGCGGCTGCGGTCCTCGGTCACGCCCCCGCCCTCACCACGCTAACCCTTGTTTCTTCCGCTTTTGCCCTGTCCTCTTCACTTTCCTTCCCCTCCTCTCACCATCGTCCCCGTTCTCACCGCACCCTCGCGCCTCACCTATCCACTCACATCCCCGCCATCTCAACCCTCTCCCCCATTCTCGCCACTCTCGCCTCGTCCTCTCCATCATCGCCCCCGTCCTCTCCACATTCATGGCCCTCCTCTGAACAACGCACCCGTCCTCACCACCCTCTCTCCCTTCCTCTCTCTCCCTCTCCCTCCCTCTCTCTCCCTCTCCCTCTCTCACCCCCTCCCTCTCGCCCTCTGATTCCATCACCCTCTTTCCCTCACTCTCATCTCGTCCTCTCAACCCTCACCCCCACCTTCTTCACTCTCGCACTGTCCCCTTCACCATCGCCCTCGTCTTCTGTACTATCATCCCCTTCCCCTCACCATCGCCCCCGTCCTCACCACCCTTGCTCCCGACCTATCCACTCACATCCCCGTCCTCTCAACTCTCTCCTCCATCCTCTCCACTCTTATACCTGTCCTCATTTCCATCCTCGTCCCGATCTTCTCCACTCTAACCCTCGTCCTTTAGGACATCGCTCTCCTCTCCAGAATCGCTCCGGTCCTCACCATCCTCGCCACCCTGTCCTATCCTCCCTCGCCCTCCGTCCTCACAATCTTGGTTCCCTACTCTGATCACCCCTTCCCCCTCCCCTTTCGCCCTGTAGTCGACCGCCCTCTCCACCCTCGCCCATGTCCTCACCTCACCTTCGTTCTCTCCTTGCCCACACCGTCCCTGGCCCACGTCCTCTTCTCGCCCATTTCGTCTCCTCGCCCACGCACGGACTCACGACCTCTTCTCGTCGCAGTCCTCATTCTCATCCTTGTCCTTCCCGCGGCTAGGCTGATAGCTCCCCTGCATACACTTCGTCTCCCGCAGTCCATCTCACGTTGTTCAACCACGTTATTGACCGCGCAAGAACCATGTTTAGCGCACCGCATCGTAACACTCATCCCAGAGTATCTCCTGTTCTTATGCTCCGCCGAGTCATCACCGCCCTCAAATCCCGCAGACCTTTCCCGGAATCCAACTGCATCCCCGCCCACACCTAACTTCCCCACCCCCTCCGGCTTTGACTCTTCCACACACACACATCCGCGCAAAAACTCCCTCTCTCGCACACGTTTGTAAGTTCTTCTACGTCGTAGCCCAGGTGTGATATTTTAAGCGACCGCGTCCCTAGACAGCCCAAAAGCCTTTTACACCCCCTCGTGACCGCTCTCTTTCCCACGGAATCCCTCCCCCGTCTTGTCACATTCTCAAACCCACACCAAAATACCCACACCTTCTCTCTCGTACACTTCCCCCCTCCCTCTCTCCCCCTCCCTCTCTCCCCTCCCTCTCTCCCTCTCTTTGCATCCCCCTCTCTCCCTCCCCCTCTCTCCCTCCCTCTCTTTACCTCCCCCCTCTCTCTCTTTCTGTCTCGTTCACATTCTATCGCCTGCGGAGCTGCACCCTTTGCGTGACCACATCCCAAACCTGGCCGCGAGCCGTCTGGGTCCGTAACCCGTTTCTCCCCCCCTCCCTCCCCTCTCACAATGCCGCTCTGTTCGCGTTCCTCCTCTCCCTGTGTCCTCCTCGCGGCCCCCTCCGGCAGATCGACGGCGCGAGCAGACTCGGCGCTTACTTTCGCTTCCGTCCCTCCGCGTCCGTCCAGTTCGCTTCCGACCAGTCTGCTTCCCGTCCTTTGTTTCCGTCCTCGTCGTCTGCGTGTCTTGACTTCATGGCAACACTGACCCCCAATTTCTATTTGTTAACAAAATACTTATATAGGTGTGTCGGTAATTTTTTAGGGTGTCAAAATGTCCGTTACTTAAAGTTTAAGAAGCAATTTTGTAAATTACAGAACAAGGTTCAACATAAAAATTAGTTCGTTTATTTGGGTCCGGTCGCATCTTAATATTTCTTGTTACAAAAGTGCACTTCAAAGTAAACTGCTGCTTTTCAAGAAATATCTTCGAAGTTTGGATAACATTGTTGTTATTGCGTAATTTGCAGATTTCATTTTACTTCTTTTTTGTCATTTATTGTTTAGATTGAAGGTCGAATTAATAGTCGATCCTTAAGTAGTGATCAAGCAATAAGCAATTAATAAGGGGTTCCTCAAAATGAGAGGTCACTTAAGGAGGCATGTATTTCATTGACGCCTCTTATAGAAGAGAAGTGTTATTTAAAGTATCGGAAATGTTGCAACGTTGCATTTCTGTCAGCTGACCCAGTGTTTAACAGAGGTTTCTGTCGTTTCGTTGATCGTTGTTGTGTCGACGTTAACCGTGTGTTTTCGTGTTTCGTTGTTGAATTTACATTAAATGCAATTTTACGAAGCTTATAAGGGTGGGCATTTTGGCGTTTTATTAGTACAAAATGCCAAATATTTCTATCTGATGAATTTATAAAATTCTTGATGTTACGTACCAACGTTGCTGAAATTGCATAAATTATTCGGCCCAGTGTAGCTCGACTTACTTTATAGATATCCCAGGACATTATTCATATTTTGTCAATTTATAGAACGAACCTGAAAGGACGAAGTTGCATAAAATCTTAATGCTATTATTATTACTCAAATCTGAATGTTATTATTAGCATCTTGGTGAGCCTCTCTTTGATTCATTTCTTCTTTTATCGATGTGAGTCACAAAATTATTTAGAACAATGACTTAACGAAAACGAAACTACTTTCTGAATTATTCTTAGTTGCATATTTCTAATGGATTATCAGTATCTCTGATACCCCTCGTTACGCAGACGATATTTTGAGTGTAAAACTTAAAATACTCCAAGAAATCATGTCTGCGATGTCGTGTACTTATGTGGTCGCAGACTTCACTTAATCAAAGCTGATTAACCCTCTGGCAAATGAGGAATACTTAAGAGTACAGGCGACCTGTCTTATACGAATGAGCGGTTGCGCATTTGTTACTCATTTGAAAACAAGGACTCTTAATGACTCGGAATCTCTTACCTAAGGAACACTCATTACAAGAAACGACTATGAATTCCGCCCTGAATCTTGATTTAGGGTTTGTAATGATACAAACACTTCCTTCCAAAGACGATGATATTAGTGCCATACAGTAATAGTGGACGTAGAGTAACGAAAATATCGGAACGTCGTAGTCAAATATTTTATCAAGATAATAGTGAGCACGTTGAAAAAGTTAGATGTACTTGTAAACGAAAATATTTTCTCATAATGTCATGAAATACTTTAATAATAATAATAATAATAATAATAATAATAATAATAATAATAATAATAATAATAATAATAAAATAATAATAATAATAATAATAATTTCCAAGAAATCCATTAAAGCATAGTATAAAATCTGAAAGTGTTTTTTTAAGAACATGAATTCCTATTCTTATTCTTTAAACACAAGCTGTTATTGTATTGGAAAATATAAGAGTATTTTTCTTTGGGATCCCGGCAGACCCCTCTTAGCATTGCACTTTGAAGGTTATTCCCGACACATTAAGGTTAATCCCGTTGTCACCATCTTCTCATTCGTAGTCGATCCCACCTTTGCAGGTGCAATCTCACTCACAAGCGGTGATATTTTGCACTTGGCAAACCAATGTTATTCACATTCGGGTCTGCTAATACTGTCGGCGTCGTCCCCTCTCCTACGATTTCATCTCCCCCGCCTCCTCTACAGCCATCTTGTCAATAGCAACCGTCTCTCCATCATCCTCCATGCAAACAATGTAGTCATCGTTCTCGTTTTGTTCGTGTTTCCACAAACGTCACCTCCACACCTCTTGTTTCTCTCGTAATTCTAACCTTCCCGTATACTTCATTTCCATCTTTACTTATTTAAAGTCGCTTGTGAACTACTGATGTCCCACAGCAACAACTGTAAAAAAAATGATTTTGTAACTTTGGGGATATCTGTAAAGATAGCATAACACACATCATCGTATACGGATATACACAAACATCCATACGCCAGGCGGGATTCGAACTCGCGACCCTTCAGGCCCTCTGAGCATTAGCGACCTTGTCTATCCACATCGCCCTCTGAGCATTAGCGACCTTGTCTATCCAGATCGCACTCTGAGCATTAGCGACCTTGTCTATCCAGATCGGCGGCGCCAGTAGACTTGCCATCGTCCATCCGCGCTCCTTCCTTCCACCTCTCCCTTGCTCACTCCCCCGGCGCTTGGCTCCCCAAGCCCTTTCCCTTGATCTCCCTGTCTCCCTCCTCGCAGTCCGCTGCGTCGCCGCGGGCCCTCGCCCCTCCTCGGCCTGCGAGTCTCCGAGATGCTCCGCTGCGTTTTTCAAGTTATGCAGCTCTTCGCGTCTTCCACTACCTGCGTTTTTTTTCGAGACGAAATGGCTGTCGTTTTTCGTTTCATATCTTTTCATCTCTCACAGAACCTCTGTCATCCTCAGAAGTCGTATTTTCGTCAGTAAAATATTTTGTTTTTTAACATTTTTCCTGCCACAATTTTCATCTTCATGCCTGCTTCGTATTTGTGCCACAATTCTCATCTTCATGGCAAAATTCAAAATCTTAAGTTCATTAATCCACAATGAAATATGAATCATGTACATGTGATAATTAAGCAAAATGAGACATGATTGAAAACGAAGGAATGGTATTGGTTTTGACAGCTGCGTAATAAAATACAAAAGTAGCTCAATGAATGCAGAAGCAAATAAATAATATTTAGCTTACGAACATAACAAACTTAAATTATTCCAATGAAAATAGCGATTCTTGAACGAAACTTCCTGTGTTTAACTCGATAGGGACATACTCGTAAGTGACGGGCATATTCCAGAATGAACGATATGATACTTTTCTGTCGTGAGCAATTACTCATTTTTCACTGACAGCAGCAATTTGCCTCGGCATTCCATATCGCTTGATATAACGGCCAAACACTTCAAGAAATTCTAATGAACAACATATCACCATATAGATTTGGTGCCAAAACTATTGTCTTCCCAGCCTGTGTCTACACGAATAAATTTGAAGGTCATGTTCTGCAAAAATGCTCTTTCCATTAATTTTCATTTAAATTCAGTTTTATAAACCTTATATTCTACGTCTTCTGATAACTTATTTCCAAGTTTATTTCTCCCCTTCTTTTCGTCATCACTCTTTCGTCTTTTATTCTTCCTTTCCTCCCCTCTCAACGTGTTCTTCTCGCGTTAATTTTTGCCCATTTCCTGTTGCCTTTTTTCCACCCCGATGCACTCGCCCCTCGCTACTCCCGGCGAGTCCCACGCAGGTCTCCGCCACCCTATTATCTCCACGGGAGCCCTCGGCCTGCCCTCCCCCTCCGCCCACCCCACGCCGTGTGCCCCTTCCCCCTACCTTTCCCTCCCCACCCCTCCCCTTCCCTCCCCACCACTCTCATTCCCTCCCCACCCCTTCTTCCCCCTCCCTTTCCATCCCCTCCCTTCCTGCCCACCAGTTCACCCCCCTCCTCCCCTTCCCTCCACCGCCCCATTATCTCCACCGGAGCCCTCGGCCTGCCCTCCCCCTCCGCCCACCCCACCCCATGCGCCCCTTCCCCATACCTTTCCCTCCCCACCCCTCCCCTTCCCTCCCCACCACTCTCATTCCCTCTCCACCCCTTCTTCCCCCTCCCTTTCCATCCCCTCCCTTCCTGCCCACCAGTTCACCCCTCTCCTCCCCCTCCCACCGCCGCCCTATTATCTCCACTTTAGCCCTCGGCTTTCCCTCTCCCTCCTCCCACCCCACTCTTTTCGCCCCTTCCCCCTTCGTTTCCCTCCCCACTCCTCCACATCCTCCCCTTCCCTCCCTACCTCTTCTCTCCCCATCCTTTCTATCTCCTTCGCTTCCTGCCCTCCACTTCATCCCTTCCCGCTCCTCCCCTCCCCTCCTCTCCGCCGCCACTATGTCTTCACCGAAGCTCTCGGATTCCCTCCCCCTGATCTCACTCTATTCCTTGCGCCCCTTCCCCTCCCCTTCTCTCCTCCTCTTCTCTCCTCTCCTTATCTTCTCCCCTTTTTTCCTCATCATCCCTTCCCTCCCCTCCCTTTTTCTCCTCACCCCTTCTCCTCCCTTTCCATCTCCTCCCCTCCACTTTATTTCATACTCCCCCTCCCTTCCCTCATCACCCTCCGCTGCCCTCTTATCACCACCTTATCCCTTCCCTCCCCGTCCTCCCTCACTACCCTTTCCCTGCCTTCCCACCGCTACTTTTTCCTTCCCTCCCCGTCCGCTGCTCCACTATCTCCACTAGACCTCTCGGCTTTCCCCTCCCCCTCCTCCCACACACCTGTCCTTCCCCCTCCACTCCACCTCCCACCCTTCCGCCTCCCCCTGCACCCCGGCCATCACTCCTCCCCTTCAACTTCCCTCCTTCCCACTTCTACTCCTTCCCCTCCTCCTCCTCCTTCACCCCCGCAATCATCTCCAGAGAAAGCGCCTTTCCCCACAGCGCGCCAGCAGTCGCCAGGCGTCTGCCAACAGCTGCCAACACCTGTCTATTTTAATGAGAACCAAATGTGACTGAAAATATACAAAATATAGTTATTAAATAGAGATAAAGGAATATAAAATTGTAGTTAATGATGAATTGTGTTCTAATATTACTTTAACAAATTTCAGTTTCATAACATTACAAATCAGCATAGATATATTTAAGATAAAAGAAAAACAATTTAAAGTACACACGTCAATGCTAAACCTCCAAGGGCCATCAGGAGCGTAAAACAGCAGGGTAAACAGGGAGAAAACTTGTGTATATATATATATATATATATATATATATATATATATATATATATATATATATATATATACATACATACATACATACATACGTCTTTCAAGGGTGGCGTGTAGAGGTTTCCGAAAGCAAGTATAATAACGTAGAGAGTCC
Source organism: Gryllus longicercus (assembly GCA_038098605.1). Classification (NCBI taxonomy): domain Eukaryota; kingdom Metazoa; phylum Arthropoda; class Insecta; order Orthoptera; family Gryllidae; genus Gryllus; species Gryllus longicercus. Next base: position 88,648 of record JAZDUA010001046.1, read on the forward strand.
AGTATAAAAAATTAAAATATCAGGTAAAATGCAGGGGTCCATTAAAAGGCTTCATAAGGTGGGGTGCAGAGATGTCCAAAATATATTAGAGTACATTAAAATCTTCAAAAATCATCAAGTTAAATTTTACCGAAATTTGTTGTTTTCCGGCTCACGATTACAATACTTCATCTTCTTATGAAGTAAGGACGATAAAATAAAAACAGTATCATATTTCTCTTGAATTACTTTACAATTGAATTGTCATGTGTATTAAAATAAAGCAGATTTTTTTCATATGTCAAAAATATTTATGTTAAATCTATTAGACATATCTTGTAAACGTTCACCGCCAGTTTGTTTAGGATATATATTTGTCGTCAACAAATCTTATCATTATTGAATCATCCATATATATAATCTGATTGTAATATATATTTCATACTCAACCAATATCATTTCATTTGCAACTCATGAACACTCCACTGCGGGAAGTAGACGCATACCCCTTGAATGAACTGTGAAATTACCAGGTTACGTATGTTTAAGTCGGTTGTTCCACCCACGTCAAATAAACATAATTAATAGAGCGTCCTTTGTTGCAGATCCATCTGAGCCGTCGCGTCAGCGCGTGAACCACCCACCCCACCCCACCGCACCCGACTCCACTCCAGTCGGCCCGACAGCGCAAGGTACGCCCTGAGCGGCAGCGCGCTGCCTGCGTTGAGCGTTGAGTCCGCCAAGCGTTGAGTCGTAAGTTGAAAGAGCTCCGCGGGCCTGCATTCATGGCGGCGCCATCAAGGCCCCATCCGCTCGCGGATTAGTTTGCGCGTTCGCCGCCGACTTCCTCGCTTCCACCGTCGGCGCCACCGGCGCCGAACTGCGAAACATTCCTTCCGCAGTGGGCCAGATGAGGCTGGTGCGCTTTGACAGCAGGTAGCCTTGACCGGAAGCAAGTGAAGAAGACGAAGACAGAAGACAATAATCCATAAATTACGTTCACAATATTCTTAAAATGTGTTCCTTCTCGTTCAATTTTCATTCGTAGTATGTTTGTACTTGGCGTGACAGCCCATGAACGGGCCGTACCGCCGACGTCACTGCCTCCCGGCCATAGTTAAAAGGGGTACTTGTGGTTAGGACGTAGACATCCCCACGCCGTATTCCGGTGTTCTCAACGTGAGAAGTAAATTTTCTCATCGTCACGCAGCAACATATACAAGGCATTGTAAGGGAAGCGCACACTATAATCTTGACTGGACCGAGAATCGAATCCGGGGATGCCTACTGGAAGCGAGGGCCGCCAGGAGGAAGACTTGGAAAGCGAGTAAGCTGACCAAGAGCAAGCCATGGAAATTGCATTCCTCGCTGAGAAACAAAAACCTATATGTGTTCATTTGCATTATTTATTATATTTTTGTTATTTTTGAGATAGTAATGCACGATTAACAGATCCTTAAATTTTCTTACCCAAACAAATAATCTGATTAATTTTTGCAACATATTTCGTCCTATTTGAAGCAACATATTCTCTCTCATCTTGCATCACGGTTAAGTTTATTTTCTTTAAGAATTATGTCAATGAATAGAGTTTGAGGTGTTGACCCGGTGTTATGTTCCTCGGCGGCAAAAGTGCATAAGGGGCTGTAACTACAAAGTAAACTTCAGACGCGACTCGGCAGCGGTTGATTGTCTGGTCGTGCACTTTGCGGCGCCGAGTTGCTGCGGACGGCGGCGGCGGCGGTGGCGGCGGTGGCGGCGGTGGCGGCGGTGGCGGCGGTGGCGGCGGTGGCGGCGGTGGCGGCGGTGGCGGCGGTGGCGGCGTGATCGCCGACCCCTCGTTAACGCGGCTCAGGGGCGGCGAAGGCGCTGCAGTCGCGCTAAGTTGGGTAATTAATCTCCCCGTGAAGGCTCTCTTGCCTGCACCCGCGACGCCGCCGCCCCGCCCCGCCCCGCCCCGCCCCGCCCCGCGCCAAGCCACGCCGCGCGCGATACAATATGTGATGTGGTACGAAAGGGGCGCTAGCCATGATGGTGGTGGTGCCTGTGAGGCGAATAGTGGCGAAATTGGATATGGCTGTGACGACAGCAATGGTGGGGTGTTGGTACAGTGGACGAGGTAACAGTTCTTTCATTTTTACTGGTAGTGGTAGTAGAATGAACAGAGGCGTTGGGAACTGGGAAAGGGGAAGCAGTAAAAATGGTAAAGGTGCTATCGGGGGAGGGGCAGGGGTGAGGGGCTGTTATAGCGGTGATTACGGTGATTGGTGACGGAGCTGGAAAGTGCGGTGGCTTTGATTGATTCATTAATGATTCCGGGCACGTCAAAAACACGGGTCATTTGGCGGCGGCGATGGTGTAACGGTTAGCGTACCGGAATGTTATACCCAAGCTCGCGGGTTCAAACCCGCTCGAAGCCGTGGATTTTTAGGGCGACAAAATCCTTACTTCGGCGCTACGGCTTCGGCTTCCTTACTACGCCTTCCTTCGGATGGGAAGTAAAGCCGGCTGTCCCATGTTAGTAGATTTACTTGCATGTAAAAGATCCTCAAGCCTAAATGACGCCTCTGAGCTAAATTCTAATCGCCTCTTTCTCGCCCAAGAAATACCTCCTTTCTCTGCTCTGATAGGAGCGTAGCGAAATTTGCGTGGTCAGACGGAAGAGCGGGCCTGATGGCCCGAGTCTCGCCACGTAAAATAAGGCAAATTCAATTCAATTGGTCCCGTAAGTGTAGTCTATGTTTTCGGTCGGTGGTGGTGGTGGTGGTGGTGGTGATCTTCTCCCCGTATGGCGACATCCGGCACCGACCTACCGTTCCCGCCCTTTATCGGGGCTCTCCCCAAGCAGAAATCTCCCACCAGCGGGGCACCGCCCCTGCTGGGACAAGCTCTAAGCTTCAGACCCGTCTCACGACATGTGTGGTAGTGTGATGCATGTTAGTGTGAGTGTAAGTAAGGGATAGGTTAGGCGATCCACGGCCCGTTTGTTAGGGTATTGCTCCGGCATTCGCCTGGCTTTCACCGTAGAAACCACGGAAAATTACTGATCAGAGCAACCGGCCGCTAGAATTGCCCTCCACAGATTGACTGAATTCGACCTAACAGACAAGTTAGTGTGGAAAATCCTGCCACCGTCGGGACCCGAACATAGGACCTCCCGGTCAGAGGAACGGCAGTGACATCACGGCATCATACCCCGAGCCATCTCTCTCGATACGTGCGGTGGCATTGGCAGCGGCAGCGGTGGAGGTGGCGGCAGCAACGGAGTCGAGAGAACAAGTCGTCCGGGTCGCGGTTCGCCCCTCCCCCCTCTGGTGCCACCGCGTGCTGCAGAGTTGCCAGGTGGTGTCGATCGTTAGTCGCCCAGAGACATAATTAGACGCTGCAACTGGTGGAGAAGTTCCTGTCAGGAGGTGGGTGCTCGAGGAGTATCACGGGGGTCGACTATTTTGCTAAATTTTCCCTCATAAAGTAAATTTTTAAAAACATTCTGTATTCCATTTGTTTATAATGAAGTTTGTTCTTTTTGGAGGAATGTAAGTACAAATGTAAAACTGTTTCAAACAAGGCTATAATACTAATTCCATTTTATGAACATTTTGTTGGAGAGCTCCATTAGGAGTTAAAAAAAGCAATTAAGTTGCTTGGCAACTAGCAAAATAATATTATTATCTCAACTTAAATCAAAATATAGCCTCTTCTGTATATTATTTAGAATCTACAAAAAATTATCTACCCTGATTAACTTTCAATGATTTAGAAAAAAAAATGTTTTTTAGCCACAGGACGTGTAAAGTCATTCCAGCCCCGTTGAAAATCATTCCAGGGTCTGTTCGAGGTTCATAAATCCTTCTTCGCGGCGCTCGCTCTCCCATCCAGAGGCGGCTGTGGGTGTCCGTGCTCTTGGGTTAGGATGCCCCCCTTCCATCTCTATCATCCCCACCCTTCCCCCACCCCTACTTCTACTCCCCTCCCACCCGCACACCCCGCCCTCCAGAGTGCAACGAAGCGCTGGAGCGCGGCCAGTGGCAAGTGGCGCCGATCCAAACCACGTCCACCCACACACGCACACACACGCAATCGCACTCCTCGCCCACATGGCGCGAGCTCATAAGGGCCGCCGCGGGCATAAACACAGTGCGACCGGTGACGCCTGCGGTTCCGCCGCGACGCCTGACGCCGCCTCCGCCGCCGTCGCCTCCGCCGTCACCACTGCCTCCGCCGCCTCCGCCGCCGCCTCCTCCGCCGCCTCCGCCGCCGCCTCCTCCGCCGCCTCCGCCGCCGCCTCCGCCGCCGCCTCCGCCGCCGCCTCCGCCGCCGCCTCCGTCGCCGCCTCCGCCACCGCCTCCTCCGCCGCCTCCTCCGCCGCCTCCGCCACCGCCTCCGCCGCCGCCTCCGCCTCCGCCACCGCCTCCGCCACCGCCTCCGCCACCGCCTCCGCCACCGCCTCCGCCGCCGCCTCCGCCACCGCCTCCGCCTCCGCCTCCGCCTCCGCCTCCGCCTCCGCCGCCGCCTCCGCCTCCGCCGCCGCCTCCGCCGCCGCCTCCGCCGCCGCCTCCGCCGCCTCCGCCTCCGCCTCCGCCGCCGCCTCCGCCTCCGCCTCCGCCGCCGCCTCCGCCGCCTCCGCCTCCGCCGCTGATTCCTCCGCTACCTCCGCCGCCACCACCGCCTCCGCCGCTGCAGCGAGGCGGCGGCGATGTTTGCTGTGATAACCGCGAGGTAGCGCACGAGCGCGTTCCGCCGACGAGCTTCATCTCTGCGCTTTGCTCAGGGGGGGAGGTCGCTTCTCGAGGAGGGAGGGGCATTTGCGCGCTTGTTTGCGGTTCGTTGCGGAGATTAGCGGTGGAAATTTAAGGACATTCGGAGAGATAGTAACACGTGTGCCCGATCACATATTAGTGGTCTGCTTTTCGACGAAATGATTGAATGTATCTCAGTTTATTAAGGATACCATCTGCAATACGCTCCGGATACTCGGGCACAAAGTACGCCGAATTATAAGGTGTTACATTCCACGTAGAAATACTATGATAATCCACGTTTCGGTGTAACGGGGTGTACAATACATACGTTATATAACTCTTAAAATTAAATTTGTGTCTGAGAAATTAACGTAAGAACGTAAATAATTCCGCACTGAAATGTGATTTTGGGGATAATATCCTTGAAAAAAAAATTCGCTAATCAGGAGATTTATTTCAAGGCTGCTTGTTTTTTTGCATCACTTCAGAATGTTTGAAGAACCGATGGAAAGAGAAATACCAACCTTTTTCATCTGCACATGCATTTGATACTTAGTTCAACGTCACATTCAAGGTTATCTCAGAATCATTACCAACGAAAGTTTTAGGTTAGCTCCTTGACGGTATGGAGTGCTGCAGATTATATTAGTCAGACATAAACAAAATTAATTACAAAATATTTACCTTTCTGAGCATTTTCCCCTACCTTACATGAGAGACATTTGTTTATCAAGAGAAGAAATCTAAATCGAAGTATCTAGAAGAATATTGGCTTCATTTGAAATATGTTTTCAAGATTTTTTTCTCGCAAACAAACGCGACTTGAATTCTATGTTTGTACTTCGCTATTCTTACTTCATTTTCTTATTTAATTATGCCTTGAATAAACACTTTGCCGTTTTGCCACTTTGTCAATGACGAATTCATTCCTTATTTTTGTTTTGTTTTATTAAAGCTTTCAGTTATTCGTTGTTGCAATAAACTCTCTAACTCTTCTATAATCAGCAAATGTCTCTTATGGACAAGACTCTTATGGACAGCTGTTTTCGGAAGAATATTTGTCTATTAAACCTTCTAATTTAAACGTTCGAAATTTACGCAATTATTAGTGTTGAAAAACAGATTTCGAAATAGGTATTTTCGATCCAAAATGTTTAATTTTACTCTCACTTGTAGATTTAGAATATGTCTGATGATTTCATTTTAATGAAACAATTCTTTGCTTTACTAGAGGAAATCAGAATTAATCTCTTTTAGGACAATAAATGTCAACTGACTTCTCTAAAAGATTGACATGGGTGAAGGTCAAATTGCTCCACAGACGCGACCCTGGAGCAATTTGTACAACCCTTACTATTACATCTCGCGCCAGTTGGTCTGGACGCAATGCCTGCGAACTCCCGTTAATTCATTCCATTTTCTGTCCAATGGATGATTTAAAAAAAATGAAATGCCCGGACTATGTTGGTTTGTTCCTGCTAGTTATTTATATTGACTATAAATAATAAAACCTTTGAAAACTTCCAAATAAAATGATTGTTGTAACAAAATCCAAGCATATTCCCAATTAATTGAAAACTTTTTTTCTCATTTTGAAATGTCATTGCAAGGATATAGCATTTCATTCCAAAAGCCGTTCTCAACAACACCGCACACAACAGCTATTCGGTTACCGAGTGGAAATAACCATTTTTATTTCATCGTATTTCATTCAATTAATTCTTTTGAAATGTACAAATGTACTACTCCGGATTACGAATTACATTTAAATAAATATTTTTTTATTTCTAAGGAATCAATAAAAATTATCCCAACTAACGAGATGTGTTAGAAAATTGAAAGGCTTACAAAGAATGAGCAAAATTTCACAATGAATGTCCAAAAAGCAGATACACTGAAGCTTCAAATTTTCCTGGAACGCAAATTGGGCCTTCGTTCTCTGACAAGAGCGAAAACAAAGGAAATGAACGTCATAACAACACGCAATGCAGCGGCATATTCTCTCAAAAACACATCGCTCCTCTCCCTTTCTCTCTCCTTCGCCCGGAGGGTTCACGCAGCCTCCGCCGGGGCGCGCCCGCCTCCCCTCCCCCCCCCCCTCAGCTCGCGTGACCCAGCGCCGCGTCCGCCATCTTTGCGCACCTCCAGATAGGGTTAATTCGCGCGGCTCGGAATTCCATGAATACGAACTTAATCCGCTCGGAGCGCTAGCTGCGAAGGCGGGGCCGGACGGAGGAGAAATCTTTTGTGCGGGGATTGCGTGAGCACAAAGAAGAGCCCCGAAGGGCGGGGGTGGGGGGAAGGGAGGGGGGGGGGCGACGAGATTTTCCGTTGAATTTCGGAAGGACCCAGGAAGCCGCATGGCGTAGGTGACATTGCGACGCTGCGACTGGCGCCCTCGACGGCAGAATTCGTTCACGACCGAGCGCTCGCGGGAAATGTGACCCGTTCGTTCGTTTCGGGTGCGAGAAAGGGGGATTTGAATCTGTATAATACCACCGCATGTTTCTGAATCGGACGTCATATGACTGGTACTGACATCGATCATGTGGAAACTATTTATTTATTCAATTTTGAGTTGGTTCAATTGAAACATCCTATTGCATTTGTGAAGTTTTGAGAGAAACGCGTTTTTAATATTTTTTTCTATAAAATGCATTATCTATATTTTATAAATTTACATGGTTTGTTTCGACCGTACTTTGTCAGATTCGGCAAGCATTTTGATGTTAATTAAATGTGTTTTACAGATACTGTAAATTTAATGAATTTATTCATAATTTGGGACAGACAATTCATTACACGAACACATTTAACTATCTTAGACGTCACTTTGAATATATTTATTATATGCTTTTTATTGCCTAATTTGTGGGAAATATATTACGATTATAAATAATGGAAATAAGATTTTATCCGAATCAAAATAATGGTTATTATGATACAAATTATTGAATAACTGTGTACATTCATATTATTTTCGCTACGTATACATTCTTTTCTTGATATATGCTTGCATATCGTCGTTTTCCCTCCATGTTGAGCACATATTTTATACTTCTTTTTGTCCTACGTCTTCCTTTAGCGTCGACTTACAAAGTAAACTCAGTCAAGCTAACACGAGAAGGGCGATGTTCTCAGATCTGCTCTATATGAAACGTCGTCTCAAGTGCCTCGCTGGGCCTGTGTGTGACAATATTTCTTCGTTACGGAATCGTGAGAGAGTCTACAGAATATGAGAAAGTGAAGGAAAACTCGGAAGAGAAGATCTTGAAGTTCTTATTCGTGGACATTGTAAGTATGAACAATAGTAATATCATACTCAACTGGAAAACCTGTCAACTGGTATTGTATGTTTAAAAAAATAATTTCAGTAATATTCAAGGAAGTAATTTTGTTTTCTTATATCTTTTGTGAGGGAAAATCATATCCAATGACGAAATAAAATTTTAAATACTCAGTGCAGATTAAATGCGTTAACGACTTCGAATAAATGAAACGCATACGAATATAGCGCACATGAGTTCTGGAACAATGAATCTAAAGAGACTTAATGATTTGTTATCTCAGCAGCACTAGTTTAATGGAGTCCTCTGCTAAAACCTAATTCACGGAACCCGCATCAAAAACAAATTTCTGTTTCATACATTCCTCAATAAATTTTCAGATCTCGATCCAAAGTAGAATTATCATATAAAGATGTCTCTATCATCCTTGTATTAATGAAAGTTGTATTTTAAGATAAGTAGTAAGTTTATTGTAATTTAATTATCAGTAGATTTAAGCAACTATAAAAAATGTAGAGTGTTTTAACACTGATCTTTGCATTATTCAATACGAAAGAAAAGAAATTTAAAAAATGGAGTCCTACAAAAACGCTGAAGTTCAGCGCATTCATTTCTACTCACAGGACACTTCAGTCACATACTTGTCTCGAACGGAGCAACCTTTTCTTTCTAGTCGTTCTTTATTTCTTTTGCGACTGGGTTATATTGGAATGTATTACAGTGCTAGTACCAATTTTAGATCCGCTTCCCATTAATGTAATCCTAGTAGTATTAACTAGTGGTGTTCAAACAGCACTTTCTCACCCTGTGCTTATTGCATATATTTCACGCAAAGTTACCTAAAAAATACTGAAATTTTCGAACAAATTGTACATGAACTTATTTCAAAATCTGTCTTAAAGGAAAACATTTCATTAAGGAAAAAATCTCTATCATAATTTCAACTGTAGGAAGCCGCTGAAAAGAATTTTAAAATTTGCAATTTTCAAAAAATCAGAGTTTAAAAATAATGAGACCTAAACCATTCCCTTAAACGGCTTTCGCACTATCCAACAACTAAATTTAATTAAAAATCATGGATCCATTTGTTTTGAAAAGTTTGAAAGTTTTCCAGGGGATTCATGTAAAGTGACCTCTAAAATTAAAATATCAATTCCAAATTCAAAGGGACGCGAAATAAGCTCGATCGATTGAGGAATATCAGTTTTGGAGAAAATCGACTGAACGGTTTAGCGTTCGTTGTTCGCACACGGACGGACGGACAGACAGACAGACGTTTTGCCGCCATTCGATTTTTCGGTATCAAGAACCAACAAAACATGGATTATAGCTACATCGCGTGATAGAGGATTTTGTTTCTAAATTTGGGAACTGGATTTATCATGTTTTTCGTTACCAGGAGTACACGCAATGAGAGTATTTCTGCCAAATTTTTTTTTCTTTTCTCGCGCAGCGCAATTCGCGAGACATAACTTTGTCTCCACTGCATAAGCGGGAGACATTGCCGGGAGCTTAGTGCTTGTCTCGACTGGGACGGTGCCCCGATGCTGGGAGATACCTGGTTGGGGAAAACCCCGCTAGCCTTCGGTAAGTCCTCGCCGGATCTCACCATCCAGCGAGGGAAGATCACCGCCACCTAACGCGATAAAACATGCACTCCACTTACGGGAATAATGACAGGAGTTGACGCGCTCAGAACCTCTAATCAATCTATCAAATGTTATCTATGAAGTTTCAATTTTTAAAAAATTGTTAATTGGGATCCGCCTGAACAACTCTTACAATTTTGTTTACAGAAGTATCCTTCAGTGTTAAGTGTGATTTTAAAGAAGTACGTGTGAAATTCGGACTGCATTGTGGTTTAAGTATTATTCGCAAAATTTATTTCGCTCTTTTGTTTTCTATGTTTAGTTTGAATCTCGCTTTTGAGTTAGATACAAATATTTGCATTGTTTCAAACTCCGAAGATAGTGATGGGCTTATAATATTATGTAATTTATTTCTAAGAAAATCAGTAAAAATAGTATATGGGCTGAAAACTTCCTTTTTGGACAAACATTAATTCTTCTTTTTCTCTAAGCACACGTTTTACTGGTGAAGAAAGGATAAAAATTAGTTTTCTTTAAGAAACGCGCCGGCTTCTCTTGATAACCGTTTGCCAAATAACATGAATTACTTCAAGAATTCATGCATACACGTGATTTATTAAGGAATAGAATAAATGTTTTTTATTTACATACATTCAGACTTTTAAAATTATCTATTCACATTATTTGTTAATATTAAATTGAACATGAATATCATATTTAGTTTCAATCTAATGAGGTATCTTTTATTATTATTATTATTATTATTATTATTATTATTATTATTATTATTATTATTATTATTATTATTGTATATATAATCATTATCGCTAACATCAATGTCAAAATTGTATGTTAATATTGTGTATTTTATTATAATTCTGATGCACTTAAATGTATCATTTTCAAGTACACAGCGTTTAAGAGTGTGTTGCTAGTTGTGCATATGCACATTTCAATCACAGATATCAGCAATAACCATGGATTACAGTGAGTATTCCCTACGCAGACAAGAGCCCCTGAACTAAATGTACACGCAATTACGGGCTTTAAACTCACTTTTCATGTTGTTCTCGGTATCTGTAATGTTCATTTCATATTATTTATCATCCGACGAACGGAAGAATTTATGTGGCATCCCTAGTTATTAAATTTTCCTATCCGTCCTCCCCACATTTTTGCGGTGACATTAATAACGCAGCGCCGATTCGTATCGCGGGAGACGCGCGCGATATAACGAGCAATAACGGGAAAAATAATTGCTCCGAGATTAAATTGCGGAGAAAGCGAGCGCCGAGTGATTAATTGGCGATCTGCAGCGCAACAACGCACCTCAGCCGCGCCGGTGGAAGATGCCGATTCACATGAGGGCGGGTGGCGACACACGGGGAGAGATGTAGAGCGGAGGGGGCGGGGTAGAGCTGTGGCGGAGGAGAGGAAGGTGTAGAGCGGAGTGAACGGTATGTGGCGAGCCGCCATAACAATTTCACTCCGTGAATCGATTTGAATTGAACTGAATTGATGCCTTTTTTTACGTGACGAGACTCGGGACATCAGGCCCGCTCTTCCGTCTGACCACGCAAATTTCGCTACGCTCCTTTCACCAACGAGCAGAGGAAGGAGGTATTTCTTGGGCGAGAAACAGGCGATTTGAATTTAGCTCAGAGGCGCCGGTGGAAGATGCTGATTCACATGAGGGCGGATGGCGACACACGGGGAGAGGTGTAGAGCGGAGGGGGCGGGGTAGAATTGTGGCGGAGGAGGAGTAGAGAGGAGGATATGGTGTAGAGCGGAGTGAGCGGTATGTGGCGAGCCGCCATATTCACTCCGTGAATCGATTTGAATTGAATTGAATTAATGCCTTATTTTACGTGGTGTACTCGGGCCATCAGGCCCGCTCTTCCGTCTGACCACGTAAATTTTGCTACGTTCCTTGCACCAACTAGAGGAGAAAGGAGGAATTTCTTGGGCGAGAAACAGGTGATTTAAATTTAGCCTAGAAGCATCATTTAGTCTTGAGGATCTTTTGCAAGCAAATGAATCTACTAACACGGAAGAAAGGATTTTTTCGCACTTAAAAATCCACGGCTTCGATTCGATTTTCGATTCGATTTGAACCCGCCAACTTGGGTATAGCAGTCCGATACGCTAAACGTTACACAACCGGCACGCGTCCGTGTTCAGGCGACTTTCGAGGACAGCAGCATGCGACGACGCAAACATTCCGGCAGCGACCTTTGATAAAGCGCTGCCGAATGCATGCATGGCCCATATATTTCCGGCGGAGCCAGCAAGGCAGAAGAGAAGCAGGGCAGACGAGATGCAGGGCAGACGAGATGCAGGGCAGACGAGATGCAGGGCAGACGAGATGCAGGGCAGACGAGATGCAGGGCAGACGAGATGCAGGGCAGACGAGATGCAGGGCAGACGAGATGCAGGGCAGACGAGATGTAGGGCAGACGAGATGCAGGGCAGACGAGATGCAGGGCAGACGAGATGCAGGGCAGACGAGATGCAGGGCAGACGAGATGCAGGGCAGACGAGATGTAGGGCAGACGAGATGCAGGGCAGACGAGATGCAGGGCAGACGAGATGCAGGGCAGACGAGATGCAGGGCAGACGAGATGCAGGGCAGACGAGATGCAGGGCAGACGAGATGCAGGGCACGAGATGCAGGTCAGACGAGATGCAGGTCAGACGAGATGCAGGCCATACGAGATGCAGGGCAGACGAGAAGCAGTAAATTCTCGGCTATTTGAGAGACGCCGCGTCGTTAGCTGGGAGGCCGACGTTTCGCCTGACATATCGCAGGCTTCCTCATAGCCGAGAATTTATGGTTTCGAGCCGCGGAAGCTTACATGTGCAGACGAGAAGCAGGGCAGACGAGAAGGTGGACGTGAGGTAGCCGAGGCAAGTGAGGGCGTACGCTCAAGAACTCCTGATTGATGTGTCGCGAATTGAGAGGGAGAGGAAGGATCCCACCAACTCGTGCAGGGAAAAAGAAAAGAGAGTATCTTTAATCTACTCACCCGCGTAGTGGACCCTTCGTTCTGGGAGTGAGTGGCGAGGCTCCGGCTGGCTCCGGCAGGTTGCAATACGTAAAGAAAAGGGCGAGATGCGAAACACTCGCTGTTTTCTAGCCTCGGAATGCCATATCGTGGCAGGTCGAGCGTTGCAAGGTCGAGAGAGAATTCTTACTTTATGATTGATCGCAGAAATTAAAATAGCGTGATATAAAATTATGTGATATCGTACATTTATCATCGTAAAGTAGCAGTAGTGTCAGGTTTTAACTTTGGTATTTTTATATCTTGATATAAAAAAATATATCTGGAAATGTAATTTCTTCAACACCAATCATTAGATCAATAAAAAAATGGTAAACGCTGAGGAACAATGGCATTCATGAAGGCATCCTAGTACAGTAGTTTTTTACTCGTATTTCCAATTTCTATTGATAACGGGTCATCTGGACGGCTTTACCGAATCAGGTGTATTTCTTCGTTAATAGAAACTGATGGTTATCGCTAACGTGATTAAGCATGTTGTTTGCCTAATGTAGAAAGTTTTATGCAATTTATATTGACACTAGAAATTGATTGGAGTATTAAGAAGCATATCTTCTTCTTTGGTCCTATCTTCCATATACGGAAGTTAGGTGACCCATAACGGGTTTTCTTGGGATAAATTATTCAGGGTGGTTTCCCGTTGCCTTCCCTGATATGATGATGATGATGATGATGATGATGATGATGGGGGGTGAAAGGACGAACACAAGACAACAATGCCCGAGGCGGGACTCGAACCCGCGATCTTTCGGTACGAGATCGCTACGGCACTACTGCCTTAGAGATCTCGGCCACCGGATCGGCTAAGAAGCATATATTACTATACAAATCAGAGCTTCTTTTACCTTTAAGATGCCCAGGAAACCACTAGAATCATTAAACAAATCCAATTTACGAATATAATTTAAACTCAAATCATGATTGATGTCAAAGCCCGAACAAGAGTTTCTAGTACGCATGAAGAAACGTACATTACTATGAATATCTATTTTTGGCTTGCATTAACCTGAATATTTAACAGTAACTGGAAAATTTAAGTTTAATTATAAATTTTGTAGAAAGAAACATTACGTTGTTCACTAAAATTATTGAAGTCCTTGTTGATGTCCACATTATGCAAGAGCTGTGCAAACGTGTATAAAATTTCTTCAATGCGTAAATATATTTTATATCAACATTATTATGAAGTTCTCGCTCAGCAGCGGTCACGAGCAGACGTGCTCCGCAGCTCCGCTAGTTAGCCGAAGGCTAGCGCTTATCGCAAGTCCGACTGCCCCGGCCGCTACTGGTGCCGGTCCGGGGTCAGAAAGAAGTGCATTTATTTGTGAACAGTGGTGAATTAGGAACGTTTTCAACTTACCGTTCAAATTTACTAGTGATACAGTGGTGACCGCTCTTATTTGTGTACAAAGGTGACTTCATTCTCGTGTGAACAGTGGTGTATCAAGAACTATTGAAAATCAATACCGCCCATATATAGTGAAGTGAATAATGTTAACTGACCACGTCCCCTCCGGGGACTAATCACACAATCAACAGAAATACTAAATAACCAAGAAAACAGTGAAGCTTTCGTCAACAATAGTACGAACGGATCGACTTAGAATACAGTGACGTAACACAGAACCTTCAGCAACAGCATCAATTTTTATTGCATGAACATCAACAGCTAAAACAACACTTACAACAATTAGTGCAACAGAACCAACAGTTACAATTTCAAATACAGCAATATGTGCGTGAAAAAGGAATCCCAGCTACCGTGCTAGAAGCTACGCAACTAACGGCCAAGCATCTACAACGCAGGAAACGGCCTCAACCCTGTGCAGCTCATGGCAAACAATCCCGCTGCGTCGACAAAAAAGATGCAATGATGACAACTCTATACGACCCTCTAAGAAGACTAACAGTGAACATGACCCCGTTTCATCAAAAAACAGGTATGAACATCTCTTGTGATGAAAATTTGCTCTTGTGATGAAAACATGCTCTTGTGATGAAAATTTGGAAGAAACCTCGAAATCTGAGAAAATCAATGATACGACAACCAAGGGCAGCATACAAGAACAAGAAAATTGGAAAATTACTAAAAAATTAAAAAGGCCTACAAAACATGTCCCCCCTCTTCGTAAAACCGATGGAAGCTGGGCTAGAACGGAAAACGATAAGGCAGAAGAATTTGCAAAATATTTTGCAAAAACATTTCAACCACACCCCTCAGCACTACTCTCAGAAGAAAAAGAAATCATAGAATTCCTGGAATGTCCCCATCAAATGTCGCCACCAATTAAATTCTTCTCAACAATGAAGTCACAGCAGGGCTGAAACTACTACCAAATCATAAGGCTCCTGGACATGATTGTATTACAGGGGAAATGCTTAAAAAACTGCCTAAGAAACTCAATGCCCTTGTAACATCCATTTTCAATGGAATAATACGCATCGGACACTATCCTTCGCAGTGGAAACTGGCACAATTAATTGTAATTGCAAAACCAGGAAAACAGCTACAAGATGTTTCCTCGTACAGACCAATAAGTTTACTACCTTCTTTGTCTAAGGTATTCGAAAAACTATTACTATTTCGCATATATCCATTACTTAAAGAAAATGACGCAATTCCAGACCATCAGTTCGGTTTTAGAAATCGTCATTCTACAATAGAACAAATTCATAGAATAGTCGACACCATCAACGGAGCTCTAGAAAATAAAATGTATTGTTCCGCCTTGTTTCTAGATATCGCGCAAGCGTTCGACAAAGTGTGGCATCAAGGCTTGCTATATAAAATCAAGAAATGTCTGCCGCATCCATACTATAATATACTTCGATCCTTTATTTCAGATCGATTTTTTCAAATAAAATTCGGAGATGAAATAACACCGTTTCATCCAGTATTATCAGGAGTGCCACAGGGGAGCATCCTTGGACCAGTGCTGTACACGCTGTACACCGCTGACTTACCTCAGTCCCCAGATGTCACCACTGCAACATATGCAGATGACACAGCCCTGCTAGCTTCGCACGAAAACCAAGAAACTGCAACAAGAACATTGAAAGAGCACCTCGAGCTTATAAACAAATGGTGTAAACTCTGGAGAATAAGAATGAATGAAACAAAGTCCAAATGCATAACATTTACCCTCAGACGAACAAGAAATACAAGAATAGAAATAAACGGAAAACTAATTGAAAACGTAGACACCGTCAAATATCTCGGACTACATCTCGACAAAAAGCTAACCTGGAAGAAACATATTTCGATTAAAAGAAAGGAAGCAGAACTGAAAAGTAGACAAATGATATGGTTAATAGGAAGAAAATCTTGTTTAAGTCTAGGAAACAAAATTTTACTTTACAAAACAATACTCAAACCTATCTGGTCTTATGGAATTGAACTCTGGGGAACAGCATCACATTCAAATATAGAAATAATTCAAAGATTTCAATCCAAATGTCTCAGACTATTAAGCAATGCTCCCTGGTTTGTATCGAACACCACTCTACATAAAGATCTCAATATCACCACTGTTAAAGAGGAAATCACTCTCAAATCTCACAAATACCAACACAGACTCGAAAATCATATTAATCATCTGGCCATAAACATCTTAGATAACAGCACAATGACAAGAAGATTGAAAAGAGTACATCCTCTTGAACTGGACCACAGATATAAATAATATTTTTCTTTTAAAATAATTGTTACTGTAGATATTTTTTTGTCACAATGCTTGCACTATTGTATGTTTGTTTGTTATTGTGTTATTGTTATTTCAATGTGATGTTGTTTATTGTTGTTCTTGTTTGTTTGTCTTTTTTTCTCTCCCTCTGAACTGGACAATTAGTTTAAAACCATTTTTAGAAAGAACCAGAATTGTATGGTTTCTTTACATGTCAATAATATATGTACAATTGTATTTGCCGAATGTTCGAGTAGAACAAATTGCAAATAAAGCAGATGTTAGAAAAAAAACATTATTATGAACTGAAGCCACTATGATGTTTCGCATCTTGAGTTTGATTCCATCTCTTATATGATCTCTTGCGTCATTCCTTGCAGCACGTCGCGAAGGTTCCGCATCATAGATAGAAATACAAATATTGTAATTGTTTGGAAAACAAATATTTCAGAGCTCTGTGCCTTTATAAGATTTACCCGCTCTCTGAGATATATCTTCGAAAATATTAAAGCCGTTGTTTGCTTGAAATATAACGAGTAACAAGACAACATTTATATAAAGATAGTTTATATTTACATCTTGTGCAACATATTCGATATCATATAAATATATTCGATATCATATAAAATCGAAGTAGTGGTTGTTTTTCGCCACCTTTAAAAAAATCGGAACAAGATTGCAATCTTCATTAGGAAGAACGCGTTCCGATTCCTGTTCAAATTCGGGCGAATCGGCTGTGTGGAGAGCAAACGCACAAACGCACGTGGCTCGCGCAGGATGAAGCGGAGCCCTGCGTGCGAACGGCTGATACCAACGCGCATCCCGATCGCAGTGCACGCGCCCCCGTTTTCCGCTCTCCATTCCGGACACACGCGTTTTATCCGCGCCGCCCCCGCGCCGCCCCCGCGCCGCCCCCCGCGCCGCCCCCCGCGCCGACCCCCGCGCCGACCCCCGCGCCGCCCCCGCGCCGCCCCCGCGCCGCCCCCCGCGCCGCCCCCGCGCCGCCCCCGCGCCGCCCCCGCGCCGCCCCCGCGCCGCCCCCGCGCCGCCCCCGCGCCGCCCCCGCGCCGCCCCCGCGCCGCCCCCGCGCCGCCCCCGCGCCGCCCCCGCGCCGCCCCCGCGCCGCCCCCGCGCCGCCCCCGCGCCGCCCCCGCGCCGCCCCCGCGCCGCCCCCGCGCCGCCCCCGCGCCGCCCCCGCGCCGCCCCCGCGCCGCCCCCGCGCCGCCCCCGCGCCGCCCCCGCCCCGCCCCCGCGCCGCCCCCGCGCCCGCCCCCGCCCCGCCCTCGCTCCACCCTCGCGCCGCCTCCGCGCCGCCCCGCACCACCCCGTCGCGTCTACCGCCCCGGGGAACATTTAACAATGTTCTAAACATTGGAGGTACTGTTGGTATTTAACTGTTCGTGTTTGATCATTGAAACTGGAATCATTGGTCATTGTACTGTACGTTATGTGTAATAAGTGTATACATTTATAACAACGTTATTTTCGTTGTTGTTGTTGTTGCTTTGAATAAAAATATAAATATAGAATGCGATGTGCCGCAGTGTTGAATTGTAAGATTACAAAAGAAGAATTATTTTAATAAGAATTGGAATTGAAAGGTAAAATGGCGTGTGCTTAGATGAGACCTAACTAGGTGAAGATTTAAAGCTCTGAGATTTATAATAAACGTCTGTGAAAAGAATTTTCCTGCTGTGTTATGTTGAATGATGAGTTGATAACGCTCGCATCGTCAATGACGGGATAAGTTCCCCTAACCAGCTCTGACTCCTCCATCCACCCTTTTCGGTTATTTTGACTTAGAACATTCCACCGCTCCACAACACCCCACCAAGCTCACACCGACCTTTCAGCTAACCAACAAACTAACCTCTAAGTAGGCATCGCACAAATTGTTCCTCGTTGCTTTTTTCAACACGCACTGGTAGCTTTGCCATCCATCCATCCATCCATTACCACCTTTAACAGATTGAACATTCAGATTCTCTGTGAGATTAATTACTCTTTGGACCCTTTTAGATTAATATTGAACAAAAATAATTTTCAGTGTATTGTCGGTGGTCGTACAATAACATTAAATTTTGTTCGAAACCGATTTTGTCATTTTTCCGTTCATAAGTTCGGTGTGAAGGTCGGTTCGCCGTCTTTCTCTTTCTTTGACTCCGTTTTCTCCTCAATTTTATTCTCGCCTTCCGTGATTCCCTATCTTTCACATCTTCATCCCGTCTCCCCAACTCACCTTCGGAAGCTTACACGTAGATACAAACCAAAATTGCAACTTCCCGCTGCCGCTCAGTTCCCCCCATCACGTATTCATCTCCCCTCCGGCTTCGCAGTTTCTGCCGCGCGGTTTTGTCCCCCAAAGGCCGTTATCTACATCCCACCTTCCAAACGTCGCCCGTCCGCCTGCCACGCCACTGTTACTTCCTCTAAACACGCCTGTATTTACATCCCCTCCTCCGCCTCCTCAATACCTTCACCTCATCGCTTCATCCTGCCACGCTCCGCCGGCGCTAGCGCTCCCCGCGGCAGTCAGCGCAGGCGATAACGTCCGGCGCCCGCTCGCCTTTAGCGCCGCGTGCGATGGCCTTCGGAAATTCCACCGCCGCCTCCGCCGCCGCCACCGCCCCCTCCCGACTGCCGGCGCTCGTTATCGAAATATTTCGGACGTTCTCGCTGGGAGGCTCATAAAAGTGTGTATTTGGCGCGGTGCTTGGGCGGCCGCTCCGTCGCCTTGCCCCGAGTCGAGCCGAGCCGATCCAGCGGCGCGTGGGGAGGGGGAGGGGGAGGGGTGGGCGGGGCGGGGCGGTCTCCAAGTGGGGCCAGATGGCGGCGGGCGGATATTGCCTGCGGCGACCGCGTGCGCGCTATGGTGCTCTACGCTCTCCACGCGTATATTACTTACTTCCGCGCCCACCGGCCCACCCTCTACCCCCTCCCCGCCGCCACCTCGCCGTCTCCGGCCCGCGACCGCTCGCGGCGCCGTCGGCCACTGCACGCTGCTCCCTGACCCTTCGCGCCGCCCCGCACCTCGCGTGGCTTCTTCCCGCTTTCTCACACGGCCGTTTCTATCCGATTCTCTGCTCCGAATCCTCACATTCTTCCGCATGCCACGTTCCGCCTAATTTCACACACGTTCTTTCCACTGTACCTCTCCGCACCTCGCGTGGCTTCTCCCCGCTTTCTCACACGGCCGTTTCTATCCGATTCTCTGCTCCGAATCCTCACATTCTTCCGCACGCCACGTTCCGCCTAATTTCACACACGTTCTTTCCACTGTACCTCTCCGCACCTCGCGTGGCATCTCTCCGCTTTCTCACATGGTCGTTTCTACCAGATTCGGTGCTCCGAGCCCCCTATTCTTCCACATGCCATGTCCCGCCCAATTTCGCAAACTTTTTTTCGATTTGTACCTTCTAGGCACAACTCTTTTTGCTCCATCCCACGCCTCATTTCGCCGTTTTCTCTTCCCTCCCCGCTATCCCACATTCCCCACCCACTCCTCCAGTCCTACGCGCACCACCCCGCTTCGCAAGTCTCAGTCTCTTATGGTTTACGCTACTCTCTGCCTTGTAGTGCTCTATCCGCAAACTTCCGCCTTTTTCTACCCGCTTTCACGCGCCCTTCCCCACTCTTCCCGTTTCTCCTCCACGCTATGTCTTACTCCACTTAGGAAACTTCAATTTCGATCTGTCCTTCTCATATTCATTCCATCTAGTTTTATTCAGCTCTCATGTCTCATTTCGGCGCTTTCCTTCGACTTCCACTGACCCACCAGCCTTGCCCATTTTACCACAGTCCTCTCTTTCAACTGTTTTACTTTTTATCTCCTAGCTTTTGTTCTCATTCGTGCCCCTCATTCTTCATATCTTTTCTTGTATGTAACACATCGTGATATGTCAATCTTCTCTCCGTGTCTTACTTTCTTTCATACCATTTTCTATCACCTCTTTTCTTTTTTCTAAGTTTTTTTTTCACATTTTTCCTCATCCCATTGTTCAAATGCAGCGAAGGAGCCTGATTTGATATTATTCCTTTGCACTCTGTTTTGCGGCTACACTTCTAAATTTGTTCACTTTACTTTCCCCTAACACGTTCAGCCTCTTATCTCACTGCTCCTTCCATCCGATTGGCCTTCCTGTATCTCGTTATCCAATGCGCGCTATCGCCTTCTTGCCGCTGTGTTCTGTCACCCGGATATGTACCACATCGCCTTGCGCATCACGTTTTGTTCCCGGCACTCCGCCTCGCGGGAAACGGCTCTACCTAGACTCGTTTCGTCATGCTTGCCCGCTTCAGTAGTGCTCTACTTATATAGCCCATCCTACCTTCATCCCTGCCCCTCTTCAATCCCCCCAGGTCAATCCTCGCTCCACTTCAATCCCCTCTCCACTTCATTCCCCGTCCACATCATCCTTTGTTCCACTTCTACACCAGTCTTTTTCGATTCTCCGTCCGGAACCCATCCCCTGTCGGATCCAACCCCCGTTCCCCTACAACCCCGCTCGACCCCCTCTCAACTCTACTCTCTGCCTCACTGTAACCGCCTTGTTCCAAGTCGCACACCACTCCGATGGCGCTCCGTGTAAGACCCAGCTGATGCGATTTCCCGTCCCGACACGAATATCAGCGACCGTCATCCAGCCCACTACCTCCTTTCTTCGCGGGGCAGCGCGGGGCGGGGCGGGGAGGACAAGGCGATGGGGGGATATACGGGGAGAGGCGTCGAGAGGGCATTGGAGGGACGGCGATGAGCAGGACGGGGTGGAGGGAAACGGGTCGGGCAGGGGCGAGCCAGAAGGGGTGGCAAGGAGCGGCTAGAGACGAATGGTAAGGAGCGGGATGCGGGGGACGGGGAGGATCAGAAAGGGCGGAGTGGTAGGGGGAAGAGAGGAGTTGTGCCGGGAGAAGCGGGGCGAGGCGAGGTAGTCGGGGAAGGGCAGGGCGAGCATGGCAAGGCAAACCGGGGCGGAACGAAGCGGGGCGGGGCGAGGTAGTCGGGGAAAGGCAGGGCGAGCATGGCAAGCCAAACCGGGGCGGAACGAAGCGGGGCGAGGCGAGGTAGTCGGGGAAGGGCAGGGCGAGCATGGCAAGGCAAACCGGGGCGGAACGAAGCGGGGCGGGGCGAGGTAGTCGGGGAAGGGCAGGGCGAGCATGGCAAGGCAAACCGGGGCGGAACGAAGCGGGGCGGGGCGAGGTAGTCGGGGAAGGGCAGGGCGAGCATGGCAAGGCAAACCGGGGCGGAACGAAGCGGGGCGAGGCGAGGTAGTCGGGGAAGGGCAGGGCGAGCATGGCAAGGCAAACCGGGGCGGAACGAAGCGGGGCGGGGCGAGGTAGTCGGGGAAAGGCAGAGCGAGCATGGCAAGGCAAACCGGGGCGGAACGAAGCGGGGCGAGGCGAGGTAGTCGGGGAAGGGCAGGGCGAGCATGGCAAGGCAAACCGGGGCGGAACGAAGCGGGGCGGGGCGAGGTAGTCGGGGAAGGGCAGGGCGAGCATGGCAAGGCAAACCGGGGCGGAACGAAGCGGGGCGAGGCGAGGTAGTCGGGGAAGGGCAGGGCGAGCATGGCAAGGCAAACCGGGGCGGAACGAAGCGGGGCGGGGCGAGGTAGTCGGGGAAGGGCAGGGCGAGCATGGCAAGGCAAACCGGGGCGGAACGAAGCGGGGCGGGGCGAGGTAGTCGGGGAAAGGCAGGGCGAGCATGGCAAGGCAAACCGGGGCGGAACGAAGCGGGGCGGGGCGACGCGAAGCATGCGGTCAGGGAGGGGCGAAGCGGGGCGGGAAGGAGCGAGGCGCGGTGGGCGGGGCAGGCAAGGCGCGAGGGTAGGGCGGAATGGGAAGGAGCGGGGTGGGGCGACGCAAGGCGTGGCAGTCGGGGGAGGGGTGGGTAAGGCGGAACGAAGGGAGCGAAGCGGGACGGGCAAGGCGCGAGGTTAGGGCGGAGCGAGAAGGAGTGAGGCGGGGCGAGGCGGGGCGTGGCGGGGCGAGGCGGGGCGAGGCGGACCGAGGCGGGGCGAGGCGAGGCGGGGCGAGGCGAGGCGGGGCGAGGCGAGGCGGGGCGGGGCGGGGCGAGGCGGGGCGGGGCGGGGCGGGGCGAGGCGGGGCGAGGCGAGGCGGGGCGAGGCGAGGCGAGGCGAGGCGAGGCGAGGCGGGGCGAGGCGAGGCGAGGCGGAGCGGGGCGGGGAGAGGCGGGGCTAGGCGGGGCGAGGCGGGGCGAGGCGGGGCGAGGCGGGGCGAGGCGGGGCGAGGCGGGGAGAGGCGGGGCGAGGCGGGGCGAGGCGGGGCGAGGCGGGGCGAGGCGGGGCGAGGCGGGGCGAGGCGGGGCGAGGCGGGGCGAGGCGGGGCGAGGCGGGGCGAGGCGGGGCGAGGCGGGGCGAGGCGGGGCGAGGCGGGGCGAGGCGGGGCGAGGCGGGGCGAGGCGGGGCGAGGCGAGGCGAGGCGGGGCGAGGCGGGGCGAGGCGGGGCGAGGCGGGGCGAGGCGGGGCGAGGCGGGGCGAGGCGGGGCGAGGCGGGGCGAGGCGGGGCGAGGCGGGGCGAGGCGGGGCGAGGCGGGGCGAGGCGGGGCGAGGCGGGGCGAGGCGGGGCGAGGCGGGGCGAGGCGGGGCGGGGCGGGGCGAGGCGGGTGCAGGGCGGTCACTCACGCATGGGCGCCACGTTGGCTGCGGAGGGCGAGTGGGGGAGAGGGCGGGTGCAGGCGGACGCGGGCGAACGCGTAAATCTCGGGCGTCGAAGTTGCGAGCGGCTGGCAGGTGGCGCGAATTTACAACGAGACGCCGCGCCGGAGAAAGTCTTGCTGTAAGCTCCGCGCGTTGCTGCCAACTCATAAAAACTAGCTCATAAAGTAGGCGAAGGGACGACGTGATGCTGAAGAAAGATTATTTCTCGCTATAAGTAATGTTTCTTTCACATATTTTCACACTTCTTGTAACTTTTAATAAAAAAGGTTTGCTGGTGATAAATGCTAGAAATTGGTTTGTTGTTAATTGTAATATTCATAAAACTCTGAAATGTAAGATTGTCAGCTTGTTGCTTGAGAAAACAAAATGTGCATTATAACAGAGAAAGGTCATTTAATGTTTCTGTTGATGTTACTTCGAACATTCGTTAAAACTATTATTATTATTATTATTATTATTATTATTATTATTATTATTATTATTATTATTGAAATGAAAGTATTACATCTACAACTAACTAATGCTCATTTCATACATAATTATGGGCAATTATCATAATAAATAAGTGAGAAATTAGTATTCGCAATGTTCTTCGTCCCAAGATGTTTTGTATTCTTCCAATAACGATTTTTAGTACTTCATAGTATTTTGATATCAATTAAGGACAGTAATACTTTGTAATGCTTTTAGAACAGCACGTAAATTGAAAAGCAATTGTATTTCAATAATTATTTATACACTTTTAATTCCAATAAAACTAATAGGAAGGGTTAATACAAGGGTAAATGAAGTGAATCCGTTGATTGAACTCTCCATGTTCGCAGAATTTACAGAGATATAATCTTTTTTATTCGATATGCGTGCCTCTTATTAAAACAACAATTTAGTATTCACTCTGTCGTCACCCAATTCGATATCCGTGCAATTAGTGATAATGATTCCGGTGATCGTAACACATCCATTGATCACATCCTCTGACACTTATAATGCGGTTATTCGTTTACTTTAGAGTCCCCATCCTGTTTACATTGCATTAGATTATAATATGATACATGATTGTTCAGTCATCCTAATACACTGAGTCACCTGGGTGTAGAAAAAAAAACTCACGAAATCGTTAACTCTAATAATAACTTCGATTTGATTTAAAAACTATACACAATAGTAAATATTACAATTTTTTATATTAGTTGCTTGACAAATTTGATACAATTCATTATAGTGATGGTTGTATTTAGGACTTTAAATTTTAAAATTTTGTATTTTGAAAACAAGACTATAACATTTTATACTCAGCATTAAAATATTAATCTCAGCATATAAATTGAGATTTAGTAGCATTTGTTGAAAAGAATATTAAGGGAGGACTCTTTGAGATAAAAAAATATTTTGGCACTTTTTAGATTTTCCATGAAATCAGGAAATAAGGGAAAGTAATATAAATTTTGCCATTAGTGCCCTTCAGCAAATATAATAGCTTAAGAAGTAACGCGTGAGCCGTATGCTTAGGCCTTTCTTCTTCTTCTTCTTCTTCTTCTTCTTCTTCTTCTTCTTCTTCTTCTTCTTCTTCCCGTGATCTCCGTACTGCGAACTGAGGAAGCTGAGATTCCTAGAGAAGGCCCTAAGCCCTCAGGCTGTCAAGATATTTTTTCCTTGTTTTTATTAATTTTTATTTGGTTTGTCAGTTAAATATAAATTAATAAACACTGCAATTTATCAAATTATGTCGCAGATTCACAAACTTTTCGCACTTAGCCAGTGATTTTGCATTGTCCGCTCGATATCGCATTTTATTGTCGGTTGAAAAACTTCGAAAATATACTGTAGCGGTCGTCAAACATACAATTACTATTTTTGTCAACGTTTGGTAATATTTGGCATTTTTAGCAATTGCCATAATCTACCATCTCTATTAATGAATCGCACAAGCAAATTCAAATATAATTAATTCATTAAAATTCAAATACAAGTCAACTCAGAGGAAAAATATAGTTGGTTACTGCTTCGTTTCGAGGTCAAAACTATACCTTACTAACGTTCTTTAAGAGACCTTCGTAATAAACAATCAAGCCTGGCACCAAAGTTAATGGATTACCAAAGTCTACGAAAGAATCGAGTGAAAGAAATATAATGGGCAACAATGAAGGTTTTGTGCATTTATCGAGTAAAAATAAAATAAAAAAATACAATTAGTAATATATGAAACAAAATCACACTTAAATATAACTTTTCCCATGAAAATTATAAGTGCATTTGTAAGCCTGAATCCACTGTGCTGAAAAATTATGTTAGTTTCTTTGTGTCTTCGAAAGAGTGGTTGAGTCGGAAAATATTAAGTCCGTTTTCCTCTTTACAAGACCGCAGACAGCCCCAGTTCCCAATGGAACACGCGAGTTTACTCGTCCAATACAAACAGCCGCAAAGAACTCCCGAGCGGCCCCTCCACGCAAATCCCGCACCTACGAAATTATGCTGCGCCTTCCTTTCTCCCTTTCTCTTTTTGCGGCTGCATATTTTAACGCCTTCACGCTCTGCCGCCTGCGCCGCCTCCGCCCCCGCCCCCGCCTGCACGCCCAGGTACCTGCCGTCCACACCCCGCTTCCCGTGTCATCCCCGCTGCTCCAGCAACCCCCAACCGTCTTCTCCCCAAACGCCTCCACGCAACCCCCGCAGCTCCATCCATGCCGTACCCCCTCCACGCCACCCAACCCCGAAGCAACACACCCGATGGCCCACCCCAACCCAACCCCTCAAAACCCTAATGCCTCCAGCACCCACCACCACTTCCCCTGGCATTCCCGCTGCTGTCCCAACCCTCGTCTCCCTGCCCCCCGCTGCCACCACTTCGTCTGCCATCCCCACTGTTCCCGCCATCCCCAAACCACACCGCTCCACACCCGACATCACACGCCCGTCGCCTCTAACACCACACCCCCGTCTTTCCCGACCATCACCCTTCCCTTCCCCCCCCCCCCCCATGCCGCTCCAACATTCGGCACGCGCCCCGCCCTCACCTCGTCACCCCACACCATCTCACTAGGTCCGCCTACATCACGCCCCTCTCTTCCTTTCTCTCCTCGTGTCTATTGTCGCTCGGGTTTGCTGCTCTCACTGTTCTCCGCCCACCTCGCTGGTCCCACCATCTCCACCGCCCCTCACCTTTCTCCCCTCCGCCCCCGACCCCTATGTCCATTGCCTCTCCCGACTCGCGCCACCCACAGACCCCGCTTGCTTTGCATTGCCTTGCCCACCGCATCTACCGCACTTAACTTTGTCCTCTCAACCTTCCTCTCCCTGTCTAGTGTCTAACTCCATCCACAACGCTAATCGCCCCCAGCGCACCTCGTTCCCAACCAACGGTTTCCCCTTTCACTACCCTCTCTCCCTCCCGTCTTCCTTCCCTCTCCCTCCCCTCTCTCCCTCCCGTCTTCCTCCCCTCTCCCTCCCCTCTCTCCCTCCCGTCTTCCTCCCCTCTCCCTCCCCTCTCTCCATCCCGTCTTCCTCCCCTCTCCCGCTGCCTTCCCCTCTCCATCCCCTCTTTCTCTTCCTTCGCCTCTCCCCCTTCCTCTCTCCCCTCTTCATCCCCCTTTCCCCCATCTCCCTACCCCTTTTCCTTCCCCTCCCCAACCCTCCCCCTTTCCCTCTCCTCTCCCTCCCCTCCCACTCTCCCTTTACTCTCCCACCCTTCCACCGCTCCCTCCCCTCCACTCTCTTGGCCAGTCTCTATTCCTCGCTCCACTCAATGCCCCAATGGAACATTTGTACCGCCCACCTCATGTCCGTCAACACGAGTTTTGTTCCTGCTGCATGAGCAACCACCTCAATCACATATATCTCTTGCATCTCGTATTTATTGACTGCTGCCGCTGTTTGTAGGGAATACAGTCACGAGTTTCTTCGGAACCGCAGAGTGGGTTGTCCACGCCGTCTCGTTGACGAATCTGAGAGAGACTCATGCTCTCTCACCGCCTTGCGATTTTCGCGGGCCTTCTCTCTGCTTCGCACTAAAATATTCAACTCATTCTCTCATTCGTACAATACACCTTTTGTTTTGCAATCCAAGTAAATTCTTCTGACATTCATCATGATAAAATTGAAAATGGAAAAGTAAAAAAAAAATAGTATTCAATGAAGAAATTAACTATTTTAAATTAAAAATACGAAAAACCCATTTCGATATTTTGATGGTTTTTTATTTCAGTTCATTGCGATAAAATTTATTTTGAGAATACTCACAATAAAAATAATATTTCATTGTTATTTACGCCTAACCTTTAAGAATAAAGGTATTATTCTTCAAAAATAAATAGTCTACACGTACCACTATTATCACCAATTATAAATGGTGCATTCACCACTTGTGAAACCTATTTGCTCCATTATTAGAGATCTGGCGATCTTGATCCTATATCTAAAACTGAAGATCTTGCGAATATGTATATTTGATTTCGATCGCGAGTACACCTTTACTGTTGTGAAATGAGAATAAGGGAACGGGAGAAAAGAAGAAAGAGGGAAGAAATGAGAACGAGAAAGGGAAGGATGAAGGGAGCAAGAGTAAAAGAGGAGGAAGGGAGAAAGGGAAAGAGAATGGGAAGATACTAGAATTGGAGTACATGAGAAAGGAGTTGTAGCAGAATAAGAGGATGACAGAATGTCAGATTAGCAGAATCTCATGGTGATCGAATGTCAGGTTGACAGAATGTCAGGAGAGGATGTTTGGAGCAGGAAGAGGTGGGCTGAAAACGTAGAGGAAGTGAAATGGGACTGCGGCCGGAGCCAGGTCCACGAGCATGGGTGTGTGGTTAGGAACCGAGAGCACGAAAACGAAGCAGAGGAAATGAAGCAATGGGCCTGCACACGCCACAAAAGTTGCCAAGATGCGACGTCCGGGGCAAATCACCGCGTGCGACGATGTCGGGGTGAGGTTGTGGGGGTGAGGTCGTGGGGGTGAGGTCGTGGCAATGAGGTCGTGGGGGTGAGACCTTGGAGGTGCGGTAGTGGGCGTGCGGTCGTGGGGGTTGCGGTCGTGGGGGTTGCGGTCGTGGGGGTGAGGTCGTTGGGGTGAGGTCGTGGGGGTGATGTCGTGGCAATGAGGTCGTGGGGGTGAGATCTTGGAGGTGCGGTAGTGGGCGTGCGGTCGTGGGGGTTGCGGTCGTGGGGGTGAGGTCGTGGAGACGAGGTCGTGGGGTGAGCTCGTGGGGGCGAGGTCGTGGGGGCGAACGCGTGGGTGAGGGCGTGGGCGAAGGCGTAGGCGACGGCAGAAGCGAGATTGAGGCCAGGCGTCAAAGGCTGCCCGTAGGCTTTTTTTAATTGTTTTTAATGTAAACACTTTTTTGTTGTCAAAATTCTTTTTAATTATTATCCCAAAATATTTTTGCTTGAAAGTTTCGTGACAAGTTAAAAATAATAGTTACTGAAAAAGTTTAGGGGAGGGGTATTTCCCTCCCGGTGGATCCGCACCTGTATACATATACATAAATTATACGTTTATTCCCAATTCTGTTCGTTCCCTGTAGGGGGCTTCGTGCCCCCTCTGCCGCTCCCTCGCCCCCCCCCCCACGAGGCGCGTGCGAGAGGGAGGGTCGCTGGGAGCACATCGCCGCCGGCGCACGCCTGCGCGTGTACACGCGTGCCCCCACGACACGCTCCAGGCTTTGCCGTGACACTGACTCTCACGCCGCACGCACGCCCCCGGCGATTATAGAGGCGGTGGACTGTGTAGACGACATACACTGCAAGGCGCAGGTGTTTAATACGTGCTTCTGTAAGGGAATGCAGATATAAGTCTTTTAAAAGTTGTTTTTCAGTACTCGATTACCAATAACCTTCTACTTTTTTTTTATTTCTGGGGAGAGAAATAGTTTTCACACGTTGAATTGTCTCGGGCGGAGACCTTTCGGAAAGCTTAACTTTTGTGGCAAGCAGATGAGTAATCATTTTCGTATTTCAAGTAGGAATTGAAATTGAATAGTCATCATTGGCACATTGACCGCCAAATTGCTTCAAATTTGGCGCCTTGTTTTTTAATAGGGCATTTTTGATGTTCTTTGAAGACGTTTTAGAGGAAATGACTATACATTTCAAATTTGGCGCTTTGGAGATGGTCTTAAGTTTTCTCAAAAAGCCGCGCGAATATCTTCTCTGTTGACCAAATACTTATTTCTTTTGTACAAAGTTCCTTGACGTAGATTGTCAGCTGGTTCAAGGTTCGGAGCGCCACCGAAAGATCTCATCACCACCTGGGCAGCCCCGCGGAAAATTACCATTGTCAAAATACGCGGAACTCACCGATTTTTACCTCAGACGACAGCTCGCATTGTCATCAAAAGAGATGCGAGATGCAGAAAGCTTAGTAAAAACGTTTTGAACGGTTTCAAGGTTCGATTCAGGGTGTGTCAGACACTGGATGCAGTTGTAACACGAAGTAAAAAACGACGAAATTCGTAAAGAAAGGTTTAATTTCGCTTGGACAGAGGTAACTACACTTTCTTCAATACTCTTTATACATTAATTCTTTCTCCAAGTAACAATCTTTGTCGATTGTGTGCCGTCTCTTATCCAGAACACTCTTGTCTGAAAAAAAAATTACTGATAGAAGAGGCGATGTTTCATGCAGCTTCTACTAATTGCTCTTCCAACTTTTTCTTCGAGTATTTCGCTGCCTCAACAGTCATCATTGTCAATCGGGCTTTACCAAAACAACAAACCCGTTGACAAATGATTTTGAACATGGTTACAAGACTGCTTATGTGATGCAAAATAAGCATAAAGGTGGTTAAAGTAAAAGATAGAACCGGAAAAACTTTGAGGAAACACGCGACGAGCTTTCTTCGTTCACCATAAATTCCGCTTGAAGTAACCCAGAGAGGAAGAATTAGCTTGCTAATCGCTTCTATTAAGCAAATAGTTCTACAGAGAGCGTCACAAAAACCTTATTCCTTTGAAAATTTTACATGCTGCAAGAACGACATGGCCACGGGGGATTTTCCGACCTTCGAGAATCCTACCTCCTAAGCCGGGATCAAGCCCGAGCTCTGAGGGTTGAAAGGCCAGTAGACGAAACATTCACCTACCGAGGTGCGTACGATGTCCTGTCATAAATGATGCTTCTCGATATGGGAACGAAATGAGGTAACGGTTGCGATACAATTTCAATGACACATTGGTAACACAATTGCATTTGCAACGTCGTTAATTGGGTAGACCTAAGTTGTGAATCTTGGCGGAGGCGAATTTTCGACGCTAGGTGCAAACTGAGATCAAATTCAACCAATTCCTGGGAAATAATTCTAGGTTTCAAGAAGAATCGGTAGTTTTCCGTGTTTTCTTCTGCCTATACCAGGCGAATACCGGAGTAGTGCTTTACCGAAGAGTCACGGACCGCGCCAAATTTTCCGTATCCCATCCTTGTCCCTTCTTTTAAACTCACTTGCCCTTACATGCACTGCGTTTCAACACATGTCGGGAGACTTATCGGGATTTTAGAGGTTGCTACGGGCAGGACGAAACGTGAATGGGGAGATAATTGGTGGAAACCCAGGAAGTGCTGTGCAGTGCAGTGTGGTCTTAATTTTACAAACATTCAATGCCGAGTTAGATTATAGAAGTTTCTTTTTCTTAAGGTAATTTAATGTTTTATGAATCGGACAGTTTTTATATTATTATTATTATTATTATTTAATTTCAATGTTAGTTATATTATCTTATTTACGTAATTAGCTGCCCTGGGTTATGCCCATGCAAGTTAAATAAATTTATCTATTTCAAGCCGACGTGTGGGATTCAGTGCCAGATCTCATGTGTCAATGGAGAGACATCGCTTCCTAGAATTAACATGCACACTTACATGGCTAATAACGTAAGTGGTTGATAATAGCTCTTGAATTCTGAGCACACTATTAATTCTAGGAATCGCAAATAATTCTGGGCAACTAATTAAAAACTCTCCTAGTTTGCCCTGGGAGTTATCGAAGCCCACACCCGACCTATTTTGGGGGTTTGCGTAATGTTCGAAAGTCAGAAGGCGAGCACAGCCCGGGCGCACGCTTCCGCGTCTTCCGCCTGCTGTGGTAGAAGGGAATTCTGTACAGGCGCGCGCAAAATTATGACTTTTGGAAAATATCTCGGAAATAGCTTTGGAAAATTTCGGAAAAATGCTTTGGATGAAATATGTGAAAACATAAATATGTCAAAAATAAAATTTGGCACTTTTACTTTTTACTTTCTCGCCTTTCGAATACTCCGTAAGAAGAGAAAGTTATGTAATTGTGCACCAGAAAACCACGATTTTTTTATTTGTTTTCAATTAAAAATGAATCCAAACTTTCTAAAAATAGTAAGGGTTTACGCATTTGTTTCTCCAAAATAATTACTGATGTCACTTACAATACCTCTAAATATACCCGGATTCCGAGATTCAACCGGTCACAATGCGCCTGGGATTCAAAGTGTTAATGAAATGACCAATTACCATTAACAATTCGTACAAATAAATGGTTGACTCGTGTGAAAACAATAAAAAATACTCGAAATCGAAAACCAGGAATGCCGCGATTCTGGTGCAAAGCCTAATGAGAGGCGATGAGGCCTACCTATACACGGTCTATATTTCTTGCCAGTTATGAGGCGGAGTGTCGTGATGTGTAAAAACTTTGCGACGTTAGATATCTAGGAAGAAACGTTTGACGGTGTGAACTGGCAAGCACGATTTGACACCTCTGACAACACTGGCGTCTAAAGTCAGCGTCAGCAGTGAGTTGTAAACACTCAAGAGTGGTACCGGCGTAGGTAGCTGAGAACATCAACTGATGTGACTGCGGTGCTTATGCACGGGGGATCCTAGGAATCGAGTCTCGACAGTGGCAGTGATTTTCACTCTACATAGTTATCGACGTAGATAGCTAATTGGAATTGCAGCGGTCGCCAGTTCTGATCGGTAGTGGTGCGTGATTTCTTCGATTTGATTTCTGATTCCCGATGCGTCCACCGCTAAGGCCGTTAGTTACGTAAGTGTAGTGCATGTTTTCCCATCAGAAGGCGGCGGATGAGGTCTTCCACCGCTTGATTCTGGGAATGCCGACGGTAGGTTAGCGCTGAATCTCGCCATTCAGCGGGAACGATCACCGTCTCCTCCGAAGGAAAATAGCATGCACTACCCTTACGGGAATAATGGCCAGTTGACATGCCCGGCAAAATGATATAACTCGTCAGAACAATATCAAAACATATTTTCAAACAAATGGTAACATTCAAATATTTTCAAATTCACGTATTTAAATTAGAAAGAAACAACTGAATATGCTGCTGAACACCTTTGAGTGACTTTTGGAAACGGTTGCATTTGAATCCCAGTATCTTAAATCTGTCCCAGTGAGTTTGTAGTATTATGGAAGACAATATTTTTTTCCTAAAATTCTTGACAAATATCGACTTGATCTAGTACGTCAAGTGGTGGGGTATTACACACCCACAAAACGTAGTAATAAAATATAAAACGTAATCTCCTAGTGTCATAATCGACTTGCCGTCTATGATTCTGAGTTCAATGTATAATAGTAAATATAATGGAAGATACAGCTAATTTATACCGCGTTTAGTAATTATTTTCTAAAGAAGTTTCTTGAAGACAATAAAATCCTTTTCATAACGCAAAGCTCAGTAAAAACTGGTTGATATCACTCGCATATTAGCTTTAATTCCCCCAAGCACAAAAGTTCAAAACGCCTTTTCTTATTGCGGATTTGCAAACAAACATTTTACACCGGGTTAGTCCTCATTGTTTGTTCTCTTCCCGTAAGGAACGTTCCATGCCGTCCGATGACTGGCCAAATACGCCACCGGTGTAAAGGCACAGCAGGGACTCGAGCGACGGCCCGGACAGCGGGGCGGTAGGTCGGGGCCGTGCCACGCGTGCTAGCGAGGCGTGTCCGTGGCGCGAGGGCGGGCGCGCGCAGTGCGATCGAGGGGGTGGGGGTGGGGGCGGGGGCGGCGGCGTTTGGCGCGGCCTCCGCCAGAGCGCTCCATCGCTCGGGGCGGCGCGGGCGAGTGCGAGGGCGATGGGCGGCGCTAGCTCAGTCCGCGCTTGGCGAGTGCAGCGGCAGCAGCCGGCGACCGCCCAGCTCCCGCACGCCCGCCCGCACGCCGTCGCCCGCGCCTTCGCCCGCGCCGCTGTCACCACCCGCCCGCCGCGCCGCCGCCCGCTCTTGCTCAGGTAGGCCCCACGCACGCATGCACGCTCTGACCCGGTGTTTCGTCTTGCCTTACGGCAAGAGAACAAACAATGAGGACTAACACAACGTGAAATTATTGTTTACAAATCCACAAAAGGAAAAAATGCGTTTTGAACTTTTCTGATTGGGGGAATTAATGCTAATATGCGAATTATATCAATCAGTTTTTACTGTGTTTTGCATTACGAAAGGGAACTTTTTTCTTGAAGAAACTTCTTCAGAAAATAACTACTAAAGATGATAAAAATTAGCTGTATCTCCCATAATAGTTACTATTGAGCTCAGGATCATAGATGGCTAGACAGTTATGACACTTCGATGTTAAGTTTTATATTTTACTCCTACTTTTTGTGGGTGTGTAATGCCCCACCACTTGACGTACTAAATCAAGTCCACATTTGTCAAGGATTTTAGGAAAAACTAATTATATTTTACAATACATACTAGAAACTCACCGCGTCAGTTTTTAAGATACTGGGATTCAAATATAGCCGTTTCTGAAAGTCACTCAAAGGTGTTCTAATTTAAATACGTGTATTTTAAAATGCTTGAATGTTATGATGTTAAAATTAGTTCGAAAAAATGTTTTTTTATATTGTTCTGACGATTGAAAATTTCATGTCTTATTTTAAAGCTGAAGTGAATATTAGGTTAAAGAGGGATATTAATTATTAAAGCACTTGATAAGAGGAAGATTTGATACTGTGATATTCGTTTTCATATAATATGAAATGTCATGAGTAATAAATATATTTAATTAATGTTTTTTTTAAATG
The DNA here is from genome assembly GCA_038098605.1 of Gryllus longicercus. Lineage (NCBI taxonomy): Eukaryota > Metazoa > Arthropoda > Insecta > Orthoptera > Gryllidae > Gryllus > Gryllus longicercus. The sequence continues at coordinate 122,675 of JAZDUA010001046.1, forward strand.
CTATGGTGACAATAAATAAAATTTAAATACATATGTCTGCGTAATGAACATATACTACATTCTGGGCTTGGAATACTCACAAATGCCTGCGTTATCATTCACATAGTAGTTTGTTAGTGATAAGAAATGTTATTTTCAAATTTGTCTAATTTATGGTTTATTAACAAATAATACGTATCTCGCTTTCGTAAACAGAATATTTTGAGTTAACGAATTTTTGTTGCAACTAGCTTATGAAACCCGGTATGGCTTGGATATTTGAGATAGCTTGGTATCTGACATCGCCCGGGATTTGCATAAAGAAATGTCACACTCTAATACTACTAACTGCACTTTCTTCACACGTTTAAATGAAAACACTTAAAGAGAAATTAAATTTACAATTTTTAATCCAGTTATATTTAAAGCCTTTTATTTTAAACTGAAATGTTTTATATCAATCCTGTAGCCCTTGAACTTCTTTATCACTATCATCTATTTGTCATGAAAAGGAATTTTATCTATATACACCAGTTTCATCTAATGTCTCTTGTAGTATATCCCAGCCTAACCTGCCCCATCCCGCTGCTCCCTGCCTTGACACGCTTTGCCCTGTTTTCATTCCCACATACCGAGTCTACTTCACTCGCTTTATAACTAAAATAATTAATAAATGTAAACAAAAATTAATTTAAATTCTTTTAAATTGTCGTTTAGACAATTATCAAATTATAAAATCTGAGATAACGTTCGATTCCGCATCACTATTTATCTACATTAATCACTATTTGATGATTAATCACTATGATTTTGATGATTAATCACTACGTTGAACTTTCACTCGTGCAGCCCACAAATACGTTATCAGAAGAATATGAATCAAGCTAAATTTACCACAACTAAACCAATAATCATTTCATACAGAAAAAAAAAGAAATACAGAATATGCGAAGGAAACGTCGAACAGTTATACACAATTCACATTAGACAATTGAATGTTCAATAAAAACCGCTCATGTATTTACGTGTTCTTGATTCATGACTTGTGGATTAATTAATTTCTTATTTCTTGAACAATTTATACTTCACACCTAGAAGAACGCTGACTTATCTTTATAGATATCGTTTATAAGCTGAAAAACTGGGAAACTATCATTCTCAAATACAAACAGTTCACATTAGACAATTGAATGTAAAATAAACAACCACTCACCTGGGGTCATATTCATTTTCAATAGTTGTTTCGATATCATTTGTAGTAATATTATCTACTAATAAATTACTTTATTCGCCTGTTCTAACACGTTATGCTTCTATTAAGGACAATAAATAAACAATTACAGTTCTTTTTTTCTATTCATTTTCTTCAAATTTTTATTTTAGTACCATGGTTAATCTGCATATACTTCAAAGTAGGTACATGTAATTCTTGGAAAATCAAAATGATCGTACTAAATGTGGAAGTAATCACTCGAGTGGCACTAATTTTTGTGTACTTGCGGTTACAATTTCACTTGCATATAATTGGTTATTACCATTTCGTTTAGCAACATTGTTGAGATAGGCCTTTGTGAAGCCAATGGCATTCTAATTTAACCACGGTAATAACTCATGTTTAAATGACATTTAGGTAGTGCACACAGATTTACTGATGTGAATACGTTTATTAATGGATCGGTCCCTTATGCTTTTCAACTTTTCATACGTATCTGTGTTCACATGAGTAAAGCAACCAGTGCTTCTGCAAAACTGTTTGAACATATTTCATCTGCATCTCAGGTGTCTTATTCTAATTGTCTCACATCCCAGGCCTTATACCCTACAGTGTTAGTTCCAGTATAAATTATGAAATAAAGCGGTTGGGTGATTTCGTGAGCATCAAGTGTTGTATTCGTTCGTCACGTAGGAGTAGTGGGAGTTATGAGAAAGATCATAGTGTTCCCCGCTGGAAAATGAAATCTGGCACTAAGCAGGTCGCTTAGCAGGGTTTGACTTTCAGATAGTTCTTTCAGCGAGGCTACGTTCCTGATAGAACAAGCTCAAAACTTTCGACTGGTCTCCTAACATGTGAGGTAGTGGAGTGAATTGAATTGAATTGAATTTGCCTTATTTTACGTGGCGAGACTCGGGCCATTAGGCCCGCTCTTCCGTCTGACCACGCAAATTTCGCTACGCTCCTTTCATCTAGCAGAGAAAGGAGGTATTTCTTGAGCGAGAAACAGGCGATTTTGAATTTAGCTCAGAGGCGTCATTTAGGCTTGAGGATCTTTTACATGCAAGTAAATCTACTAACATGGGACAGCCGGCTTTACTTCCCCTCCGAAGGAAGGCGTACGAAGGATTTTGTTGCCCTTAAAAATCCACGGCTTCGATCGGGTTTGAACCCGCGAGCTTGGGTATAACAGTCCAGTACGCTAACCGTCACACCATCGCCGCCGAGTGCGTGTGTGTTTGTAAGTTTGTGCGTGTGTTTGTAAGTTTGTGCGTGTTTGCGTGTAGGTTTAAGTGTGTGTATGTGCGTGCGTGCGTGCAAGTTTAAGTGTGTGAGGGTAAGAGGGGAAACGGTAAGGATGAAGAAGGAAAGGCCGTGCGCGATTCACGGCCCGTGAGGGTATTCCTCCAGATTTACGTCGTATTGATAAAAAAAAGTACTGAAAACTACCTGTAAGAGCAGCGGGTCAAAATCTCACTAAATTGACATTTTGAAGGTATTATGTAACATCTGCATGAATGCAAGAACGAAGACGCGTTTTTAAAGTTTGTTACGACAATAGGAATTCTAAATCACGCCAGTTTTTTTAAATGTTCGCATTAGTTAGTCCGACGACTATCACGAGACTCGATGTAGCAGAGATGAATTGCCGGATTAATATCTGTCCACCTGCGTGATACTTTTCTCTCGTTGTAAATAGAGCGGGGCTATTTCGAACCCTTTCTGCAGTTTTGCTCTTTGAGCAATGCGAGCTCTAAGGGAATGACGTTTGAACAAATGGAGAGATTTAACATGACAAATTTCGATCGCTCTAGGATCAATCGTGCAATGTTTGTCTTTATTTAGCCCTGAAACAAACCTCCGACATGATTCATGTATACAGACAACCCGACTCGAGGTGAGATTTAGCATTCACATGGACACTATTTGTTATCGATTTCAAATATCGGGTGTTTTCCGGTAAACTCACTAGATATACGTTGCATTACAGAAAATATTCATGTTAGTGTTCGCATGTGAAGAGGTAGCCATTCAAAGTTCCAGTTCCAAATAGGGATGAGATAAACCATTCAGTGTATGGATATTTATAATGAGTTCTTATAAGTAATCATTATGTTTGCACAACCATCATGCTTTATGACTGAAACAGAGAGTATAATTAGTCAGTAAAATACTTTAGGAAATTGAACATACATTTCCTGAAATTATTATAACTTTACAACGTCAGCTGGTGGGTTTCACTGCAAAGTATTCTATTTATCTTATAATGCAAAACAGCGTATTACCGAAACACATAAGAGAAAAAATGTTTCTAAGGATTTTGAAATTCGAACGTAAGAAACTAAAATGACGCATACTTCCGTTTTTCCAACTCGTGAATCAGCCAGCCAGTTCCATGATCCCCGGGTATTCTAGTGCGGTACCACTCCACTCAGACCATAAAGCCGCCGGCTGCTGCCCATTATTCCACTGAGAGAAAACACACATTATCATGAACCCGCCATTTTCATTCATCTAGCTTGAAGCTTTCATCTCGGATGTAGATGAAAGGTAGACTTAATCCACTACACGATGCCGTACAAAGCTGTTATTTTGGTTTTTAAACTTTAACACGGCAAAGCACGTGGAAACACTAAAACACTTAAGCGTCGCTTTGAGCCTGGAAGAGCTCTTTCGCGAAGCGGGGGATCGCTGGCGATGCGGCGGCGAAAGACGCTGCGCGGGGCGGAGGGGGCGGGGACGGCGGGGGTGGGCGAGAAGCGAGGCTGAACGCATCCGACTGCCTGCCTGCTTGCCGTCGCTTCTTTGGCCCGGCAACAAAAGCTTATGTCATCGCCAATTTCCTTTGTGTGAAAGACCGAAGCAGAAAAACAAACCCGAGACGCGGAGACGCCGAACATTGGTTCGCTCCGCGCGTCGCCAGATACGGGCCCCGGCCGCGCCACCCCTCCTCGCCCCGCCCCTCCCCGCCCAGCCACTCCCCGTCCCGCCCGATCACTCTTCGCCGCGCCATAAACCGCCTTGCCACGCCCCGGCACGCCACTTCCCGCCACACCATTCCCCGCCACGTCCCTCCATATCTCGCCACGCCATTCCCCGCCACGCCTCTCCCCTCCATGCCACTCCCTGTCCCTCCCTATCACTCTTCGCCTCGCCACAAACCGCCTTGACTTGCCACGCCCCGCCATGCCACTCCCTGCCATGTCCCGCCACGCCACGCCACTCGCAGCCATGCTTCTCCCAGCCACGCCACTCCCCGTCACGCCTCTCCCCACCTTGCCCCTCCCCGCCACGTCCCTCCCCGCCATGCCACATCCCGCGGCGTCCCGCCCGACCACTCTCCGCCCCGGCACACCCGGCCTTGACATGCCTAGCCTCGCCTCTCCCCGCCACGCCATGCCCCACCACGTCCCGCCACTACCGTGCCCCCGACCATTGTCCGCCTCGCCACACACCGCCTTGCCACACCCCGCCATGTCACTCTACACCCTGCTCCACCACACCCCGCCATGCCACACCCACCACGCCTCGCCACACCCCACCACACCTCTCCCCGCCCAGCCGTTCTTCGCCACGCCCCAACACTCCTCGCCACGCCCGACCACTCTCCGCCTCGCCACACTCCGCCCCACCGCGCCCCGCCCCGCCCCGCCCCGCGGAGGCGGCTGCTGGCGTGGAGGCAGTGAGGTGGAGCGGTGGGGGACACGAGGATGGAGGTGGAGGCAGCTGCATAGTGGAATGGGTGACACATACAGATGGAGGTCGAGAAGAAGGAGGCAAGTGGAGTAATAACAGACACTCAGATGGAGGTGACCGTAGAGGCCAAGTGGAGTAATGCAAGATGGAGGTGGAGGCTTTCGCGGGTACTTGGAGGAGTGCTGAAGCACGTGGGAGGAGGTAGGCGTGAAGGAGGAGGCGGATTCACCGTAGAGTGGTGACAGATACGCAGATAGAGCTGGAGGCGGAGGCTAGGTGGATGCAGAGTGGAGAGGTGACACACCCGCAGATGGAGGTGGAGGCAGGATAGACTGCTGACATATGCAGTTGGAGTTGGAGAAGAAGATGGGTGCGGGAGGAGTAGTGAAAGACGTGAAGGTGCATGTGGAGATGGAGGAGGAGATGGAGGTGAACGCTAGAGCGCAGTAGAGTGGGAGAGAAACGAGACGGACACAGAGGAGGACGTCGAAGGGTGAACACTGGGACGAAAGTGGAGAAAGTAACATTGGAACGAAAAAAACTTTTATAGACGGGGATGGCAAAGGCAAAGGGAGAGAACAAAAAATGGGGACTGTAGACATTTAAAAGACACTAAAGAGACGCGAGAAGGGAGAAGAAAAGTTCAGAGATAATTGAGGCGAATTTGAAACGTGTGGATCTGAATTGGAGTAAGCGCAAAGGAGATGTAAATGGAATTGAGAGTCGATGTCGGACGCCGGATTGAGACGATGGAGGTGAGTCGGTCGGCGTGGAAGTAAAATTGAGGCAAGGTCTGAATGAAGATTCAGAATGAGAAGAAAGGCGAAGTAGAGGAGGCTTAGAATGGTATAGTATGGCATAGACCGAAGAATCGGAGCGTCGTGAAGACACTGGTGAGGGACGTACTGAGGAAGTAGGAGGTGGGAACTGGGAATATCAACTAATTATACGACAGGAAAGAAGCTATAGATCTACCAAGAACAATGAGAATACAGAGGACGATGATATCACTCTCGACAACTGTGGTGGGTGTGGATCAGTGGAAGTGAGGGTAGAGACAGGTGACAGTGAACGAAAACGTGTGCAGGACGGTGTGAGCAGGCTGAACGAAGGGGTGCAGTGGAGGGAATGCTTTCGAATGTGGAGACATAACGGAGGAGAAGACTTGCACGGATCTGATTGCGAAAGAGAAACTATGATAATTAGGCGGGATGGAAACGGAAATTGGGGCTAGGGACGAAGATGCAGGAAGGGAGTAGGAAGTAGGTAAAACGAACCATGTATTAAGAAGCATGAAGAAGAGAAAATATAGGAGCAGTTAGAGAAAGGATAGGGTTAGGGAAAGTTGGGAATCAGTTACCGAGCATCAAACCGATATCAGACAACCGAAATGAGGTACCGGCTAGAGAGACGCACACAAGACATAGTTCAAAGTGAAAGCACAGAGAAGTCAAAACATAAGAGAGTGTGAAGGACATGGTTGCGTCCAATGAGGAGCTTCTTGAGCAATGTTGAACGAATGAAAAATCAAAGACAGTAACGAGGATCCTAAAACGTTTTTTCGTAAAGGGAAAGTACATGGGAAAAACACAAGGATTTTGTGAAGAGAAGGGGCAACTAAGGAATGAACATAATGCAAGTTTTTAAAATTTCCCTCTCTTTACACTTCCCGCAATTATGCTTCCTTAAGGAAAGTACGTGAAAAAAGGCTCAGAGCGACTCCGAAACAACTTGTTAAGCTGTAACATTCCATCTTTTTATATCCCATATAATAATAAAACAGCCAATGAAAAACAGTAGGATTACATGGTGCTGGTAAAAAGCGAAACAGAAGGCAGTGAAATGTTACCAGTGGACGGAAGTGATAATGAAGTCTCTAGTGCCTGAAAATGGATTATGTTTTTAGATAGTGCTCTACAGTTCAGTTACGGTAACTTATTAAAGATGAACATAGTGATCTGGAGCACGCTGCTTTTATTTTTAACGAAGAATTTAAAATTAGAATATCGCATTGTCAGACATGGATATTTGTTTTATATGATTATAGAGTGGAAGGTTGCAGAAAAGTATTATTTCGATACACAGTTGTATTATCAATATATCGTTCATAACAATTAGTATCCGTACAACGTGAATTATCAAGTGCTTGAATTAAGTTATATTTAAAAGATCCGCAAGGGTATAGATCTGCATAAAAAAGCTAGGAATAGATCACGATTTGCTATTGCGATGATTGAAGGAAAGTATTGGTTACAATAGCAAAAAATGTGGTTTAGTCAGGAGAGAAGAAACAAAATGAAGCTTTGAGAATGGTTATTGCCATGTACAGGTAGGACGAAAACTAAAAATATACATTTTTATTGTATGAACATGAAATACTCTTTAAATCGTTGATGCTGTACAAAATATGCAAAAACCCATTTGTCAATATATATGATGTGAATTATATGATACGATCATTTCGAAACGTGCTTATTTCCTTTCGGGAATCGTATGTTATACATTTTTTTTCCACACGCTGGAACTCCCGGTGACGATAGGGAAATATATCTAAACTAGTTTCACCTACCTGGAAAAATAATAGGGTACCACCAGACAGGACCGCTGCAACCGGACCACACCCCCAACAGCAGGCAACGCTGAACTGCAAAGAAATGGCGCGTTTTCTGCAAGTGTCCCAGCGACAGAGCGACAAGCTGAAGCGGTCGCGGCGGCGGCGGCAGCCATGACGGTGACGATGGCGGCGGAGAGTTGTCGGCAGAGGCCCTGACAAAATGGGGGCGGCGGCGGAGATGGTGATGGTGACGGTGACGGTGACGGTGGCGGTGGCGGTGGCGGTGGTGGTGGCGGTGGCGGTGGCGGCGGCGGTGGCGGCGGCGGTGGCGGTGGCGGCGGCGGCGGCGGTGGCGGTGGCGGTGGCGGCGGCGGCGGCGGTGGCGGTGGCGGTGGCGGCGGCGGCGGCGGTGGCGGTGGCGGCGGCGGTGGCGGTGGCGGTGGCGGTGGCGGTGGCGGTGGCGGCGGCGGTGGCGGTGGCGGTGGCGCTGGCGGCGGCGGTGGCGGCGGCGGTGGCGGCGGCGGCGGCGGTGGCGGTGGCGGTGGCGGTGGCGGTGGCGGTGGCGGTGGCGGTGGCGGTGGCGGCGGCGGTGGCGGTGGCGGCGGCGGTGGCGGTGGCGGTGGCGGTGGCGGTGGCGGTGGCGGTGGCGGTGGCGGTGGCGGTGGCGGTGGTGGTGGCGGTGGCGGTGGCGGCGGCGGTGGCGGCGGCGGCGGCGGTGGCGGTGGCGGTGGCGGCGGTGGCGGTGGCGGCGGTTGGCGCGCGGGAAAGGCACTGGCGGTGGGGGCGGGTATCGGAAAATCGAATCAGGCGCGCGGCGCGGGCGGGCGAGCTGGGGCGGTGCGGGATCCGAATCTGAAGTCGCAGCGGGCGCGCACGCCCGCGCTCCCTTGCACCGCCCGCCCGGGCGATAACGCTGTCCCCCTCCCGCTCACAGTGGGCTTAAACGAGCAGAAAAACGACCGGGAGGCTCCAGGGATCAAATTGTCCTCACTATCTAGAGAGCTAGATCGAATTCGGCTTTCCTCTGGTGGAGCAAGCTAGTGGCCGGTTTCACTAATCTTTAGTTTTACGCGTTCTTTCTTATCACTTCTATATCAATGTCAGGGCAGAACCGTAACAAACGGGCCACGTGCCGCCCGCGCTCTTCCCACACTCAGCCCATATTTTTCCTTTCCACATTCACACACAGATGTTCTTACAAGCATACTGAGACACGTCAGGAGATCTGACGGGTACCTAAAGGTGGCTGCAGCTGCGGTGGTGACCACTTAAAGGAATTTCCTCGAGAGGACCCCCAATAGCCGATACGTGGATCGGCGCCGGATGTCGTGTTAGTGCGAGCAAGGTATTGTTGCCTCACAATTGATTAGATTTTGAGCGTGACCACCGCTGAAATCATTAGTCCGTATGTGTAGTGCATGATTTTATGGAGGGAGTCGGTGGTTATCTCCCCCCTTGGATGGTGAGATGCAACGCCGACCTAGCGTCAGCTTGTGGGTTTTCCCCGACCAGGTATCTGTCCTCAGCGGGGCACCACGCCAGCTGGGACAAGCTGTAACTGACACTGAGTTTCTGACTGGTCTCCAGACAGGTGTGGTAGTGTAATTCGTGTGTGTGTGGGTGTAAGTAAGTTAAGTAAGTAAGTAAGTAAGTAAGGGATGAGGATGAGACAAGGAAAAGGCGGGAAGGGTTACGCGCGGTTCGTAGCCCGTTGGTTAGACGACTACTCCGGCATTCACCCGGTGTATATCAGAAAAACGATCAGATCAAAGCAGCCGACTACTACTATTCTCCTCCAGACAGCGCCTGAATTCGACGTAGCTATGAAGCTAGGACGTCCCGGTCAGATGTTCTGCAATGACATCATTCGTTGCCCTGACCCAATTAAGCCGTTTGTTACCTCTTGAGATGTAACATGAATTACACTTACGGAAGTAATGGTGTTATAAGTTGACGCGCCCAGGATCAATCTACGAGCTGATCAATTGCATTCATATTTGGAACGAATGCGACAGGACTGAGTGAAATTCTTTGTGCGCGTGTCAACCCGATTTCGGCCACTGTGCGTTGCCACGGGGGCGGACCACCCAAAAGGGAGGGCCGGGCGCAGCAGATCCAACAGCGTTGTTCAGTTCTGCTAGCGCGGGTTTTTACGACCTACCGGTATCTGCGAAACAAAACGAGTAAAACAAGGTGTAGGAGGTTCCGGTTAATAGGATCTCTTTGATCCTAGAGAGAATGAAGGCAATAAAACGGGTGGATCGTTAAGAAGATATTTTTAATAGAAGTAACTGTCTAATCAAACATTAACAATAAATGACTTATTTGCATAAAATATTTGGATGTTTTACAATGAGAAAATGTATATAAAATTACAAATTTAGAAAGTATTTTTAAGAACTTATGGTCTCAATAAATATAATATACGATCTGTAATGAAATTGTAATATGGCCATTATAACATCATCGAAATGTAACTGTTAACGTTTCTGGGTTGGTTAATCTTTTTTCTCCAGAAAAGCATTTGACGTTTTGCAATATTATTTGAAAACAAAATATGTGTGCAGTATGTGTTCAGAAACAATGTTTGTTAAACCTGCCCATTTTAAGGCGACTAATGCTTGAGATACAATTTGGCGAATAATGGTGGCGAATAATGTTTATGATACAATTTGCTTAATAAAACTACATCATTAAGAAAAAACGAAATAATATAAGATATTTTTATTTAACATCAATTTCAGAAAAAAAATTGGTTCTATTAACGGGTAGCCTATTAAAACGGAATGTTGGAGTTGGTTTAAAATATTTCGTTTCTACCTCATGATTGAAACGGTATTACGAGAGAGATGAATTTTGACAACTACCTACGAGGTGTATAATGAAATATATGTTATAAATGGACATCCAATATTTCTTTTCGAGTACGACTAATGTCTTGAGATTTTAATTTTTTTAATTTTAAATCTTTTTTTATGAGTTCTTGAATTTTGTCTTAAGATGTAAACAAAGAGAAATATAACTCATGTGTTGATGTGTAAATATTGCTATAACATAAGTTATAGTTCCTTGAAAAGTCTTTTTTTCTTTTATGCCTGTGCATGCCTGTGCATCGACGTAGTTTCCTCATTCCCAGTGGAGGTTACTGAAAATCTCTTAAGAGCTATTGAAGTATTAATTTTTTCATTTACCTATCATGCAAAACCTTTAGCGTTATGCATAGGATGAGTAATATTTCCAGGATTTCAAATAGTAAATCAAAATATATTTGCAGATATATTTTGAAACGGCAGGCTCTTAAATATTTTTATTTTCCAATCACTGATTGCGTCGATGTCTTATTTAAGAAGTACAGACTTTAATTACATTGCTTATAAACGTAATACGTACACATTTGAATTCAATTTTCATATACTCGTAGGGTGTATTGAATTATATTAATTTTAAATCTTATGTTTCGTGGATTTATGTGAAAAAGAGAGCTTTATGGTAAATGCAAACACGTTCAGACAGTTTGATGAAAACCGATTTGATATGCGGAATATAAATAACCTTATAACTTCACACTCCCGTTGCATATTGAACCGAAAATTGATATTCCGAAATTCAATTAAGGAACACATCACTCTGGTGTACGACATTTTCAAAGAGTTCATATTCCCCTTTTTCAGGAGTATTTTTCTCTCTATTCAAATACGATACAAAATGGAAAAGGATGGAATCGTTTTCACCAGGTGCACATATATTATTTTTGTGTCGAATTGAATTGTTGCATTTCACAATAGATGCACACAACATTGTTCATATACATGATTAACATAGAGTTTTGAGTAATTGTATTTCAATAATGATTGGTTAATTGATTTTGGTACCAATTTTAAAGTTGAAAAATTGATTTAATAAGTTTATCAATGTTTCTTCCGGTTTCACCCACCATCGACACGCACGCCTTTCCTCGTCAAGTCTATTCTCTTCACACCTCGCTCCGCCGCACCCCACCTCGCCTCTCCCCGTCTGCCCTCGCCTCGCCTCGCCCCGCCCTGTCCCGCCCCGCCACGCCCTGCCTCTTCCCTCCTCGCACCTCCGCCTCACCTTACCCGCCTCGCCTTACCTGCCTTGCCTGCCCCGCCTGCCCCCCCCCCCAACTGGTGAGAGTCGAGGCGGGAGGGACGAGTTTGTGGGATGCGAGGCGGGAGGGGGGCCCTTACCCAACCACGTCTCGCCTCCCCTCCTCGCCTCCCGACGCGTCACGTACTTCCCCCGCCTCGCCCGGCCTCGCTCTGCCACGCCCCGCCCCACCTTCCTCACTCTGTAGCTCAAAAAATTTCCTCCCATTATTTCCCAAAGATTGAATTGGAATAGTGATAAGGGCTATTTTCTCCTTGAGACGGAGTTGTTTGGAATTCATAAGTAGAAGTACAGGTCGGATCAGAATCACAAGCATTATTATTTCTTTTGACCTTAACTACATTACACCTCGCATTGCCCTGTCCAGCTCCGCTCTGGCCCTTAAGCGCCCTGAGCCTCTCTCTCCCCACCACGCTCGACCCCGCCACTCCGCCCCACCACCCTCTTCCTCTCCATGCACTGCCCCACCTCACTTCTCTTCGCCTCGTTCCGCCCCACCCTCCTCTGCCCCGCCTCGCTTTGCCTCGCCTCGCCTCGCTTTGCCCCGCCTCGGTCTGCCTTGCCCTGCTGTCCCCTGCTTTGTTCTGCCTTGCCTCGCTCTGTCCCGCCTCGCTCCGCCCCGCCTCGCTCGGGCACAACTCGCTCTGCCTTGCCCTGCTGTCCCCTGCTTTGTTCTGCCTTGCCTCGCTCTGTCCCGCCTCGCTCCGCCCCGCCTCGCTCGGGCACAACTCGCTCTGCCTTGCCCTGCTGTCCCCTGCTTTGTTCTGCCTTGCCTCGCTCTGTCCCGCCTCGCTCCGCCCCGCCTCGCTCGGGCACAACTCGCTCTGCCTTGCCCTGCTGTCCCCTGCTTTGTTCTGCCTCGCCTCGCTCTGTCCCGCCTCGCTTCGCCCCGCCTCGCTCGGGCACAACTCGCTCTGCCTTGTCCTGCTGTCCCCTGCTTTGTTCTGCCTCGCCTCGCTCTGCCCTACATCACTCTTCTTCGCTTCGCACCACCCCACCCGCCTCTGTCCTGCGATGCTCTTCCGAGACTCGCGCTTATGCGTTGCGACCTTTCTCGCCTCGCTTCGCCTCGCCTCGCCTCGCTCTCCTACATTACAATCTCTTTCGCTTCGCTCTGCCCCGTCACGCTCTGCTCCACCTCGCTCTGAAACGGTACAATTTGTCTCACCTCTCCTTTGCCCGCCTCGTTCTCCTACTTTACAATCCTTCTCGCCCGATCTGCCTCGCCGCACTCGACTACGTTTCAATCTCTCTCACCTCGCTCTGCCCTGTCACGTTCTGCTCCACCTCGCTCTGCTACGATACAATTTTCTCGCCACTCACTTGCCCGACTCGCTCTCCTACATTACAATCTCTTTCGCTTCGCTCTGCCTCGTCAGGCTCTGCTCCACCTTTCTGTGCTACGACACAATTTTCGCACCTCTCACTTGCTCGCCTCGTTCTCCTACGTTACAATCTTTCTCGTCTCGCTCTGCCTCGCCTCGCCTCGCTCTCCTACATTACAATCTCTTTCACCTGGCTCTGCCCCGTTATGCTCTGCTCCACCTCGCTCTGCTTCGTTACAATCTTTCTCGCCTCTCCTTTGCCCTCATCGTTCTCCTACGTTACAATCTTCCTCGTCTCGCTCTGCCTCACCTCGCTCTGTTACGTTCCAATCTTTCTCGCCACGCTCTGCTCCGCCTCGCTCTGCTACAATACGATCTTTCTCGTCTCGCTCTACCCCCATCGCTCTGGCCCGCCCCGATCTGCTCCGCCTCGCTCTACCCCTCCGCGTTCTCCCCACCCCACTCTTCCCCACCTCGCTCCGCCCGGCCGCGGGCTGCCCCGCCCGTCCGCATCCGAACCCTTCGTCAGGCGCGGCGCTCGCAGCCGAGCGGCGCTTAATGAAGCGACACGAAAGCGGCGCGGCGCGGCGGCGGCGGCGGCGGAAGCCCCGGCCGACAGTCGGGAACATGTTAATTGCGCCGGGGAGCGCTGCAGGTGACGCGGCGGTGCAGGTGACAGCCGTTCGCCGGGCGATGCACCGCCCACGCCCCGTCACTCCGCCCTCCCCCGCTGCCGGCTGCCCACACCGCGCCGCACGCTGCGACACTAGTGATCGAAGATGAGCGCGTGGTGGGGAATTTCATAGAACGCTCCGGGTGATGTGGCTCAGGGCTTCAACTGATGTCGCTCTAGCCCCTCTAACTGGGAGGTCCTAGGTTCGAGTCCCGACGGTGGCGGGGTTGCGCCTTGTCAACGAGGCCGAGTCCAGTCGGTGTCTGGAGGAGAATTCTAGGAGCCGGCTGCACTCGAAGGTAGTTTTCTATGGTTTCTTCGATCAATATCAGACGAATGCCGGAGCAGTACCTTAACAAATGGGCCGCGGACCGGGCAATCTTTCCTGCACCACACTACCACATACGTCGGGAGACGGGTCGGGAGCTTAGCGCTTGTCCCGGCTGGGGCGGTGCACCGCTGGTGGAAGATACCTGGTTGCGGGAAACCCCGCTAGCGGACGGTAGGTCGGCGCCGGATCTCGCCTCCCAGCAGGGGAAAGACCATCGCCACTCCAGAGCAAAACATGCTACGGGACACACTATGGGAAACAGCGTACACTTACGGGACTAATGACTCTAGTAGTTGACGTACCCGGAGTAACTAATAATCAATCAATTCATATTACTCATGTGATATTTGAGCCTGATTGTTAGGCAACAGGTTATGTTTTAGTGTTCGGCAAGTCATGTTATGACGCTGTCAAAAGAGAGATTTTGTGTATTCGATGTTGCTTAAAGCAGGGGCAAAAATAGTACATGTATAAATTTGTTATATGAAGTATAGCCCAACATGTTTATTAGCTGCAACTTATCATATTCTACTTCGATACACGCCCTAAAAGTGTGTAACATTAATTGTGTGACATCGTGTATTCGTTTGTATGCGCAACTGCCACACTGTTGCGCAATTCGCCATAAGCGCGTTTTCCTTGAAGATGCCTCGTCATTATACCACCCGACCACAGCATCACGCAAACCCCACAATGGAGGTGGGCAAACCGTATTCTATTATCGATCGGTCTCGCTGGCTTTATTTAATTGGCTGTCTAGGTGACGCCGCGTCCATTGCAAAGGTGCCGACGTTTCGGTCGCCATTCTGCTACCGTCCTCAGGGTGTAATGCCTCGCATTGGACGCGGCGTCACCCGGACAGCCAATTAAATACTGACTCCGGCCGCAGAAGTCTACGCTGTCACTCGCTAGTTTTGCTTTCGCTGTCTCGGAACCTCGATGTCGCGCACACGCTTCTTGCTGCGTGTCGAAATCTATGTGGTCTCTCAAAAACTGAAACTGGCGGAAACGCTCCAGTCTCACCTGTTCTCGCAAGTATCGGCCGGTAACGACAGTTTCGACGGTAACCGATTTCCGAACAACAGGGTTAGTGAATGTGAAAATGATTTAAATATAATTTTTAACCAAGGCTAGAAGGAAATCGAAATAAATTTCAAGAAAAATATTTAAAAAGTTAAATACGCCTTAAAATACTTTTACGTGAAAACATGGAAAATAGATATTCGTCAGGATTATTATTTTTTCATTATTTTTGCTCATATTCCAAAAGCCTAAGGCTATCTACAAAAAATACAGGTACCGCTAGATTGCACATACATAGGTGAACGGACAAATCTGGCAAATCGCAAAAACACATTGCGAGAAATCCGGGGACACCTCCAGCATTCATTAGACGCGGTCGGCGCGCCCCGATAACAGGCCACATTTCGTTATAGTTTCGTTCTTGAGAATGGCAGTTTCGGTACTGGATTACTCGTACAAAGCAGTATCGGCGCGCCTGGTCTCGCCGCATAGAACGAACGGAACTGAAGGCATTCTTGTCCGGCTCCACGCCACTCAGACAGCATTGAGTGTATCGCTTCATCGTCACTGCTTCCCACTACGGCACTTCATCTCCTCTTTTAGAGTGCTGCCACTACCCATCACGTTAACAGATCCACAGTATTGTATAGTTTCTTCTGCAAACTTGCTCCTTTACATCAGATGTGATGCGACGACATTTTGCCACTCCCTATCCTGACACAATGTATTTGCGTGGCATGCATCTCGCTATTACACCACCACCCCTTCTCTGTGCCAGATCATTTCATCGTTGATCAACCATTTTGCAACTTCCCCATTCCTGGTCTCCCGTATGTTGTCATCTCATTGTCACAGTCGTAGATATAGCCAATTCTTCGAAGCGTTGCGAACGCCATCTTTCGAAACTGTCGCAGGAATCCGATAACTGTATTTGGCGCTTGTAGCTGTTACATCAATGCAGTAGATCTTGTAATATCTTCTCTAAGGAAAGAGTAGGCTTAAAATCAATCTGACTCAAAACCATCCAACTATTCGTGTTAAGATTGTCTTGAAAACAGATTATGATCCTATACTGTCACAGACTACAAGAAACTAAAATACAAAACATTTTTTATAGAGTGGTGTTAATGTTTCAATAGTGAACTCATTATAATTTCTTTCCCATTGAATTAAAGCTTCGCAATGCAATGTGTCGTCCAATGGCGGGTTTCATTGATCATGTCAACATGACCTACAGTACGGCAGGATTAGTCCAATATTTACACTCGCTGATTTAATAAACACTGCTACAATCCCTTATATAAGAATATTACAATACATTTTAGTCTAAGGGAGATTTATTGAGGCCGATATATACACCCACTGATTTAGTAAACACTGCTACCATAGCTAACATAAGAATATTACACTATAATTTAGTCTTGAGAGAGAGTTATTGAGCTCAACAAAAATAGTTCTAGATCTGACACCTTTGTTAAAAGTTTAGTCATATCTATTAGTTTGTTATTAACTTTGTTTGATATCATCTCTTGACATACTTTATCTCTAAGCATAAACAGATTTCTAACCGTAAATATAGCATCACGATGATATTTTGTGAATGCCAGTAAATAAACTCTTGCATTCAACATACATGACGATCGGATACCAGCAGAATGTAATCAACATTCTCCGTGAAAATGAAACCGACATTCGAATTTCTGTGAAGCGACCGTCACACTGACACTGAATCGCCGCAAACGCTGTCGACAGCTATCGAACGTGTGATCACTTCCGCTTTTTCTGCGAGAGTCGAAGTTCACGGATGTGAACGCGGGCATTTGCAAACAGGCGGAAATGAAACATTTTTGTCGTAATATTCCCACGATGATTAAATATAATGTTGCGTACATGTATTCGTTGAATACACAACAAAATCAAATTGAGAGAACTGTACAATGGTGTGTATTACTTAGAATTGTTGAAATATTTGTTTCTGTGGTAGTGTACAGATGAAAGTACAAATAGTGTTGAAAAATATGAAAGTACAAATAGCGATGTTGTATCACCCAGAAATGTTTATAAAAATTTAAAAAAAGTTATGTGTTGTTACCTAAATATGACGTACATATTGTCGCATCTGTATTTGCAAGGTTTGATTGCATATTGAATCATCGCTGCCTTTTGAAGGGTGCAACGAGGAATGAATCGAATGGAGAACGTTAATGTGTGTTACATTTCATTATGCGAATTTTACAGAATATTCATGAAGCTATACAGAATATTCCGAATATAGATTCTACGCCTTTTTTTGTTATTTCAGGTCGCATAAACTTCTAGGTCATTAGCGACCACTATTGCTTGTAACGTATTGAAAATATGAGGATGACACGATATGATGATAGGGGGTGAAAGGACGAACACAAGACAACCATGACCGAGGCGGGACTCGAACCCGCGATCTTTCGGTCCGAGATTGCTACAGCACTACTGTCTCAGCGATCTCGACCATCCGGACCATGTTCTACGCCTTGTTGCTTCGTTCTACGAAATTATTATTTATCATGTTGATCTTGACCTAATATTAATTAAAGTGTATCTTTGCTTTTCAAATAGCATCTCTTCCGCAGTGTGCATTCTGCACAAACCAAAGTAGCACGGAACCACAATTACATTTTAGAAATGCACCACCTACGTTAACTATCCTATTTATTTTCTGGGTTGTCGTATCATGGATTTCTGTATGCCTTTAAGTATTATTTTGGTTTTAAAAAGATATTCGGCTTAAACCCAGGTAATTATATTGCATTCTATATTTGAAACATTCTTGCGAAATAATTAAAATAACATTAATATAAGTGTTTCTTTAGTATATTTTTATATTTAACAATATTTTATTTCCTCTATTTTATACCGCATTACGAATGAAAGTTTATAAAGTACTAATTAGCACTATTAAACACTATTTGCTTATATTCCAAACAAAATAAGCGTGTTAGTAACATATTTCTATTCATGCAGGTTTCGATGTTAGTTCTATTACCACACAACTAACTTACGTGAAGCAGTTGTGTTGCGCCCTGTTTGATAGTGCTTTGACAATATTGCGTCCATAATACTTGTAAAAGTATAGAAAAAGAGGAATAATAAACAGTTAATTAACAACATGTGAATACATTAGTATCGTGAGTGTAAAATAATATTCAACGAATAAACCTAAAAATGTATTAGAGGGCATTAAGTATCTGATGCATTAAATACCTACCGTATTAACGGACTGATCCGCACAGAGTGTGGACCAAGTGTTGAAATTTTCTTGAAAAATTGATAGAGATGAGAAGTTGTTAGTGGAAATGGTGCCTACCCGTGTTATTCTAGAAACATGAAATCGTGCAGGAGATTTTCATAATGACGTGTATGGAAGTAAATAACACTTCATTGCTTAAATGAGTATTCAAAATAATTTGCATAAATGAAATATAATATAATTTGCATGTGAATAAATTCGTAAAATGTGCGTATAAAGAGCAAATGTTTTTAACCCTTCTGAGAAATATGTCAAAAAATTGAACGGGATAATGTTTAAGCTCGGGAGAACGAAATATTTGGACACAAAGAGAGTCTACAAAACATAATTTCGAGAACTGCAAGAATAATGAGGAGAAAATTGTTTACAAGGATTGCGAGCGATTTCATAGAAAATATTACGCAAATGTAAAATCAAGTATTCTAATCAATGCTTCGAAAAAGTTCACAAAGTCTTCATAGAATCAGACATAGATTATTAAATGCAGCTGACTTTGGGTTCAGGAAACAACAATCACCAGCTTTTGAAGAGACCTCCAAAGAGTAAATTTGGCAGACGAGTGCTGGCGAATTGGCCCTTTGTAGGCGGAAAATACATGTGGGCGAATTCGGCGAAGAAATAAATTACGGCAAATAAAACCCGCAAGCAGTAAATCGAACGCTCCGTCGCGATCGAAATGCCGTCCCGCACATCCCGGCTCTCTCGGAAGCGATGACGTCCTGCAGCGGAGATTTAATCAGTGGGCGCTGGAGGGAGGCCGGAGGGTTGGGGTGGGGTGAAGCGGTGGATCGGGTTCGAGGCGGAGCTAGGGGTGGGGAACTGAGAGGAGGGTTGGGGCAATGAGGGCGTGTAGTGTGGGTTGGTAAAAGTATAGAGGTGCTGACGGAAATGGCGAGCATGGAATGAAGGCGGAGTGGAGGCAGGAAAGAAGCAGATGGGGAGAACCTTGCGAAAGCGTGGCGTGGAAGAACTGCTTAGTAGTGGGTGACCCACAAACGGAACGGGTGGAGCCAAAATTTGAGATAAACTGGTCATTTTGGGGAATAGATAGCGGATTACTAGGCAAAAAGCGGTGAGAGGTGGGTTGTACGGGGAATGGGGGAAATGTGGATGTATACGTGGAACGAGAAATGTAGTGAATACCAAGAAAAGAATACATAAAGTCTGCGTGGCGGGTGGAAAGCGAGGGAACAAGAAAGGCAACGTGAGAGGCGTGAGGGAATTGGGAATGATGTGATAATTAATACCAATCGGGGTAGTGAAGCGATGGCGATGTGGCGTGAGGGTGGGTGACAAAACCGGGCCGCAGCGGGAAGGGCAGGAACGCAGGGGGATCGTACGCGACGGGGTGGGACGGAATGGAGCAAGAAGTGACTGGACGGGACGGGATGGAGAGAGGCTGGACGGAACACAGAGGCACTGAGAGATTCGGAACGGAGTGGGTCATGGCGGGTCGGAGAGGGGTGGAGCGGAGCGGTCGTGGCGGGACACAATGAGACGGGTGGGACGAGATGGGACTGGGTGGGTCCGTGTGGGACGGGGTAGGATGCAATGAGATGGAGTGGAACGCAGTGGGTTGTGGTGGGACGGGGTAGAACGAAGTGGGACGCAGTGGGTTGGGGTGGGACGGGATAGAACGGAATGGAACGGGGTGAGACGGGGTTGAACTGGGAGGGACAGGGTAGAACGGAGTGGGACGGGGAGGGATGGGGTGAGACGGGATGAGACGGAGTGGGACGGGGTGGCATTGGATGGAACGAGGTGGGACGGAGTTGGGACGAGGAGGGACGGGGTGGGACGGGGAGTAACAGAGCTCGGAGCGTCACGAAGTGAAACGAGGCGGATCGGGCCGCAGCGGTTCGGGGCGGGGCGAGCGCGCAGCGGTGGTCGGGGCGACGCGGCGTCAGCGGCTCTGTCGGGGCGGGGGCGCGGGCGGGGCGAGAAGGACATGACGCGCTTCCGATGCGGAGGCTCATGACGCTGACGTAATGAATCCAATTAAGTCCCCGTTGACGTCATCGCCGGCGTCGCCGCGCCCGATGATGCCCCCGAAACCCCACCGCGCCCACGCCCACGCCCACGCCCCATCCGCTCACTTCGCCACAGGCCCAGCCAACGTCCGAAAAGCGTTGCAGGCGACACGCAGCGCGTCTCCGCTACGCCAGAAATAAACTTTCCACTCTGCGCCTACACAATTTAGCAGGAACAACCGACGTATGTACGAACTCGCGCCTTCATTATGCCTCTTCTTCGAAAAACATGCTTTCCCGTGCCTTGAATTTCTTCCTCTTTTTAGTAAGTCCTCATTCGCTCTCTGCCTTTTACTTAGTATCTGATTTTGCATACTGTATCAATTACACATCTTTATATCTCCCTTTCCTTCCAACATTCTGCCTTTTAAAATTTTCATCAGTCGTCCTTAATGGCAATGTCAAAACTTTCAGAACCTTCTGAATCTCCCTCTCTGACGAAAGGTATGCTATGATATGTTTTTTTATTTTCTTCGTAACTAGATGTTCCCTCTGTAATTTAGATTCAAAATATTTGCATTCCTTCCGCTTTTACTCGTTTATTTTCGGTGCTGGCTACTGACATAGTAGATTACTGTTCCGTGCTATGAGATACTGTTTCTCTCTCGTGTCTATTTTCACTAGTAAAATATGTGAACTGAAAGTATACAAGGGGAAAATCTGCTAATGCATACTTAAGATGGTGAGAATTTTGAATAGAATCTACCGCTATAATAATGATGTGTATTGCAAATATCATGATAGCAGGGACTCTAGTACCTAGTGACATTTTGTATTGGCATGTTTTCCTTCTTTTTTGTAGGAAATTTGCAAATTCATTTTGTTTCTCTAACCGAAAGTCAAACTATACTTTTTATTGCGGCAATTGTTTCATAATTTTCGATTTCTCATTTTCATTTCAGATTTCCGGTAAGAAAATCGGTGGCTCAAGATTTAAAGAACTGGTTTTGTACTTTGGACCACCTAACGTTGTACCTCGGGCAACCCAACGTATTGTGGCAAAGGAATGAGGAAACACAGAGTGTAACCATGGGGTAAACAAAGGAAAGAATGTGTAAATTTACTTTAAAACAGAATGTGTACATAAAAATTGAGTCAGTTTTAAATAACTTCCTTTCTCTTTTTTTAATATTTATCAGCAGGAATTTTTTTGGTTTTGCCTGAATTCTTGGGATAAACGAGCGTATATATGTATATGTATATATATATATATATATATATATATATATATATATATATATATATATAAGGATATCTGAGCTTCTATTTTGCTTGTATCTGGAGAATCTGAAAATTTCCTTGACTTTCCTACTTTTCGTCCACCTTTCTGTACAGTTAGTTATCCAGATTTTAAGTAATATTCTTCAATTAGCTGGCGGTGTTATTGTAATTGGATTTATATACGCAATATTGGGGAGAGCAGCAAAATTTATGTTCATGGTATTAGAATTGATATTGACTGTGGCAAGCTAGGCTGCTCATCATCAGTGATGAGTCTTGGACTTTTTCTGTGCATAGTCCTAACCATTGCATTCCTTCTCAAATATTTCTCAGTATGAAATCTAGAAACATCAAACATATAAATATGTTTCACTATTATTGATGATTGATGTGGTTTGAGGAACACGAAATTAAAGTTATTTAAAGTACGATGACTGTTTTCTTCGTGTAAATCAATGTCTATTAAAAAAGTATCTGTTATATTTATTTAATTAAGCAATACTACAAAATACTATCAACTTATAATGCATATTTTATTTATACTTTATATATACTTTTCATTTAAATTTTATCTTCACGTTCCGTAGAGAAACAACTTTGCAAACATCTAATCACGTCTTTCAGAATTAATTCGATTGTACATAAACAATTTACAAATGAGTTTCTTCCGTCTCCTTCACAAAACGTTTTCTCTGCAATTTTTTTTCATCACCTCTGGTGGCCCGATGTACAATGGCATGATTCCCTATGCACAATAAATTCTGGAAACCGAAAGAGGACAAGAGGGAGACCTGCTCTTGAATACTTAAAAGGAATTATCTTTGGAACGAAATGTCGTAATTGGTCTCCGAATTTTTCCATCGAACTGTCCCCGGTTTTTATGTGCATTCTAAATTTTGCGTAAGACATTTAAGTGAAACATCTGTCTGATAGAACTTCCTGTGAGAGAGCTACTTTATTACTAATCAAGTGTAATTATCTGTCAGTGAGATGAGAGTGAGTAATTCAATGTTAATTTAGTCGAAAGTCACGTGAATAGGGTAAGGAATCTTAGGATTTTTAACTAGGCCGATTTTAATATTTTCAAAATACTCTATATTTTACAGAAACATCCTGTAAATTTGTCGATAAGCTAGATTTAATTGTTGAAGTTAACTTTATATCATCCACGTGCAATGGAATGGTTATCTTCTGCTCTTCTCCTTGTTGTTCTTCTTCTTCTATTGTTCTACTTCTTCTTCTACTATTTTCTTCTTCTTCTTCTTCTTCTTCTTCTTCTATTCTTCTACTTCTTCTTCTTCTACTATTTTCTTCTTCTTCTTCTTCTTCTTCTTCTTCTTCTTATTATTATTATTATTATTATTATTTTATTTGTAACAAGTATTACTTTCCTGAGCAATAAGTACGGAAACGCGTTGTTTATTTTATTATTCTCAAATATAAATCCGTACTGATGCCCTCCTTTCGAATTCACCAGAAGCCCTCTCCGCACACATCCACCAACTGCTCTCCCTTCCATTGACAGAAATCGGATGCTCTGAACGTCATGTTAGGTGGAGTTCGCAGAAGGGAACCACGTGTCTGTTTGACTTCTGTTTTGCGTTCTCCCTTCGCTCGATGACGTCAAATAACCAAACGCTTCTTTTCAACGTTTCGTCTCAAAACACATGGGTCGCTTTGCTGTTGCTCACCACTTCACAACCCATTAAACTGAAGATTCAAACGAGTAATGAAATAACTTTAAATTTTTAGTATTGATGCAATTTTCTTTTAATCAAGGCTAGGATGGGATATAAGCTCTAGAATCCATAAACATTGAAGTTGAATAGATTTTTTAATAAAAACGAATTCCTGAGATTTTTTGACTTATTTTGAAGGTTTAAATAAAAGTTATTTGAAAATCCATAAGGATTCTTGCGTTTTTTTATTTTAAAAATACATAATACGGTGACAAATTAGTCCCCGTTAGTTTCCCATTACATACCACGTACGTTTTTCTGCACAATTATGCCACAGGCGATCTAACAAGACTTTGCGCAATTCTTTCATAAGAAATGCATTGTCCGTGACAGTTCATTGTATCTTCACAAAGTGAAAATATGTATTGATAATTCACGTCCTAATCAGATGCATTAAAACAAGATGTGTAACTCTAAAAGTAAATTGTATGTTTCCCAAATGGAGAAGATGTAAGAAACATTGTGTCGTAGGGTGCAAAAAAAAATTCTCTACGAGACTAAAACATACCACTTCCATTCCTCTCACATTGCATCTACAACCCCTTTCAACGTTTCACATGCACTGACACACCAAATTCGTAATTTTAATCAGACCTCACTCTTTTCTTTAACGTTCCTCTCCTCATTCACACAACTTTTTTTTAAAAAAATGTTTCATTTCAAGATATTTATTTGCTTGGGTTGTTACAACATCACACTACTACGCATTCTACAACCGCCTGCTCCTCTACGTTACTTAACTCAGTAACTATCTTTCATTCAACAATCCCAACGGGCTACGAATCTCGCGCGGACTTCGGACCTACTTACCCTCATCCTTGCCCAACCCTCCTCTTCCTCTCACACACATGCAACACACTAGTCGGGTGGTTAGTCGGGTACTTTGTCTCGGCTGGGGGCGATATGTTTGGGGGAAAACCAGGTAAGTCGAGTCTCTTTCTGTGGGGGTGGAACACCGCCACCTCCCTGCTCATAACACGCACTACGCTTAAGGGACTGTCGTCCATAGTCGTTGACGTTTTCGGAAACGCTAGGTAATGAATCAATTCTCGCCTACGCCCTCCGTTCCGCTTTCATCTCGTCCCTTCCTACTTTCCGTTCCTGCCCGCTTGGCCCCCTCCCCCCCACCGCCCACCCCCCACCCCGCTCCGCTTCCTCCGGCAGTGTGTGCTGTGGCGGCGCGAACGGCGTTTGGCGCTGTCAATAAACAGCACACAATGCGCCCGGCGATCGCTCTTTGTCGCGTCGAAATTCGCATTAAAGCGAGCGCCCGGCTGGACGCGGGATGGCGGGGTGAAGCGAGGCGGCGTCGGAAAATGGCGGGTTCCAGGTAGTGTTTACGCGGATGCGGGTTATTAATAGACAGGAATAAACATTGGGAGCTTGAAACCGAACCTTGTTGTTCGATGATGGCTCTTCCAGGAATCGCGATAGAGTCGCTGTGTCCTGAATCATTTTCACCAACACGCGATGCGTACTTCACCGAAAGGTGAATTTACTCACAAGCCCCCAATGTATTTCATTCATTCTATTAAAAGTCAATGGCAGAGACAGACAGGCGATTACTTAATGCCTCTTGTATCGGATATTGCTCGCCGCTAATTACATTTCAAAATGCAGTCTCCCTGCTGATGTAATTCATTAAAAATGATCTTGTAGTGCACCATTGTCCGCATTGTGATTTGGCGTTTGTGTGTCTTGTTTTGTAATGGTAATATGTCAATTATTTTAGGTTGACGTGATTATGATGTTAATATTGAGATTTGTTTACATTGAAATACATGATGCGATTATAATACATTCATTTTGCGACCACCATTTGATAACAACAAGTTTTGAAAATAAAACAGTTCAGATAACGATGTGCATAGTTTTTTGTAGTGCGATTCGTGCATGTGCCAACACAGTGTAGCAAATCTTTAAGAATTCTGGAGTAATTTTACAATAAATATAAGACAATGTAAGACATACTTTACATTTATTTTTTGAATTAGGTACAGTATACATGCAAAATTATTTCACAGAAAAACAAATGATAAAATGACTATTTCGAACCAGTATTCGTTGAAAATCAATGTTAAAAAATGTTCTTCCACATTCTTTAAAACCATAATCATCGTCAATTTATCTACGTTTTATGACAAACACTATCAGTTTCTAATTTTATTTTTAAACAATAACTAAATTGAAAAAAGTTGCAAGAACTACTATCCGCGTATTTTCTAGGTTAATTTATCTGGATTTTTTTTAACATTTTGTCGCTATTTCTGAGACTTGGCAGGCACGTTTATGTTTCACCTTTAACAAGCGAAGAACGTGATAAAGAATGGAGTAATCCTCATTTAAAATATACTTTATATTATAGTACCACAGAAACCTGGCAGACGTTATTCAACTCTTCAACTCCCTCTTTCTCTTTCCCTCTTTCCTTCTCCCTGTATCTCACCATCTCTCTCTGCCTCTCTCTCTCCGTCTCTCTCTCCGTCCTTTTCTCCGTCTCTTTCTCCGTCTCTTTCTCCGTCTCTCTCCGTCTCACTCTCCGTGTCTCTCTCTCCGTCTCTCTCTCTCTCACTCTCTCTCTCTCTCTCTCTCTCTCTCTCTCTCTCTCTCTCTCCATTTCTCAAATTCACATTTAGTTGCAGATTCTTCACGTCTCTGAGCAGGTGGGGTAATATCGAGAAGTGTCGGACCAGCAAAACTGTAAATAATGTTTAAGAAGATCTCATCCTGTATAACAGTGTGATGAACGTTGCTTTGAGACACTTTCTTTTCAATGACCTAGAATGCTTTGTTTAGGAGTTATTTCATGATATAGATTACAGAAAGAAGTGTTGAGGGTTGCATGTTGCATTTGACATGAATATTTAGTTTTGTTCTACAGCGCCATATAGTGTAGTTACAACAAATGAGATAGAGAGGGAGAGGAAGAGGGAGAGGGAGAGAGGTAGAGAGAGGGAGAGAAAGAGAGAGACAGAGAGAGAGAAGGTAGGCGTCTTTAGTCCGTAAGTCTAGTCAAGAGTCGTGAACAAGACCACTAAGTAGCATCACCGCGTACGCACTCAATATTTGCATTGTATGTACATTACGTGTAGATTAATATTGTTTTAACTCCTGGCAAGTTTGTTGGTTGTTGTTTATTGCTGTGAGACCAATGAAGGATTCAAAGAGAGAGGTTTATTATTATCTGAACGACAACAATCATTACGTCATTAAATTACATTATTAATTTACGTGAATGATTATTGGAGTGGTTTATACGATGAAGTACATTTTTAAACGTGCCTTCACCGTTGTTTCCACGTCGTTGCACGCACTCATTTTACAGGACTTCTTGGCCCTTCGCAGTGCAGTTCACGCTGTCGCCTTCTGCCACCGCAATTTCTTTGCAAGCAATACAAAATATTTACTTTTCAAATAGTTTCTTTCAACTTATTATATTCCTTAAGAATTATTGGTCAATCATAAAATTTAAAAAAATGTTCTATTTTTAAGGTTATAAACATTCTGAAAATTTGGCAGATTCAATTATGCCGGCCCACGAAATTTGAGAAATAAAAAATATTTCGAAGCATTCTCTACCCCTAGGTTAAAAAAACTACACCCAGCATTGATTGTCCTCATCTCTAAGGAATCTTGTGATGATTATCCTTAATGTCTTCTGCCTTGCTCGTGCGCAGGGTCCACGGGCGATGCTCGCGTCCGCGCGGGCTCCTTGAGCGCTGAGTCGTCGAGTCGCTGAGTCGCAGAGTCGCTGAGTCGCAGAGTCGCCGAGTCGCTGAGTCGCTGAGCCGCTGAGTCGCAGAGTCGGCCATGGGCCCGCCGGCGCTGGCGCTGCTGTGGCTGCTGCGCGCCCTCACCGGCGCCGGCGCGCAAGTGGCGTGGACGCCCATCTACGTCGACGGCAACAGTGAGTGCGCTCTTCACGTGCATGCGTGGCGCGCGCTGCTTATTTGGTGCAGGTTTCTTTGGGGAGCTTAGCCTCGATTAGCCCAGGTTCTCGGATTGCATTTTACAAAACGTCTACAAAATGTTGAGGAATAGGTGACTTTTTTTTGTCATTGCGGTGAGACAATGAATATGTGGCCTCGATTAGCCCAGGTTCTCGGATTGCATTTTACAAAACGTCTACAAAATGTTGAGGAATAGGTGACATTTTTTTTGTCATTGTGGTAAGACAATGAATATGTGGCCTCGATTAGCCCAGGTTCTCGGATTGCATTTTACAAAACGTCTACAAAATGTTGAGGAATAGGTGACATTTTTTTTGTCATTGTGGTGAGACAATGAATATGTAGCCCCGATTAGCCCAGGTTCTCGGATTGCATTTTACAAAACGTCTACAAAATGTTGAGGAATAGGTGACATTTTCTTTGTCATTGCGGTGAGACAATGAATATGTGGCCTCGATTAGCCCAGGTTCTCGGATTGCATTTTACAAAACGTCTACAAGATGTTGAGGAATAGGTGACATTTTTTTTGTCATTGCGGTGAGACAATGAATATGTGGCCTCGATTAGCCCAGGTTCTCGGATTGCATTTTACAAAACGTCTACAAGATGTTGAGGAATAGGTGACATTTTTTTTGTCATTGCGGTGAGACAATGAATATGTGGCCTCGATTAGCCCAGGTTCTCGGATTGCATTTTACAAAACGTCTACAAGATGTTGAGGAATAGGTGACATTTTTTTTGTCTTTGTGGTGAGACAATGAATATGTGGCCTCGATTAGCCCAGGTTCTCGGATTGCATTTTACAAAACGTCTAGAGGATGTAGAGGAATCGGTGACTTTCTTTTTGTTATTATAATTGAGACAACGAATATGTCGATTATATGGCAATGTTGCACATGTGAAATTAGCAATAGTTCTTGCTGGGTATTATACAAATTCTATTATACTGTTTCGGAAAGTACAATGGAATGAATATATAATTAGAAACATTAGATTACTTTTGTTTTAATTTTAAAGTCCCATTAACCGCGAGGTCATTAGCGACCACTGTTGATTAATATTAGGGGTACCTGTATATACTGAATAATGTGATATGGTGAGGGGTGAAAGTACGAAAACAAATGCAACCATACGTGAGGCGGGACTCGAACCCACGATAATTCGGCCCGAGATCGCTACTACACTAGTGCCCTAGCGATCTTTGCCACCAGGATCGGACATTAAATACTGAAACATGTCAATATTAAAAAATTATATACAATATTTTTTTTAAACGGACAATTAATTTATTTGACTCGTCGAGTATGTTACTGTCAATTTATTACTCCTAATAATTATCTTCATTAGAGTTATCACTCGTACTGATCAGTAAATGAATCAGTAATAAAGTGAAAATTTAACGTGAATTATTTGTAAGGTAATTGTATGTATTGTAGAATGGAAATGGAGAGGCATGGGAAAATGAAGGAAAAAACCTCCACTGAACCAGTTTTACCTCTAGAATTTCACATTCTGACTAGAATTGTAAGCCTGAAGCAAAGCTGTTGGATTTATTGTTATTCCAATGGTCGTTTCTTACCCACCCGTATGCCTTACGGGTAATTTTTGATTGTTAGGAACAGAAATACCACTTTTCTGTTTATTGTCAATGGCTCTCGTAACCGAACAGCTATGTTTCCCACCTTGTAATTCTTCTGTTGTAATATCTAGGGTCTGTTTGATTTAAAATTGTTTAAGTCATTTAACAAATTGCTCTCTAATGTGCTTCGTAATAACGTCACGAAAATGGACTATAATTAATTAAATTCAGAAAATATTATTACGTAAACCAATAATAAATTGGTCAGAAAATGTTGCGCACAGTGAAATTGTGTTAAGATATTACATTCTCATATCATCCCACAAAATTAGCAGCAAAGGCTTGGAGTAACTTGTAGAATAAAGATAATTGTATTTTGCCAAGGGCAGAAAGATTTTAGGGTAGTATTTTTACAAGCTCTCTGTATTATTGAAAATCCAATTAACAATTTTTTTCATCCTTAGTAGGTTCTGTGTTTAATCACAAATTGTCTCCAGAGATAAACAATGCAGATGGATTTTCTTCACTTGCGTACATTGAAGATAAAATAACATTTTATTATCCACATCGTATTAAATAATGTTTAAGCTATTGTTAATATATACGTTTCTACTAGTATGATGTGGCGGGTCTTAGAATGTTTCTAGTGTGTTCCATAATTTCTATGAAGTATAACTGGACGGACGTCTACTTTTTATAAATCCCACGCTGCATAATGCAGTAAGTAGTTGCTGTATGAGTTCAAAATACGTCATAAATGGAACCCTTAGATTTTCTACACTTTTTCTCTCGTTTATAATTCATTGCGTGGTCCAATGTTTTGATCGATTTCTACATCAGCGCTGAGATAGGAGGTGGCACTTACTGCTCCCTCAACCGGCGCTGGACGGACCTTATCGTCCGGAGCAATAGGGGACTCTCAACGAGCACTTGACGCTGATGACCCAACGTTTCTAAAACGAGGACGCATTTACCCGACGCACTGCCGACGTATTTCCATCGTCAAATTTAAAACCGCCGAGTGCACTCATTTCGTACCAACTGAAACAAACTTATGCACATTTTTATAATGCATCTCAAGTACTCTCTTTATTAATGTTATTTGGTTATACATCAAAAAGTGCTCTCAAAAATGAAAACGAGATGATGCAGTAATTTTTGTTTAAAGTTTTGAAAGTGATAAGATGATATTCAAATCCTTCACTGTACATTTTCACGGAAAATCACAAGCGAGTTGTGTGAAACATTTGAGAGGGAATTGCCTTAAATGCACGTTGCTGTTAAAATGTTTTCGACCCAACGTGACGCACTTGTGTGGCAGGATGCACCATCTGAATAGTTTTAGAGTTCCGTCGCAATAAATGCGTGTCTGAATTTAATGACCACTCATTGCAGACTTTGTTTTGATGGCACCTGTCGCCACAGAGACGGATAGCCGACATAAAAAACACAGGCACATGATAAAAGCAAAATAAGTACAATGGAATAAAAAAGCCGAATTCAAGAATATCATCGGGCACGGATAGTATTAACAAATACAGAACAGGCAAAACAATAATTTGTTTCTGATAAATCATTCCAATTTTAAACCTTCTATTTTAAGAGATTTTGGCTAAACTCATTTATTTTCCGAACACAAACTATTTTCACTCGTAATTCATCAATGATGAAAATACTTCCTTCAATTACCTGCGGGAATTCATTCATACAATCCAACGCCGTAAAATTCAGATTGCCTTTCAATTTGAATATTACGCACCCAACAATTCGTGAGATTTGTTTAATGAAACCTCCGCCTACTAAAACAGCGTGGAAAAATAATCATACAACTCGTTGAGTGTAATATCCACAATTCAGTACCTGATTACATCGATTCTGTCTCTATTAATCATAGAGATTTATTTTTAGAAGAGCCACGAGAGCTTAATGTTTCGTGGACCTTTCTTTCACAAATATTTAGCCTATTTTCAATCAAAATCGCCTAGCATCTGTTTAAAATTTGATTCTGTTTATTCAATGTTGAAAGTTCTTAAACATCTTTAAAGTTAGAGAGTTAATTTATATTTTCACGTACAACTAAATACGTGTACTTTGAGTTCCGTTTGTCGAAGAATTAAAAAATATAATCAGCACAAAGTAAAGTGCGAAATATCTAAAGCTTCCTTTAAATATGTTTTTAATGTGTTATAATAATTTATAATTGGTACTGTTTTAGTACAATCGATGAAAGAGGCCACACTGACCCATATATAGGTAACTGTAAATTAGTTACCTTAACGTAACATGAAATAATTTCGAAACCGTTGATATACCAAACCAAACCAATATTTATAACCAAATATTTATCTTCAAACCTCGCACCGTGTTCTCAAGTTGTAAGCCGCCAGATTTCGCTCTAATTAATTGTTTTACGGGAATTTGGCGTTTAATCGTTTCACGAGACCAGAGACACCGCAGTCGCAATGAAGACATATAGCGGTGAGCAACGAGCTAAGTGTTGCTGTCGGTACCAAAAGCAACAATAGCAATCACCAATTCCTGTAAGAAGACGCATCATAACGAATTCTCACAAATCTCCGCCTCAAGCAAAGAATATAAAAGCATGGTATGAGTGGTTCGTAGATATAGGTTGTGTGGCACAGCGAGAGGACGAAAACGGTCACTACTTTTTGGAAGCCGTGATGGGGACGTATTCATGGAGCCCAAAGAAGTTCCCAGGGAAGCAAGCTTGGACCTGAATCTTCCTCAGTGTACGGTTTGGAGACTTTTACGACGGCAACTGAAGACTAAGACGAACAAGTTGCTACTAATGAAGGCGTTGAGTGATAGTGACAAGTAGATACGGCTTGCATTCTGTATGGACATGATGAACATTATGAAAAGTGAAACTGATTTTTCGGAAATGATTGTGTTCAGTGGAGTGGTCTCGGTCCAAATTAGTGGTACCGTTAACCGCCTCAATGTGCGCATATGGAGAAAACATAAACCGACGATTTTGGAACATACACGCGACAAAGAAATACATTTCGTACAAATTTAGATATCTGTTAAATTAGAAGAGGAAGCCACATTAAACATATGTAGAAGGAAACTTGATGATCTGGCAATTTGAGAACTTGTAATAAATTATTTAAACTAAATAATTCGACTTTGCAATTTATTGTTATTTTTAGGTAACTAATCTAGAATAACCTGTATTTACCCTATTACATTAGTCCTCAAACACTGCTTTTCCATGCACTGCTTATAACTGTTTCATAAACATCCCCGAGGTAGAATTGCTTTTAAATTTGAGCGTAATAAAACATCATTTGATTCCAGGAAATACGACGAGTTCTTTTTTTGGGCTACCACATGCAGATTTGCATGATTTTGCATGTTTCATTGGAAGAGTAAATTCATGATCACACCAAAAAGTTGTGTAAATGCAGTCAGTTCTGCGAAAAACAAGCTGAAAATTACCACATCTGAAAACAAAATAGCTTTTACAAAATATACTTCATCTAAACTTTCTAGCAATCTACGTCCGGTAGTTCAAGTGCGTTGAAAAAACGGTGATACGAATACATAATAATATAGAAAAATAAATTGCGTTGTTCTTTTAATTGTAAAATTCATCTGCGATGAAACTAATGCTGAACTAAATTTAAGTTGGATGTCACCAAACGTGGTAGATTTTGAGACTGAACGTAAGATATTCATGGCCGAACCCTAACTGCGAGCATTCTTGCAATAAATGTTCAATTGAAACAAAATATTTCTCAAACCTATCTACAATCTGTGTGCTTTCATTATCAAATATAATATTTTAATTATTTTTTTCTTGTAAAGCGAGCTTTAAAAACTGTAAGTGTGAAATCGCGAATTAGTGAAGTAGCGAATTAGTTGGTCTAGTCTCATAAGTTGGACTTACAAAATAAAAAGTGGACAAAATAGAAGAAATCTACCTGATTGTCAGTTATAATAATTTTATAATATTTTTTAAAATACATTTATTAACTTGTATATAAGCTTAGTGTTTTCTATATTTCTAACAATTTTTAGTATCTGATGATGTACCCAATCTAATTATGAAACCGTGCTAGTTACAAACAATAAATTTTCATAAAAGTTGTGGGTACGTTTTTTATTGAATAAAATAGAAAAGTATTAAAAATATTGAAAGAAGTAGTGAGTTCATTTAGTTCAATTTCAGCGACTCTTTCAAATATAAAACGAGGTGTCATTGTTTATGTCAATTTAATTTTATGATGTAACTATTAATAAACCAGTTTTATTCAATTTCTTATTATAACTTTTTCAAAAATCTGTTTTATAGCATCTATTGAGGCCATCAAACCAGATTGCAAAACTTTACGCTCTATTGGTACAGTTTTAATTAATTAATATATAATATATATTATATTCTAAAGATTTATGTGACAATCACTTGGAATACTCTCAAGACTTTGTATAAAATCAGATAAAGTAGAACAAATACGTATAAAACAATATTACTCTTATTATGCGTATTTGCAAGATAATACAGTTCATTTATAGCATTAAACACAAAAATATCAATTATTTACTCTCTCTACATCCCAATTCATTGAGTGCTTTACTGTCAACAGTTCAGAATTGTCATATGGCAATACACGTATGTTACAACACTTTCTGTTTGTCATAATGACGGGCAGCGAACTATTGATGTTACGACAATGCTGCCAAGTAGGTTAAATTATATGATCTCAATAGCTTCTGTAAAGAAATACGGGTGATATCAAAATAGGCATTCTTCTAAATTATTCAATTTTTCTTCACACCACAAATTCAGAGCACGTAGTGCGTGAGGCAATAGAAACAAATCAATTTAGGCAATAATCAGATAAAAGTCAAAATGTGATGGGAAACCTTGTTTCCCCAGATTCTATTTATTCCAATTCGTAATGGAGGCACAATAAAAAACTGAATCAATGAAATACTTAGAGCAATGAAACACTTATCTTTCTTGGTCACGAAGAGTTCTTGCTTTTTTATTGTTAGATATAATGCTACTTTTCATTTCATGATCACAAGTTTTCTTTTACATTCAACGTGCTTGGCATTTTATAAAATGTGAATTTTATCCACATATATTTTAAAACATTATTTAAAGATGTATTACTTTCCAATACATTAAATGAAAAGTACATAATAGAAATATGTGAAGAATCTGATCCTCCAACTTGAAACCGAGGCGTAGTGATAGCAATCGAAGCGTAGTAGTGATAGCTTGGTAATTAATCCAAGTCTTTAAAGAGTGCTGTAAAAATTGTTTTTAGTTACTTTCAAATTATCATATTCAAATCTCAAAACAAATATTTTGTAATTATCACCTTGAAAAAGTGATCCTTAAGACTTCCTAAGCTGATCCTAAGTAAGATGTAAGTTCCTAAGCTGCTTGTATGAGTAGCTTTGTCTATGGCCAACAGTAGAATACTTAGGTGAGCTGATTAGTATATCCAGAAATTTGTAAAATCAAATCTTCCAATATACCTATATTTCAGGCGCTTGTAAATACAGTCGCAACCAGTTCTGCTTTGCCACCCATATCTGGGATTATTTATAAGAAACGTGTGATTTTTTTAAAAAAATATGAGTCATAAACGAAGATATTCCGATAGCAATTTAAACCTTCTCGAATTAATGACTGTAAAACATCAAGATTAGGATTCTATTTTATTTTGCCAAAATGCATAACAAAATTCTAATACTTACTCGTTCACAAAGTTACACATTTTCATATAATTTTAATAATATAGTAAAATGCCATTTGTTTCTAAAATTATAATATAAATGTGCAGATCAAAACAGGTTTGGTATTATGTTCCGAATTATTGAAGATGTAGTTTTGTAGGAACTAGCCATCAATTCAATGATAATAGCAATGTTAAAATTTAAACCCCAAAGTGCCCTCAACGTATTGTAGAGTCTGTTGCAGTATTTTAAAGCCGGTTGCTACAGCCGCAGACTGAATTCGTTGTTAAGATGTTTTTTTCCTACGGACCTAAATGCATGTATAATCATATGAACAAATAAAATAAAATATTGGCCTCTAATTTTGGCGTTCTGTGACTGCTTCACAATTATAAAAAATACTCTGTAAATATTATACAAATTTTAATAAAATAATCAAAATTATTAAAATTTCAAAACACGTTTTCATAAAAACGAGTCTTCTATTTTTCTTACGATATTTTAGAACTCTTTCAAATCTTCTGATAGTAGTTCCCTATTTATTTTTCTGACGTGTTACTGTTACCATTTTTCAAAGAACTGTATCCTGAATATTACAATATTTTCCCAAGTTTGTGCAATTAAATGTTTTGTGCACTCTCTGATTATCCATGTGATAATCGCAGGTCTCTCTTGAGTTGCCTTACGCTTCCAGTCTTTTCTTCTGCTCTGGAAGTCATAATTCACTGCCAAAAATTTGAACTCGTTGGAAGTTCATCTTACGAGTCTAGACAGGGCAAATTATGAACTTTAAACTCGTCCTCCTTCTCTTAAAACAATGTTTGCTTCAAACGAGATACGGCGGAGAAGGAGAAGGTAACTTTCGCTTACTTTTACTGTCAGAAGCAAAGGAAAGGCGGGGGGTGGGGTGGAGTTGGGGCCGTGAGCCTAAGATTCCGACTACAGTAATTGACTTGTAATACTCACAGTAATTAACTAATTGATTTAACACATTTAACACATTTTGATTTAACATCTGATAATTACTTTATACAGAAATTCACTTCAATATTAAATATCTTGTTAATGGAACTTTTGCTTATGATATGTTGGGATTAATGACATACTCAAAGATATAAATTAATGCCAGTTTAATTTTACACTACTCTTTAAACGACATTTAAAAGTTTTTACATTACACGATATACGTTTATTTTTGACAAAATTTTAAGTTTTTTCAAATCCCGACGTTTTAGTCTTGATTTGCAGTTTTTGTGGACTTGCATTAAAACTATGTATCAAAATAAAACAAGCAGAATCAAAACAATGTCATTTTCTCACGTTTCGCATATTACACATCGTAAAAATATATTTAATTTGCATCTTTAACCGCCTTAGACATTTTCAAATGTAACTCTTGGAAAGGAATTTATTGAAATTACGAAGGATGTGAACCATCTGCAGCACTATTCCAGGAGAGAATTTTCAGGTTTTAAGGTTTTATGTAATTTGTTTTTTAGACATTTTGACAGTGAGTTTAGCAAGCGTAACCTATTGGGAAGATAAAAATAGGACCTAATGGGGAATCATTCATTTATGTAAAATCTTTGGTTTTGATCAGTACCACACTCATTTTGAGCCTCGTCGAGTACAAAGGATTAAGCTTCTGCGTTCATTATTTTCCTGCGCAGCTAATAATATTAATGGATACGTGGCCTTTCATTACATTATTATAGGTGAATGATGATTGATTGTGGGTTACGTTGAGTTATGGGAAATGCAACCACGTCTTACTTAATCTCGGGGTGAAACCACGTATGCCTTACAAGATATTCGTACTCCATACTTCGGCTTCGATTCCGTTCCATGCTCCAGTAGCACTGAACTCGACAGTTGTACATAAAGACGGCGACGAAAAGACGAAAGGTACCGTTTTGAAATAAAGAACACTTTTGAGTCAACCACTCCCGCTTCCACGAGAGGCGTCAAGGCACAAAACTACACGCATGACGTAAAGGTCTGTCCGTCTACAGTGGAAAATTATGGTAGTGATCAAAATAAATGTTCATTTAATTACATTTCATTGCGTGGCAAAAAAATTAAGGGTCAATTTACAGATGGTTACAAAAAAACGAAGGATGCCGTTCTGAAAAAAAAACAAAACATTTTGACTCAACCACTTCCGCTTCCACGAGAGACGCGCGTCGCAGCTCAATGCAAATCCGGCGCGGGGGATCCCCCGTTGCCTGGGCCGGGGAGCGCGCAATCACCTTCTCGGCTGTTGCCTGCCCGATGGGGCGTGGCGGCGCGCCGCGCGCCGAGGACAGGGCGTCTGGGGAGCGGCTGCCACGGCGGGCGAGATCACACGGGACGGGCAGGGGCGGAGGCGACGGCGGCGATGGAGGCGGCGGTGATGGTGGCGCCGGTGGCGGTGCCGGTGGCGGTGCCGGCGCCGGTGTTGGTGGCACCGGTGGCGGTGGCGCCGGTGGCGGTAGTAGTGGCGGCGGCGGCGGTGGAGGCGGCGACTGCGGCGGTGGCGGTGGCGTGGCGGCGGCGGGGGGGGGCGGAGCGGATGTGACAGAAGGGCCCCTGTTAACTAACTGCGCGCTCGCCTCTGAGCAGACGTGAGGCAGAGGTCGAGGAAGACAGAACCGATTCGTTTCAAATGGAACTCCCTGGGGAATTACAGTTCTTGTCCTAATGATGTTGTTCTGCTCTTCCAGCTTTTGTAGAAAATCGGCACCTATTTCAATGCCAATGTGTTGTCACGTAAATTATAGTAAATCAACATGTTCTGACACGAATTGGCCACAAAGCACAGGGATGTCTTAAAACTAAATATAAGAAAGTTAAAATAGTCTTCAAATACGGTTTTCGGGAAGAATGGAGTGCGGTGCATAGACTTAAAATACAGTTCAAAAATAACGACATAATCGTTTATAATAAAACTTGTTAAAATAATAAAGTTTTGTTCCTGTCTTCACGACAACAGTGCATTTGAAGGAACTAAATTGTCGTCTTATTCCTAAGAGATATTTAATAGCAAGAGAAAAACTCTCTTAGGAGTTCGAAGTTTCATTTTTGCGTAGAAATCATGGTTATGACAAGATAGTTTCCCATTTCTCTGTTCATGTTTTCTTTTTCAAAGACGTCCATGCTTTTTGTATTCACGTACAGGTTCTGTACAAAATGTATATGTTCTAGGAACGAAAAAAAGTTATTACTTAGTATTTTGGAACCTGAGTTTCCAGAATGAATTATTATTTATTTTGTCTTGATGTACTGAGCCCACTGGCCCGTAACTGTTGGGAACACAAAAGCCGTCTATTAAGCCGTCGTTAAAGGCCTCGAATTCTGACTCAATTATTATCTAATATTTAATGTCTCAGTGGGAAGAAACTGTCCATCGTTATCTTTTAATACAACCAGAAGTCAGGAAAAGCCGTGAATTCTGAGTGTAGTGTGTGTTGAATATTGCACAAAACAGGATTAAAAATCTTTGCATAACACGTTGCGCCTAGAACGCCAAAATGAAAATGTGACGAACGCGTAGTTGGCAAACGCACAATATCTACTATATTTTGTGGCGTCAAGACACAAAAATACAGGCATGTATTGAAGGTTTCTCCCTCTCCTGTGGACAATTATGGTACTTATACAAATATACGTACATTTAAGAACATTCCAATGCGAGGCAAAAATTTAAGTCTGATACTTTCTGGACAGTTCTTGTATTTTATATTAAGTGAACTTACATTATTCAAGCAGAAATGTTATCTATCGATGAAGCAGTAGTCCAAATTATGTGATTTTCTGTATTGGCTTCCTCGAAGATGAACAGAGATGAAGAAAGACCAAACTGCAGAAGCTGTGATGAGTTATTACTCCGCACCCTTGGGAAACTGTTAATCACGGCCGCCTGACAGAACAATCTCTCTTCCTAAGACAAGGGGGCTGGAACAGCCCACGAAATGAGATCTTTATCAAAATAGGATTTTCAGAATTGTAATGTGCTTTATAAGACGAATACCAATCCACCGATAAACGTGATTTTGACAATGATGAATTTCACCGAAAATAGTTGATGATGAATTTTAATTTACAACAGTTGAATAACATACGTATATCTAATATACACAATACATACAAATAATATAATAATACGCTTCTTACTAAGCCCTGTCTTATATTTATGAAACATACCGATTTCATCTTTGTCCTTTAATAAACATCTCATCTTAACCTGCATATTCTACCTTGCCAGCATTCTTCCTTCCTCAAACACAAGATACCTCTAAGATATCGCAATCTTCGTCTTCCATCACACAGATCCTACATTTTTCCCCTTGCTATTCAGCCAATATTTACTAGCTGTCATTTGAATACCTAACCTATATCTTGCTATCTAACTTCTGAAAACCAAAATACCTACCTACCTGGTATCGTACCAAACATAGTTAGTATACGTGACAATGAACAATTATCATGTATATTATTTCTATAACTTGATATGTAAACATCTTTTCTCCGGATGAACAACTCAGTAAATCGCAGCAATTAAGAATTATTTTTAATGTCTGCATCACGCACAACCTGCTGGTAAGGCGGGTGGTATCGCGGTCAGGCAAGGCAGCACAGGACGAGGACGTTGACTAGGAGCAGGGTGGGTTTGAGTATATCGGGATAGGCTAGGGCAAGGCAATGGTCGGTAGACCAATCCTATCCAGGCCAGACTACGGAGAGGTTACACTATAGACGAAATGCATACGTTTTTATGTCTGAATAAATGAATGAGGGAAATAAATATTAAAACAAGTAAAAAGATTCTGCTTTAAATTTCCCGTGCGGTTTA
Source organism: Gryllus longicercus (assembly GCA_038098605.1). Lineage (NCBI taxonomy): Eukaryota > Metazoa > Arthropoda > Insecta > Orthoptera > Gryllidae > Gryllus > Gryllus longicercus. The sequence continues at coordinate 161,948 of JAZDUA010001046.1, forward strand.
ATCGGTTCAAATAGTAGAATAAATTCTGAAGTAACATATTACTATACTTAATCAAATGTAATCATATTTTCTATCTTCGCCTTAATTTGACAAATGATTAGCAAAAGCTGGCATGGAAAAAGAGTGTGAGGGAAAGCCGCACACATGAATCAGGAATATTTTAAAAATTAGTTGATACGGATGAAATATTTTCACTTCGTTTTATTTTGTTTTTCTCGATGTCTAGTTGGATAGTTATTGTGAAAAATACGTTCAAAAAGAATGTACGAAAAACGGAGAGAAATGTAAGGGAAACAGGGTAAATCTAAAATATTAATACTGCTCAAATATGTTAATACAATATTTTAAGCACATGTGCATACATACACTGGCACTAATATTCACTTTTTATTGATAGAAGAGCGTTACTTTGCTGTGCACCTACGGATAAATAAAATTTGGCGTACGCCTATCCCCAAAAAATTTTATTGGCGCATAAAACAACAAAATGCTACAAAGTGAGGTGGCATGATTCAACAAGGCTGTTACCTTGTTCATAATTTGAATGATTTTTAAAGTGTGTACTTGTAAGTTTAAATGAATTCGTACTAAAAATTAAGTACACAAATCTAGGACCCCCAGGCCGCCTCCCGCCGCCCCCGCCGCTCCCGCCGCCCCCGCCGCCCCCGCCGCCCCCGCCGCCCCGCCGCCCCCGCCGCCCCCGCCGCCCCCGCCGCCCCCGCCGCCCCCGCCGCCCCCGCCGCCCCCGCCGCCCCCGCCGCCCCCGCCGCCCCCGCCGCCCCCATTGCCCCCGCCGCCCCGCCGCCCCCAGTTCCCCGCTGCCCCCGCCCCTGGCTGCTCCGCGCCACGGATTATCCGTCAGGTGGCGGTGGCGGAGGCGACCTTGACGGCTCGCCCCCACGGCGTGGAGCCGAGTTGAGTTGAAACGCCCGCTGCCAAGCTGTCGCCCGCGGACAAACACATATCATCTCCACGAAACCTCCCGGCCCCGCCTTCGACCTCAGTGTTTGATCTAGAGCTTCATCCCTTTGTTTCGGATTGACACTTACCCGCGACCCCGCAGCCACCCTCTCCGCCTCCTCGCGTCCCCCTGCCCTCACTCCCACGTGCCTGCCTCTTGGCCCCATTCTCACCTCTCTCCGGCCGCGCCTCCACACTTACCCGCGACCCCCGCCGCCACTCTCTCCGTCTCCTCTCATCTCCTTCCTCCACCCCCACGCCCCTGCCTCTTAGCCTCACCCACACCTCTCTCCAGCCGCGCCACACTTACAGGTCAGTGATTCGGGCCGCGTCAACTGCTAAGGTGATTAGTTCCGTAAGTGTAGTGAATGTTTCCGTCGGGAGGAGACTGTGGTCTACCCCCGCTGGATGGCGAGATCCGGTGCCGACCTAACGTCACCTAGCGGAGGTTTCCTTAATCAGAAATCTTCCACCAGAGTAGCACCTCCTCAGCCGGCACAAGCTCTAAGCTCTCGGCCGGTCCCGACATATGTGGTAGTGTAGCGCATTTAAGTATACGTGTATGTAAGGGATGATTCCAAGACAAAGAAGAGGAAGGAAAGATTGCGCGCAGTCCGTTATTCATTCGCTCGGTGTTGATCGAAAAAAAAACACGTAAAACTACCGATCAGAGCAGTTGCCCGATAGAATTCTCCTCCCGACTGCGACTGTATCCGATGTAGCTAACAAGCTAGTGTCGAAAATCCTGCCACAGTCGGGACGCGAACCTAGAATCTAGTGACATCAGTTGATTCCCTAAGCCACCTCTCCCGGTGCTCTGGCGGTCTTAACTACTGTCCGTGGAGATTTTAGCGGCAGGCTCTGCTGAACAGTAGTTTTCTGTGCTTCCGCCAATCATTATCATCAGCTGAGGTATCTCAGGACAACAGCTAAGATCACAGAAGCTCTTTTGAGGTCCTAGGGTTTGACGATGGCAGAACTTTCGACACTAGATAGATAGGTCGAATTTAGCCGTTGTCTGGAGAATAATTATAGCGGTCGGATGTTCTGGTCGGTAGTTTTTTGTGTATTTTCTTATCAATGCCTGGCGAATGCCGGAACAGTACCCTAACAAACGATTGCTGACCGCGCGGAATCTGTGCTTGTCCTACCCTTACCCCTTACTTACACACATTTACATGTATTATATTACCACATATGTCGAGAGATTAGATCTTGTCCTGGCTGGGACGGAGACCCTTTGGTGGGAGGTACATGTTAGAGAAATATCCAAGGGTCGACGTGTAGGTCAGATATCACAGTCTCGCCACAAAAGGACACCGCCAATTCCCGCGATAAAATCACGCACTATCTATCGGAACTAATGATCATGGCAGTTGAAAAGCACTAAAATACAAAATAATCAATCAATCGAAGCAATATTTGGCGAATGTCGAAATGGGGTCGGTCACGGACAGCGCCTGTTTGTCCTTGATCATTCGTTTCGTCTCCTCTTCTAAGACACTGCCACTTACACTACCACACCAGTCACAAGGCCAGCCATGGGCTTAAAAGGCGTTGGTGATGCCTTAAGGAGAGATTACTGTGGGAAGAAAACAGCACGTTGGTCGGCGCTGGAACGTAATTTCGAGAAAAGGAAATGGTAACGGCTGTCCGGTAACGTGCACAACACTTACGTATATAATAAACTACTTCGTTGGAGCTCTTGGGAACGATAAATACTTATTCACTCCCTCACTCTCTTCGACTCTTCATGTCCATGCTTTTACTCGTCGTCTCATATATGTGAAGAGCTCATTCAGAAACCTCATTAAATAAGAAAAAGTAACGTTTATCTTGAGTTAGAACTAGATCTGTATAACCTCCCTTTATTTGTTTTTATACTATTTTAAAATAAACATTATAGATTGAAGTAAATTTAATAATTGTTTAATATTGAGAGAACATATCTATTAGAATCTAAGAAAATAGGGAGCAAAGGAAGCCTGTTCAAAAATGAACACTATTTTCTATTTTGTTTTTTATTATCTGCTGATTTTCTTAAAATATTTGTAACTTTTTCTATGATTCTTCCCTTCCTCTCCATTCTGTTACATCTGTCTTCCCTATCATGTCTCTCTCATCGCATTACTATTTGTTAGCCATTCTCTCTGAATGGTAATACGATATCGTACCAGATTTTTTAAATTCAGCTCTCTTGTTATGCTGAGTTCATGTAATTTTTAGGGAGACGAATATCTGTAATGCACTTTTAATCCCAGACAAATAAAACAGGTAGCCCATACAGTCATTTCCATCGACTTCATTCTAAAAGAGGCGAGATATGAAGAATATTTTATGCGTAGTTACTGGACTGAATGTGGCTCTAGAAACTACAAAACCATAAATATTTCACCTATCTTTTCAAGATGATAAGATAAGTTTTATAAAAGATAATTATTTCTTTTGAAGACTATTTATCTAATATCAAATAGTTAAAATGGAATAATTTAAACATGTGATAAATATAATCACACAGTTTTGACAATTCGTAAATGAACTTCGAACGCACTTCTGCAACGGCAAATCTGGGTTAAAGCACTGCTGCAACCACTTGAAGCCAAATACATCTGTGTAGTGCGTATTGCATATCCTTCAGGTAGTCAGATACTGCATGTCCCTCTGAAGCAAAATCATGTAATAAAGTGTACTATAAGACTGATGTTTGGGTAAAGGGAGTTATATCATACCAGTGAATTTGATGAGAAGTTAGTATAAACTTCTCTGCGATAATTAATTGCAGATAATATTCGAAAAATAATATTAATTGTCAATTTCTGAATTGAAGATTGTAAATTCCGTCATGAATATTTCCCTGAGCAACAAAACTCCACTTTCATCGAAAATTGTTGTAGTTCCTTTACCCTAATATCGTCGAATAGTACATAAATTCTCCTGTTACGACCAGAAGTACTGTTATCTTACTTAGCAAAGTAGAGATCAGAGCTAAGCTGAATTTATAGAGTCGTTTTCCATGTGAAACGTTCTTCCAAATATTGTTGATGTATGAGATAATTCATCAATCTGAATTTATTTCTCCCACCTTGGGTTCACGTATTCTCCAAAAACTGTCCTTTCATTTGATGATGATCCTTAGAAAATAATATGTATACTTGGAATAACAGAAGTCGCGAACATATTTCTTAACTTGTAATAAAAATTTCGTGATAAATGTATATTTTTTCGAGTAGAATATGCCAAAGAAAATTTTAATATAAATTTCCTGTTCGTTTGTTCTATTCTTGTAAGCTGAATATTGCTTATCCCCACAATATTTTGCTTTCAGGATAATTAAAAAAAGGATAAAAGTTTTCCTACGTATCCATGGCTTCAGACCCCAAAAACAGAATAAGTTTTATGAATCCTACATTCAAGATTTTTTGTGAAATAATGAAAGTCATCTCCGTCAACATAATAGTTTATGGAGATGACGTTCATTATTTTATAATATAATTACAATCAACAAAAATACATCACGAATTTTGTTCATCAATTTTCTCTTTGGGTTCATTTGCCTACTCGAGTTCACAAAATTTTCCAAGCATATCACCAGTTTTACACAGAAGTCGGAAATTGTTCCCTTCTCCTCCCCGGGTGCCAATTGGGAAAGGGCAATTTTTTCGCACCGTGAGCTGCATGTGGGCGGAGGCGAGGGTGGAGGCGAGGGTGGCGGCGAGGAGGCGAGGGTGAAGGCGAGGGCGGAGGCGAGGGCGGAGGCGAGGGCGGAGGCGAGGGCGGAGGGGAGGGCGGAGGCGAGGACGGAGGCGAGGGCGGAGGCGAGGGCGGAGGCGAGGGCAGAGGCGAGGGCGGAGGCGAGGGCGGAGGCGAGGGCGGAGGCGAGGGCGGAGGGGAGGGCGGAGGCGAGGACGGAGGCGAGGGCGGAGGCGAGGGCGGAGGCGAGGGCGGAGGCAAGGGCGGAGGCAAGGGCGGAAGCGAGGGCGGTGGCGAGGGCGGAGGCGAGGGCGGAGGCGAGGGCGGAGGCGAGGGCGGAGGCGAGGGCGAAGGCGAGGGTGAAGGCGAGGGCGGAGGCGATGGCGGAGGCGAGTGCGGAGGCGAGGGTGGTGGCGAGGGCCGAGGCGAGGGCGGAGGCGAGGGCGGAGTGGAGGGCGAGGGCGGAGGGGAGGGCGAGGGCGGTGGCGAGGGCGGAGGCGAGGGCGGAGGCGAGGGCGGCGGCGAGGGCGAAGGCGAGGGTGAAGGCGAGGGCGGAGGCGAGGGCGGAGGCGAGGGTGGCGGCGAGGGCGGCGGCGAGGGCGGCGGCGAGGGCGGTGGCGAGGGCGGCGACGATGGCATCGGCGAGGGCGGCGGCGAGGGCGGTGGCGAGGGCGGCGGCGAGGGCGGAGGCGAGGGCGGCGGCGAGGGTGGCGGCGAGGGCGGCGGCGTGGGCCGAGACGAGGGCGGAGGCGAGGGCGGCGGCGAGTTCGGAGGCGAGGGCGGAGGCGAGGGCGGAGGCGAGGGCGGAGGCGAGGGCGGAGGCGAGGGCGGAGGCGAGGGCGAAGGCGAGGGCGGATGCGAGGGCGGCGGCGAGGGTGGCGACGTGCCCGTCAAGAGCCAACAGAAGGAGGCGGTCAGAGAAAAGTTGCCGCCACCGCCGCCGCCTAATCTCCTTATTCTAATTTAATCCGGCGCCTTTTAGCGCCCGAGTAGCGGTTTCCGACACCCGGCAATCGAGTTAGGCAACTCCTCGGCGGCCGACACGCTCCCCCCACCACTCACCCATCCACCCTTCCTTGGCGACGCTTTGCCGACTGCGCGGACACGGAATTAAACGACCCGACAGTTCCAGTCTTCCTCACGAGGCACGAACCCAGACCCTTCCGCGGCGAGAACATCGTTGGACCCGATCTGACACGAACGCGTACGCTGGTAGTCAGCAGAATGTAATTGTAAATCGGCTACGAAAGAGAGAAGTCTTGTTCATTTAACAAATACTCAAGAGTTGATACTATGTACTCAAGATAACGCGTAAATCTTAATGACTATATGAAGAATCACTTTTATAGGACTTTTATAATATTTTTTAAATGTATATAAAAAATATTCAATATGATTTTGACTAGACTAGATCGTTAATATTTTGTTGAATATTTATTTCTAACCACTTGTAAACTTATCTTATTTCTACACTTCAGCAAAATCTAGTATTGGTGCTGCCTGTATTTCTGGGAAATGCACACTTTTCCGCCTTATCGTTTTTAAACCATCTGCTCTATCAAGCATTAAGAGACGTATTTTGACAAGTTTTCTTTTTCTTTCAGTGTCGTGTGCAGATGTGGTATCGATCTGTATCAGTCTTGCTGAGTGTTCTATGCTATTTCTATAAAGTTTGCAACTTGTATTTCATAAAACTTCAAATTATTTATTTTGTAATTCTGAATGAATGAAACCTGCTACTAAACTCCCGTAGCGTAGTAGTTATGACGATAGCATTGGCTTTCGAGGGCTGCGATTTCGAATCTCTTCTTTAGCATGGGCATTGTTATCTTATGTGTTGTGGCGTGGTGGATCCTATTTCAACTTCCATGTAGCACATTTCAACTCCCATGACGCAACTCTCCCTGATCGAATGTTAAAAGAGACATTATAGTCAAGTTTAAAGTTCCTGTTAGCTAAACGTCTATTTATCCGAGAACTCTAAAGCATAGTACGCTCCTAGCCAAGTTGTAATCCTGACTTACGTTGATACAAATGTTCTTCTAAAACCATGCATAGCTGTGCCTGTGATTAAGTCTCAGACGGAGAGCCCGGTTTAAGGCACAAAATTATGCCGGGCTTTAAAATATTATAGACATTTAACCATTAAAATGTTATAGACAAATTTGTAGTTCAACAGTATGTTAAGGATATTAACGCATTTAAAAATCCAAGAAAAGTTGATAGAATGGTGAAGAAGACAATTTTCAAATCTATCCATCTCTAATAACTGAAAACCTACCATCGTTTCCTAAAAAGTTATGCCATTTCAGTCTTCAAAATAATTTACTTATATTTCATATATCACTTTAACTTTTAAAAATATGCATTGTTATACAAAAGCAATGTTTTAATTCAAATTTTCTTGTAATCTTTAATTAAGATTAATGTGGTTACCCACAATACCAGTTTTATGTGAAATATATATATATATATATATATATATATATATATATATATATATATATATATATATATATATATATATAATTTTCATCAATATATATAAGTATAATAAAAATTTCTTGCAGCAATTCTCTTTTTCTATATACTACGAAGGTAGTACCTGAGAAAGTTAAAATGGTCTATGAGCCGTTTCAAGCCAATACAAACACATTTATAATGTTACATTAACAACCATAGAAGTTAGAGACAGGTTTAGGTAATCAGCAATATTATTATCAACAGCGTTGTATGAGTCGTATTGTTGTCAATGACGACTCATATAATTATTTCAGTAAATGCCAACGAAAACTCATGACAATACCAATCAACAGTATGTTAAGAACATTTAAGAATCCAACTAAAGTCCAACAAAAGTTAATAAAATGATAAACACCGTTTTCAGATCTCTGTGTACATTAGTAGATAAATACTTACGTCCTTATACGAAGAAAGTAATTTTTATTTAATTTGTAAAATAATTAAATTTTATTTTGATGTATAACATTCACACTTTAATTACATTAAGTGCAGAAAAAGCAAAATTATTATTCAGAATTTATGATAATTTACTAATAGTAATGTGGTGTCATGGAAATACCGTGTTTTAAATTGTGTTAATATTTCGAATTTATCTTGAATGTGTATTAGATGTGTTTTCAAAAACTCTTTGCGGCTGACGTGTACTGATCATTTACAGTCACATATGGCCTTTATGTTAAAATCATCCTAAACCATTAGGCACATTTTAAACTGATGTGATCGTAAATAATAGCTTCGTGAAGTGCAATGCCAGTAAATGACCTTGAAAGACTCAATCCTCATTAAACTAAAGCACGCTCCTCCTATCGAAATATTTCACTTTACACAATTGATAATATTTTTATCCATGAAAAATGATTCAGAAATTACTCCTGTTTCTGGTTTGGAAATGGAATTTTATCATTATGAGCCACAACAGAAATACCACAAATGCTACATGGAGATAATGAAAGGAAGTTATTATAATTCACATTCCTTCAATTAGAGACAAAACGTAATTTTCTACCGCAAACCACAATGTGTAACCACAAAAAAAACAAATATTAAAATATTGAAATAAAAATCTGCATACAAAACCATAGAATTTCTTTTCAAAACTCACAAATGTCCATGATTTTTTATAAATAAAATGTGTTTCGACCATTTTATGTTTGCGTTGTAAAGGAAGACTCTGTTAGGTTCAATTTCAACAATTCATGAGGTTCAATAAATGGAAAATGAATATAAATTCTTGTAAATGACCAGCAAATTTCTTCACTTTGGAAACTTACGAGTAGAGTTGTTTAAACTAAATAATTCTCCTAATCAATATCTTCCTTCTTCCATTCCAATACAATATATAGGACTACAAATAGGACGCAGACTCACTTAAAAAATCACATTTCATTATGCAATCAAACATTAAATCACTTCAATAGCTAACAAATGCTAAAATCATATCACATCATTAATATAAAATCACGTATAGAAATCCATCTCGGCTGTGAAACAATTTTGTGTTTTTTTTTGTTTTGTTTTTTTGTAAAAAAACAATTTGTAGTAACAGATTGAATGTCAACTACTCTGATTTATTATTGATCTCTTGAAAGCATTAATGTTAAATTTGTGACCACTTCAGTAGTATTATATTTTTCTGACGCAAACGGGTTTAAACAACTTCGCATCGTTTGACAATGATGCGCACAACTCACGCATGGTGCGTACATTTCCGCCAAGCGGTCGACCATTTTCGGCGCAGGACTACATGATTCATCGTTTGAGAATTAGATTTATTTTGATTTATTTAGTCAAAAAACAGTAAAAATTGTATGTGATGTAGGGGGGAGAAGATTATCTGCGCATGTTTTCTTGAGTTCCAGAATCCCTTCCCGTCATTTTAACTATAAATATTTGAAAGATGAGTAAACGTTTAACATAAATAAATAAAAATAAATTTAAAAATGGCAAGATTAGCAATATTTGAAAAATAGTAATTTTCGTTTCTGAATTATAGAAAACTTATTTGCGTCGATACACGAATTGCAAGAATGATTTTTCTGCATAGTTAACAAAATAGCAACTATTCTTACCATTACAAGCAAAAGGAGAGTTCAACAAAACGTTCGCGTAGTGAAGGTACATTTACGTTCAGGAGCAAAACAAGGGGCCATCTCAGCTTTTGCTCAATGGATCAGGGAAACTGGACAAAAACCTGATCTAGATGGGTATCATTGACCCGGAAGCTGAAGTACATTATTAGTTACAAACATATTAAGTCTTTTAAAATCCTTTATACAATACAAATGGAAAGTTCATTATATATCACTGTTTTGTTAAAATAAACATTATATTTCATTTTGATAATCAGTATACTCTCTAATTGTATCGAAACAGTTATGCATCAGAAAAGATTTTACTTTTAACTTAAATTTGTGAACCGACTTCAATTGTTTAATGTCATCTGGCAGTGCGTTGTAAAGTAACGTACATGTATTGTATGTGGATTTCTGATAGTAAGCTGTTGATCCTGACACTTGATAAACGTGATTTTTACGACGTGTGTTGTAATTATAAAAATCAGTATTGCATGAAAATATGTTCCTACCGTTAAGTAAGTCATTTTTGACAAATATTACAGATTCGTAAATATATAGGCAAGGCAGTGGTAATATTCCAAGCTCAGTGAAAAGAGGCTTTCTAGCGTAACGCGGATGGAATTTTTTCCGTCACAAGTATACTCATGAACCATAAAAATTACAATAATATGATTAATAATAGAGAGTCGATTTTTATGACGTAAAACATGACGTAAATGATTAACAAATGCTTTTAAAATGTTATAAAAATGACTTAAAATCAAAGAAAAATTACGTAAAAATATAATAGAAACCAGTTCTGATAAACATCTCAAGCTGCTGGTATGTATGTTACTTATGTAATCAAGGCTTGTTCGGTTCGTTCGAGTGAACTCATGTAGCAAACTTTTGGTTTTAATTGTTCTTTTCCAGGAAATATCTGTCTTTAGTAATCGCGAAATCTGCCGAACCGACAATGGCGCGTCAATATTTGTCACTGGAACCTTTCATGGCATACTCACGACTGACATTACAATGTCTGAGCGAAGAAAATCGAATAGGCTACTCAGGAATTCTTTATAGAATTGCATATAGTAAATATTATTTGATGTAGGTACCATTAAAAAGAAATTAAAATCAATTTAATTTGCGAAAAATGCATTACAATGTTAGAAAATGGCAAAATTTTGTCAAAAAATTCAAAAATGCATGAAAATTGTTAATTTCTTTTTGTCATAACAAAATGAATGTGTGTACTAAACAGCATTGTTCTAAAGTGAAAAGAATGGTATTTCGTTAATATCCGCCGCCTAGTTATTATGTTACTAAACTAATCTATATGTGTTCTAACATGTTGCATTTATTGCTTACGTGTTTTCCTATTTATCTCACGTAATTGAAACATAATAAGGTATAATCGTTCACCAGATAACGCATTCTGAGTGTAGACTGGAACCCCGGGGAAAACAGAAACAAAAATACAGAAAGGAGATTTGTGCTGGCTCTGCTTTTTGTAGCGCATCACATGTGTTACATTCAACGTCCATTGTATTCGGAATTATTTATATTGCGCTGCAGTCATCTCGCCTCCGACGTGACAGTTAACATAAAAAGACTCACCATCCCCGAATAGGGCACGTCGGCTGCCAATGGTGTAACGATTTGGCGTTCGATAGTCAGAGATAAAAGCTATCGACAGATCGCGATCGACTACAAAACTGCGTAACTCGATGCCGACCAGTTGAAGAGCAAGCACCGAATTTCATAATATAAAGATGATTATAACGCTGAACTATAACGCAGTAACTATAACGCTGAAAATGTTTGCCCAATCTAAATTTTCAGAATTAATGTCAAAAATGGAAATAAGACTGAATCCAAAATTTTGTTAAATTCTTATTGACGCTCACAGTTTTGCTGATAATTACTGACATGCTAAATTTACGTACTTTAACTGTCTAAAAGATCCTAAACACCGGAATATCCAAAGCTATTACTAGTTAAACTGTAGCCGTAACTTACAAGTAAGGTTACATAACGAGTAACGTAACATAACAAGTAAGTTTACAAAACAAGTTTATATCGGATCATTATGCATGTTTAGAAACTGCTCTACTGCAATAATTTCAATATTATCATTCCTTAACTTTTTAATATCATTAGATATAACATACGTTCTTCTCAGATGATTATATTTTGGGCACTGTATAAGAATATGTGACGTAGTTAGAGTAATTTTACAATAATCACAAAAATGTTGGTGTTATTTGGTTTGTAAATAATTCTGTGTTAATTTGGAATGGCCAATTCGTAAGCAAATGATAATACTTCGTTCTTTTCTATTTTTTAATGAAAGGGGAATGGCAATAAAGGATTGAATTTCTTATCGCGACTTTTATCCATTCTGCATTACACAATTTCCTCTTTCTACGGTGAATAACTTTTGTTATTACTATGGGTATATGCATGTTATACGTAAGGAATTGTATGAATTAAAATGTAGAACTAATTGTAAATTATGGCACCAAACTTACAAATTTTATTGCGATGATTAGATAACAGAAAAGGTAGGAAATTTCAACCTACACTGTTGTATCACTTTATGAAAATAAAGTTTTGCCGCATGTTATGAAACTAATTTGTGTATGTTTAGGAAATTAAAGAAACTATTATTTCATTATTCAAGAAAATTCACCGATTTCGTGAATTAACCAAATTTGAAAATGCAACCCTACAGCTTATCATGTAAGTGGTACTTATTTTAAAAATTGCATTAATTACATAATTCATATCTCGCTAGCAATAGGAAACACTGACATAAATTTGTTTCGGTTTCATACAGCGCGCACCAACACAATTCTTATAATCACTTACTGCTAACAACAGAGCTGAGGTCATACGACAGCAAGTCCTGGAGGAAGAGACAGCAATTAAATAATTGTTATTCACACTTTGTGTTATGGAACAGCAATCGTTTTTATATTCTTGGTATTAAAGAACTATTTTACTGTGTACGTATACAATGCTGTGTATTGCATTAATTGCGAAGATGGTTTTTAATTACTTAATTTTCTGAAGAGTTTTTCGAGAGTAGTTTATTTGTTGTTTTTGAGCAGTGTGCTTACTAGTTTTTGGGAATCCTTTGAGTTTAGCAGCTGTTTTTGTTCAGCAGCTGTTCCAGGCCACTAGTCAGATGATCAACCTAACAGATAGATCAACAAACAAGTACGTTGTTGAAAAATGTATCGATTGAAGTATAATTTCAGTAACTGACATTGATAAGTGTATTTATCTATAAAACAACATATATCCGAAATATAACCCTTGTGTCGAGGGTGGTCAAATACACACAATTTCTTATAATCACGTCTAGTGAAAGGGAATATTATCGTTTAGTTGCAAACATTAATTTCCTACAGAAACAACGAAACATTTTTCAAAAATGTGTTCAATAATCAAATGAAATCAATTAATTTCTTATGCAGCAGAAAGGAAAACGTTTACCGCACACTGAAAATACAACATTAGTTCATTAGGAAAAGTATGTCGTAATTACCTTCTTTCGATCCAAACAAAACAGCATGAGCAAATGGAAGTTTGCAGGGCCTTCCCCCATTCGGAGCTTCTCGTTTCCACCCCCGTCTCCCGCATTTAACTCGCGCAGTTGTCGCTCGAGCGGACGCCGCCAACGCGACAACTATCCCAAAAAGCCTCCGATCGCCACCGCGCGGCGGTCGACCGATCGACAATCGATAGATCGAGCGGGACGGCGCAGCAGTAGCGGCGGCGGCGGTGGCGAGAGCGGTGCCCGCTAACGGACGGGAGCGCGTTAATATTAACGGAGCTGTCCGGATGCTATGCCCGCCGCCCACAACGCCGTTCCCGGCTCACGCTCCGCGACCAGGCCGACGCGACGGGTGGACGGCGGGATGGGGATCAAAGCGCAGAGGATGCGATGGCGGGGGCGGCGTGAAATGCGAGTGAGTGGCGAGGCAGCGTGCCGAAGAGAGGGGACGCGACGGGGAACCGGAGGTAGCGCCGCTGCTACGGGGTGCGAATGACAGACAGGTGATAGCGAACGAAATAGGAAGTCGCCGGTTCGGTGACTGCGGGGGGAATGGCAGTGAACCGAGATAACGGAGTGGATGAAACATTGTTGATGTGACGATTCGAGAAACGTTAGGAGCAATAATTACATGCAATGCGGCGAAAAAGGGAGGTTGCTCGAAACTCGAAGCGGATTGTTAATCAGCAAAATGTTCTGCTAGGTCTACAAGAAAATCCTCGAAACTTCAACAGGTATGATTACAATTACAAAACAACACCCCCCGGTTATACTGACAGTAATTACTCTTGATAACTAAACACCGAGGTTACGTTCGGAGCCTCAGGAGCTAAGCTTTCTACCTCGTGAACTAAATCTTGTTCAGCTCGGGTGCCATACTTTATTTCGTATCTTGCCACTATGCGTAAAACGCCACAAAGTTCGAATTAAGTATCTAAATAGATACTAAACTTGCCCAAAAGAACATAACGTTCATGGTTTTGTCGAGAATATCGCGAAGGAGACGTGGCAAAGCATTGCCTCATACTCCAATTGCATCTGCAGTAAAATACAATTTTGAAAGCGCTTTATAATTCACTTCATATGTTCAGTCACTTGAAAGTCCCAAGGCCAACTGAAGTATAGATATCTTGTACATAATTCTATCAAAAACGTAGACTATTGAATTGAGAACGCGCGTTAAAGGAAAAATCAAAACCATAGAGTCAGAGGAAAGAAATCGAGGTGTTGTACTAACAAAGAAAGCAGTAGAGGGGATTATAGCGCGGGAAACAGGGATAAGGAAGAAGATAAACAGAGATGAAGAGAGAAAGTAAGATTAAATATCAGAGGTAGAGATTTTCAGAGACAAGGAAAGGAGATTTTAAGCGAGAGAGAGAGAGAGAGAGAGAGAGAGAGAGAGACTGAGGGAGAGGGAAAGGACTTTGAAAGAAAGATAGAGAGAAGAGACTTTGAGAAAGAGAGAAGAGACTTTGAGAGAGAGAGAGAGAAAAGAGACTGAGAGAGAGAAAAGAGACATTGAGAGAGAGAAAAGAGACTTTGAGAGAGAGAGAGAGAAAAGAGGCCTTGAGAGAGAGAAAAGAGGCTTTGAGAGAAAGAGACTGAGAGAGAGAAAGAGACTTTGAGAGAGTGTGAGAGAAAAGAGACTTTGAGAGAGAGAAAGCGATTTTGAAAGAGTGTGTGAGAGAGAGAGACTTTGAGAGAGAAAGTTTGACGAGGAACGGATGTAAAGAGAGAGAGCGAGAAAACGGGGGGAGATCGAGATGAAGAGCGCGAAGGAGCGGGCGAGCGCCGCCGCGTTCGCTGCAGCCGCGCCGAGCCATCGACAGCCGACGCAACGCGATAAAAACAGCCATGAATGGGGAATGATGGCTGGGCGGCGTCTCCGATGGCTAATTGAATGAGGTGCAAACAAGCGCGGGCCGCGTCCGACTTCCGATTGGGACGAGCGGGATCAATGGCGGGGCGTGGCGAGGCGGGGAGGGGCGGGGCGGGGAGGGGAGGGGACGGGCGGGCGATGACGCGTTGCCGAGCCGCGGACGGGGAGATAACCACACTGCAGGAGATACGCGAGTTGAAGGGACACAAATGCGAGGGAGCGACTACTCCACATGATGAAAATATGTTGGCATGAGCGAAACAGAAAGAAATATAGGAGAGAATACGAGTGGAAGAGTGAGGACAAAGAAGGGAGACCTACGAAATGTTTCCGATGGGTGGTCGACGCAACGTGAAAGGAGAGGAGTTTTAAGTAGAAATGCGGACATGCTCGGAAAGACGCGAATGAACGCTGACCCCAAGACGATAATATTTGTAGCAGTGGACAAAAGATGCATGGCGCGCAAGCGAGACAGTTCGGAACTGGTGGCGCAGGAAATGAGGGAACCATTGCCGCAGTCCAGGTCTGTTCAGGTCAACACGGCGACTGAGAGAGGGGCAGGGCAGGAGGAGAGAAAAAGAAAAGGAAGGCGCGACAGATTGCGATGTTCAAAATAGTTCAAGAACCCACGCAAAGAAATTGCGATAGGCGCGAGAACGGGGAAGGTGGCGGCGGCGGAAGCGGGAGCGGAGCCTGGGGTGGAGGCGTGGGAGGAGGCGAGGTGGAGGCGAGGTGGAGGCAAGGTGGAGGCGGAGGAAGGCGGGGAGGAGGCGGGGGCGGAGGGGGCGGGCGGGGGCGGTGGTGGAGGGGGCGGAGGGAAGCGGAGGAGCGTTCGCCAGGGGAGGAGGTGTAGTCGGAAGTGGGGGCGGAGGGCTCACGCATGAGGGTAACGGAGATGGCCGAAGCGGGGACGAGATCGGATGAGGAGGTGGTGACGCAGCTGGAGAGGACGGGGACGGAGCCCAAGGTTGAAGGTCAGAGGCGGGGATGGGCGAGAATGTGAGGGTGGAGGCTGGACTGGAGGTGGGGGCGGTGGTGAAGGCGGGGACGGATGCGGATGCGGTGACGCGGACGTAGGCGGGAGAAGAGGCGGGTGTAGAGGCATGGGTTGTGGCGGGGGCGGAGGGGGGCACAGGCTTGGAAGCTGGGGCGAAGGTGGGGGCAGGCGATTCTTCACACGCATCCATCACGCGACGATTGTCCGCCAGGGGCGCTGTCGACGCGCGGAAGCGATGCCCGGCGGCGGAATGGGCGGCAGGCGACTGGCGCGCGCCGCGCGGCCGATGCGTGAATTATGGATAGCGGAGGTGGAGGTGGGCCTGCGGGGTTGTGGAACGAAGGGATCGGGGAGGAATACGCTGATAGGGGTAAGGACGCAAGAGCCTTGCAATTTAAATACATTAAAACGTTATTGACCAGCTTTGCGATGTGACATAATGGAAGAATGAAGAAGATATTGACGTTCTACGTACGTATTCTTCCACCTACCATTCGAAAAGCAATCTCCTAAAATTTGACATTTCATTGAAAAGTATAAATACATTTTTTCAGATCAATTTATCTCGCTTTAATTTATAAATGGATCACTTTTTTTTTTTCGACACCATCCCCTCACTGTCTTGTTTTCTGGTTGACCTGCAGCACACGTTGATGCTTTAGGCTTGTCTAAAGAAATAGTTAGCTTCGAAATCGTGTTTTTGGTTCATTTCGGTGCAGTAAATCTAAAGTAAAAAGTTCGTGAAATGCATTAGTCTCAATGCTCGTCGCGTTAAAAATTATTGCTTGTATTATTTTTGTTCAATTACCACCACATGTGACAGTATTAGATGCATCAAAACGTAGAAAATATATTCACCCTCACCCCCATTCCCACCCCACCCCCACAGTAAATGTCATTCTTGTAGCTACGTAATGTGTGTATATTCTTCTTATAATTCAAACAATTTAGAGTTTTCCATGTTAATACCACTAATAATTTGAAAAGTTTAAATTAATTAATATTGATTTTTAAATTTAATTACTAAATGCAATGTTACTGTTTTTAGGTAACATTATTATTACTGCTGTGGTTGGTGGTGATAGGTGGAGTGTGGACTAGGTGATGGTCCTGCTGCCCTGCTGATATTACCAGCATCAACAAAATATTCTTCCAACGTTAGCTGGCACTAAATGCTTGCACCATTAGAAAAGAACGAGAACATTGCTCAAAATATCGTAGATACCTCACAATAACTGTAAAAATATCATAGTAGTAACATTATAAGCTTATCCCTGACCTACATATCTCAGGTAAAAGTTGGATCCAAAAACAGTGAGTACATTCATCTTGGTTGACGTATTTCAGTGCTTTTGGGTCCCAAAACGTGCGTCGTATATGGCAGTTTGTTTTGGTACTGGGTATTTTCCTTCAAACATTGTGATATCTGTTTACATTTTTTCGAGTTCGTTTGCAGTGCTCCTGCGTTGATTAAATTTTGGTGTGATTTACGAGAACAGGAGGCAACAAAGCCATGAAAAGTAAGCATACCAGGGCTCGCATCTCTCAATACAGTGTCACATTATTTATGAAAAATGTTTCTTTTGGTGAATTAGATTGCGCTACATTTGATATCATTCTTCATAGTTATTCAAATAAATCTCCCCGTAAGAGAAATGGATGTAGTTATGAAACACGATTACTGTGCGCACACTGCATAATATTTCACAGAGCGCTTAATATTCTTACTGAAGAATTGTAGAAACAACGATATACTTCTTTAAATATCTATATTCTTCACGGTTTGCAAATGATAAAAAAAGTCTCAAAAAGACGATGTCTACAAGAATGTTCATTCGTACGCTTTAACAGGTTCTGTCCCTTTCCCATGTTTGTAAAGGCAGAGAGAAACTTATTGTAAAGATTTGTTTTGATGGTAAATCATTTTGTTAAAAACTTCATACTTCTTGCAAAAAGAATAAATTTGAAAATAAATAATTGTTTCGCACATGTATTGAACGGAGTAGTAGGAATATAAGAGAATATCGACGCTAAACTACCTTATTTATTCGCATGTCGTGCAAATGGTATATTAAAGGAATATTTCAGAGAGGAATTGAATATAAATACTGTACTGTCCATCAATTTAACCAAACGCGATGAAGAAAATATTAGCACAGCGCACGTTCTTTTTCTACATATTTAATTGTGTGTTAACCTTTTAAAAGATTCAAATGTTTTTCTATGACAACAAGAACATTTTTGAGATACTTTATGAAGTGAAAACATCTATTCAATTGCTAAAATATTCATAAAAATACAAACTAATACTAAAACAAATCTAAGTACATTTTTGTTGTCCAATCTTTATACGTATACTGCTCGGTGATTCTAACATTAATAAGCTAATTGAGAGGAAACTTATTGATTAGGTTGCAAAATATGCGCACGATTATTCAACTTCAAAAGAACGTTTAATAATTCTCATCAAAAATTGTGTAGACTATTCTGCTCAAGAAGTTAATTCATTCTAATACCGTTCAATAATACTTTAGGTATGTTTTAATCAGGATGGTGTATCGATTTTTCCATTCCATTATTCTTACCACTTCGCTCTGTAGCCAAATCATAAAATGCAATACATCAGTCATTTGAGGACGTGAGATCTAAAAACGGGAGTTTCATTAATATAATGAATATTTGATGGATTCTGATACTCTGTTGAGGATAATTCCATTAATGGTACAGTCTACTCGTGCGTTATAGATTTCAGATTAATTCCATCATAGCTTCATGTGTTGGATAAAGTATATTTTCAATTCTATCGTATTACTCATGGAAATACTCATTTTTTGGATATTCAAATTTGCCTATCTAATCTTGAATATTTAATTTCTATACTCCCTTTTAAAAAAGTGGATTTGCCGAAAGAAAATCGAAGCCGGGAGCTACGAGGTGGTGAGGATAAATGGGGGGCGGTGTGGACTAAGAAAATCAGTGAGAGACGGAGCGAAGTGAAAAGTGGCGGATTACTTCCACTTTAGACCATTTATAGAATGAATCCATTATCCGGGCTAATAGATGAGTGCGATAAATTAATAGTCTGGCGTCGTCGTAGTATTACTTCAGCTAGTTGAAGTAGTTCTGCTAGTAAGCTTTGTTTATTCCAAACGATTGGCCATTCCGGCATCTACTGGTCACAGCGTGTATAACCGGGGGGGGGGTGGACGCGATTTCTGAGGACGTAGCGATTGAGAGTTTAGTGCAGGCTTTATCACACACGAGTGGCACAAAGCCGCACACCTCCAGAGGCGAACTCGTCTAATCACCCCCTTCCCCACCTGTCCCGCCCCGTAAGTAAGCTAAGTTGACTACTTCGAATATTTTTTTTTTATTTTTTTCTAAATAAATACATCAACCCAGATTCTCTAAATATCTTCTAAGCTCGTAGACCCCTTTAATTCTTATGTAAAAATCCGACTCCGTGCAAGTGACGTATTCCTTCTTCGAACAACAAAAAAGCAAGGCTTCTTATATGTAATGTAGCACGTAGGTTCTTGTGGTTTGTTTAAATGCGTTTTTGAAACATTGGCAGAATTAACATTTTATCATTTCTTTTTGTTATCTGGCAGCCTTCTTCTGTTGGATTTGCCCGTTCAAATATGTTCCTGAGACGCAGTGGCAATTTCAGAAGATATTAAATGGTACATTGCAAATAATGTACTATCTTTTTTCAAAAACTTTAATTCA
This sequence comes from Gryllus longicercus, assembly GCA_038098605.1. Taxonomy (NCBI): domain Eukaryota; kingdom Metazoa; phylum Arthropoda; class Insecta; order Orthoptera; family Gryllidae; genus Gryllus; species Gryllus longicercus. The sequence continues at coordinate 181,345 of JAZDUA010001046.1, forward strand.
CAATTAAATAAATAAAAATATTAATTATAGTGCTGAGATCAAACCATATAAATACATATTTAAACAAAAGAATAAATATAACAAAATTTTTCAGAAATTCTGGATAAAGTTGGTCAAAAGGAAAAATGAGAAACAAACAATTAAACATTTTAACCAATAACAAAAATGTCAAAATAATATCTAAAAGTATACAAAATATCAACATTTTATATTATACCATATTCTACAAATTACGCATACGTCCCTATATACATCAAAACAGCTATAAACAACAAATACAGAAAATTGATCACTGATGCTATGGTCTCCCTTTAAAGTAGTGTGTGGCGTCGCTTCTACCTCTCACGGAAATTCCGGCCCCAACCTAGTTCGTCGCTAGGCAACACCTTTCCACTTGTCCGGTGAATGCGGCGGTGGGACGGAAGGCGATTCGCGCCTCACAGCACAGTCTAGTTGGCCTCCCACGCCGCTTTTCCGCCCGCGCTGTCGCGTGCGGCGGACGTGCTCATAGGCTGCTCGCAAAGTGAGACGCAGGTCCGTGACGTGACGTGACGTGGCTCATGGTGGGTTTCTAGCTAACCACTGCTCATCGGACACTCGCTCGTGCGACTGTTTGTCGTCCTCCCAACAACATCGATGTTTCTAAACAATATGTTTCTAAGCATCGATCTTTTAAAATATTTTTCAACTTGGTAACTTTGTTCTACCTGCGTTATCTAAAGTCTGCATATCTGAAAATTATCACAGGTTGTGATTATGATGGTACTTATTTCATTCAAAAAAATAAAACATCAGCGACGTAAAAGAATCAAACTCAAACATTCATGTTTAAAAACGTTTGTTTTTTTTTCAAAAAATCGATGTTAAACCCATCGATTTTCTTATAAAAACATCCATGTTATGAAAACCTCTACGTTTAGATCGCTTCGCTAGCTCGTGAAAGGTAAGCGTGAAGCTCACTTTTACCAGTATTATAGGCGCACGTTTTCTTGAGCCCCAGAATATCTACCCCCACTTTTTTGCCAACATTAGTTGAATTAAGAATAAATAATAGAAACGAGAGTCGCAGACAATATGATAACTAGAAATGTTCTCTCCCATGTCACAGAAACTATTTTGCATCCATAAATGAACGAATGAGTTTGATATAAAATTCCTTTTGTGAAAATAACAGACCTCCCCACTCCTCTCGCAATTAGCGAAGCGAGGGGTCAAGATAATGTGCGCGGATCAACGAAAGCAACCGCTTGCAGGAATTTGAATGCACAGACGCTCGTGGTACTTCTCGGTCGTACTCCTAATGTATTTCTAGGAAGCAAAACGGAGTTTCAATTTTCTGTTGTTAATATAACTTGTAACAGAAGCAATTGACATAAAAGCGCGGCGCTCAACCGTTGACCGGTGGTCTTGACCCTTGAGTTGGGCGTGGGCAATAATCACTCTCGCAATTAGCGAAGCGAGGGGTCAAGATAATGTGCGCGGATCAACGAAAGCAACCGCTTGCAGGAATTTGAATGCACAGACGCTCGTGGTACTTCTCGGTCGTACTTCTAATGTATTTCTAGGAAGCAAAACGGAGTTTCAATTTTCTGTTGTTATTATAACTTGTAACTGAAGCAATTGACATCAAAGCGCGGCACTCAGCCGTTGACCGGTGGTGGTGAACCCTTAAGTTGGTCATTAGTCTCGTAATAGGGCGTGTGGCACGCCATTTTATTTTCTTTGTAAACGGACAACTAAACTGTAACTGCACAACTTTGAAATTACAAATGTATAGTGCTTTTGAATCCAACATTTTTCAAAGAATTTTTTGTATGCTCTACAAAATTTTCTTTTCAAGGACATACATAGATAGGTGATAGAATACACCAAGTCATTCATGAGTTCAAAAGGAAATAATGTGGACCTGATTCAAAATTTTGAGAAAAACAAGATTTTGTTATTGGTCATTTTTTGCAAAAACAGTAGCCGAAATATTACATTAAATAATGTTCTCTTTTACTATTGTTGTCTACTTACCTAACAAATACGTAAGGAGAGAAAAACACTATACCCCAACCCCAACCCCAAAAGCGAAGGGAGTACCTGAGGTATACAATTCAGATACTGAACGCCACTTAAACACTCGGGTAAGAAGTGAGTACCGATAATAAATTCATCCACAATGCCAACCCACATTTAGAGACAATCGCTCTTGGTGAGCTACATTACTACTACATGCGGATTTCCTCGTCTCTCACATGCAAATTGTGCGCATTAATTGTGCCAGTTATTATAAAACACCCTCCATCTAAGCAAAGAACAAATTTCCTGGTTTTCTTTAGAAGGATGTGCTTACGATATTTCAACGAAAGTAGTATTTACTGCACCCGCTAGGTTGGGTTATCTCTCCGCCGGAATTGTTCGCCAGGTGACAGACTATGATCGGTTGATTTCGCACGCTATTTGCCTTGTGCTCGCTTCCGGGGCTTCTCGGATAGTATTAGCAATTGAGTTTTTCGGAGAAGTGGAAAATAAATATGAACAATGCTATACTGACTCTATACTAAAGATTTTATTTGCCGCAGGGTATTAACAAACTTCAACTATCATAATTTTTCACACTTAATAATTATCTGTAAGGTTATACTACTAAAAATAGAATAACCAAGCCAAGTTACTATTATTATTATCATTATGAGCATTCGATTCAGCAGGCAGGGCCAAACTGTTAACAATTACCCCTATTGTATAATCCAAAGAATTCACTTGTAGTTGCGGAATTACAATTGTTAGAGTTAATCATAATTTCTCTATTTTACCTAGACGTGGTAAGGAATTCAAACCCAAAGAACATTTTACGATCGGAATAACACCCAGTGTATTATCGTATTATCTTCAATAAGCATTGCCTAAACGTGAGTATTATGCCCGAACGATCCCGCTTTCCTCTTCAAAAGACACGTACTCGGGAGGTAACAAAGGCGCCACGCGGTGCGGTTCGAAATACAGATCTCGCTGCTCCCCTCCCTGCAGATCCCTTATCGCGCGCCACCGCAGGCAGTGAAACAAAGCGGCGAGGCCTTACAAAGGGGCGGAGGGGAGAAACTGAATCGAGATGGCGCTTATTTATAGCTCAACTCCGCGGGGACGTGACCCCTTGGGGCCGTCGAAACTTCTGCGTTTATCGCGTTTTTGCTCGCAGGATTACATTGTCTCTCTTTTATGCCCAGTGGTTCTGGTTAGAAATCGGTCATTAATAAAAACGTGGCTATGTGATGCGTATTTAAAGAGTTACTTATAAATAGCCTTGAATGCCGAAATTCTGTGGAATTTTAAAGGTCTTCTATGCAATTTTAATGGCATGAATTTGTAATAAATTAATGTGACTTACAAAGGTTCGTTAGGAGTAACTCCCTTCAACTCAATACCTGATGAATATCAAGTTTAAATTTACAACATAAGTAGAATAGATACAGACATAAAATAGAAAATCAACATGCGATACATTTTTATTCTTTTTTATGTTTCTATGTTTTTTAAAGAAATCTCCGTTATGATATTATTTTACGTATGACATTACTGTTATGAGTTTATGTTATGATATTACTGTTATGAATAATGACGTACGTGGTACGTAATTTATATAAAATTATCACACCTACCTTTTTATTATTTTTATATATTTGAACACGATTAGACGCTAGGGGGATTAAACAGTGTAATATGATGATTTATTTCAATTTTTGAGTTACACAAATCGAAACATCTCTTTACAATATTTCACCCAAGTCAGTAACAAAAAATTATCAGATGAGCTGTTTTGAAATTCCAATGTAAAACACAGGTAAACAAATAGCAACCTTTGCATTTCCAGATAACATTTGCCTCATCCTTACGCATTAGCCTTTCATCCACTTCACGGGGCGCCACATGAAATGGACTGGGCCTACTCGTATTTGGCGGAGCGCGTATTCCTGTGCCACTGAGGAACCCGCCCCGCCCCACACTCGCCCCGCCCCCGGCACGGCTCCGCCCCCGGCACGGCTCCGTTCCCGGCACGGCTCCGTCCCCGGACCGGCCACGCCCCCGGCACAGCCCGCCACCGGCACGGCCCCACCCCGCCCCGCCCACCCCATCCACCCCGCCCACCCCGCCCACACCACCCACTCCGCCCTACCCGCCTCTCCCCTCCCCTCCCCACCACGCCCCGCACCGCCACGCCCCGCACCGCCCACCTCTCCCCTCCCCGCCCAGCCACGTCACGCCCGGGCCCGCCCAGTCCCGCCCCGCTCCGCCCAGCCCCGCCATGCCACGCCACGCCCCGCTACGCTCACCCCGCCCACCCCGCACCTCCCGCCTCTCCCCGCCCAGCCACACCACGCCCCGGCCTGCTCCGTCCGCTTCCCTCCCCGCCCCGCGCCGACCACAGTGCGTCCGCGCATGCGCACTGCCCTCCGCCCGGCGCGTGGAATGCCCTCGACCGCCGTGATCCGGCCGTCGGCCAGCGCCCGCCGCGGAGGCCCACCGGCTGCGGCTGCGAAGGGCTGCCGGCGGCGGCGGGGGTGGCGGGCGGGAGCGGAGGAGGAGGTGATGGCGGAAGCGGCGCCGGTGTCGGGTGCTGGCGGGGGCAGCCGCGGGGGCGGAGGACGAGATATTGGCGTTGGCGGAGGAGGGGTAGGCTGAACTGACAGCGGCGGCGAAGGCAGAGCCGGTAACGGGGGCGGGGGGAGGGGGCGTAGGAGAGGGAGGGGGCGGCGCCAATGAGACGCGCGCGAAGGCCCTGGGCTGTGGAGCGCGCGCTGCTCCCCGCGGCCGCCGAGCCTCAAAGGGCGGCGCGCGCCCGAGCCATCGCCAGCAGAGCGCGCTTCGGCGAGATTAGCCCCGCCGCAGGCGACGCGCCTCTCCGCGCCTCTCCGCGCCTCTGCTCGCATCCCCTCGCCTCTCTGCGCCTCTCCACGCCTCCGCTCGCAGCTGCAACGCCTCTCCGCGCCACTCTGCGCCTCTCCACGTCTCTGCTTGCATCTCTCGCATCTCCTCGCCTCGCCTCACCTCGCAACTCCTCGCCTCACCTCGCATCTCTTTGCCTCTCCGCGCCTCTCCACGCCTCTGCTCGCAACTCCTCGCCTCTCCCCGCCACTCTGCGCCTCTACACGTCTCTGCTTGCATCTCCTCGCCTCGCCTCACCTCGCAACTCCTCGCCTCGCATCTCTTTGCCTCTCCGCGCCTCTCCACGCCTCCGCTCGCAGCTCCAACGCCTCTCCCCGCCACTCTGCGCCTCTCCACGTCTCTGCTTGCATCTCCTCGCCTCGCCTCACCTAGCAACTCCTCTCCTCGCATCTCTTTGCCTCTCCGCGCCTCTCCACGCTTCCGCTCGCAGCTCCAACACCTCTCCCCGCCTCTCTGCGCCTCTCCACGTCTCTGCTTGCATCTCTCGCATCTCCTCGCCTCGCCTCACCTCGCAACTCCTCGCCTCGCATCTCTTTGCCTCTCCGCGCCTCTCCACGCCTCCGCTCGCAGCTCCAACAACTCTCCCCGCCTCTCTGCGCCTCCCCACGTCTCTGCTTGCATCTCTCGCATCTCCTCGCCTCGCCTTACCTCGCAACTCCTCGCCTCGCAGCTCTTTGCCTCTCCGCGCCTCTCCACGCCTCCGCTCGCAGCTGCAACGCCTCTCCCCGCCACTCTGCGCCTCTCCACGTCTCTGCTTGCATCTCTCGCATCTCCTCGCCTCGCCTCACCTCGCAACTCCTCGCCTCGCATCTCTTTGCCTCTCCGCGCCTCTCCACGCCTCCGCTCGCAGCTGCAACGCCTCTCCCCGCCACTCTGCGCCTCTCCACGTCTCTGCTTGCATCTCTCGCATCTCCTCGCCTCGCCTCACCTCGCAACTCCTCGCCTCGCAGCTCTTTGCCTCTCCGCGCCTCTCCACGCCTCTTCTCGCATTTCCTCGCCTCGCCTCGCCTCGCCTCACTTCGCAACTCCTCGTCTTGCCTCGCCTCTGACCGTCTGTCCAATACCTCTCAACGCCTCTGCTTGTCTCTCCACTCCTCTGCCCGCATCTCTAACGCCTCTGCCCGTTTTTCTCTGCCCCTGCTCGTCTCTCCTCACTGCCTCTCCGCCTCTCTCTCTCTCGTATTTCATCTGTCCCAGCCTCCCCCACCTCTACCCGTCCCTCCTCCATCTCATCGTCCCTCTTTCAATTCACCGCTCCTCACCTATCCCGCCTCCCCACACCTCCCCCACGTCGCCTGACCTCTCTCCCACTTCTCAACGTTTCTCCTGAATCCTCACCTTCTCCTGGCTCTACCCGTCTCTCTCCGTATCCCCCCCCCCCGCGGCACCACTCTTTCTCCGCCCTTTTTTATCTTCCTCCATCGTCATTTCGCAACCTTTTAACTCTCAGTCCTCCAGCTTCCCGTCCGTTGTAATACCCACCTTCATTGCGGCCCTCACCGCAGCTTGCGGGTCTACCTTTGGCCTCGACTCCTACGATGACTTGATCTACATCCAAAAATCCTACTCCGCTGCCTCAGTCCACTCCCAGCACCAAAAAGGCCCTTCCCGCCCGCCCCACCACTCTCACCGCCACCTCAGCCTCCCTTTCGTCCCTCCTCTGTCTCTGGTCACTCCACACCCTGACTCTCCAAACCCTTCCCTCCATCTCGCGTTCGCACCCACGCACAGTGGGCCTAAACGCCGAAAAGCTCGCCGAAAGTCCAAAAAAAATTAGTTACTAGATGGAAATTTTGTCGTTGCTAGTTTAATAGGTTGGTATTTGGACCATTGAATTCCGCAGTTTGTAACGGTTTCTCTCGTATACCTAACGTGAGGGACCAGTTCAAAGTTGGGCCTAAAACGGTCGATATCCGTCAGCAGAGAAACGTGTTTTCAGAGCCTTTGTGTTTCAAAGGATAGAAAGGGCGTGCAGTCGGCAGAATTTTATGATTGAAACTGGAATCTATTCCTGAGAGTAAGTAGAAACATAATATGTGTACTTAATTTGTTTAAAAATAATTTTTAATTTATTAATTTACGATGTTTATTGATAAAAAATGGACATATTATCATAAATAATTAGTGTTTAAACTGAAAAACAACAATGTGGACCGTCGTGCGGGGCTAAAAACTTAGCATGACATTATTCGAAATTGTATTCCCTGTGAGTTCCTCCCCCCTTCGCCGGCCTCTGCCTCCGCCTCCGCAGATCCAAACGGCCGGGCATTAAGTGCTTACGCGCTGGCTAACACCGCGCACTGGAACGCGCAGCGGAGATGGCCAGCCGCCGGGGCTTGTGGAGAGGCAGGGGATGGGCGGGAAGGGGTGATGCACAGGCGGTGTGAGGCGAAAATTGGCGGGGCGGAGGTGGTGGGGGCGGGGCGAAGCAGGGTTGGGCGGGATGGGGGCCGGAATGGGGCGATACCTGGGCGGAGCGAGGCGGGAATAGGCGGGGAGGAGGCGGTAGGCGGCGCGGCCGGGGCGATGTGTGACGAGGCAAGGCGAGAGTGAGGCGGGGTGAAGCGGGAATGGGCGGGGCGGGGGCCGGGGAGGGGCGATGCGTGGGCGGGGTGAGGCGGTGATCGGCAGGCCGGGGTGGGGCAGTGGAGGGCGGGAGCGGGCCGAGGCGGGGCAAAGCGGGGATGGGATACACGGGTGCCGGGGTGGGTGCGAGGCGGGTGCGGCCCGTTTTGCAGGCGAGAGCTGGGCGAGGCGTGAGGGGGGCGAGGGCGTCGCGGGGGGAGACTAGAATGGGAGTAGTCGGGGCGGTACGAGGCGGGACCGGTGGCGGCGCGTTTCGAAGGCGAGGCGGGGGCGTGGAAGGGGAGGGGGCCCCACGTTCCGGAGGCGAGTGCGGCGCGGGGAGGGGGCTGGCGAGGCGGGAAAGGGGGGCGGGGCAAGGCCGGGGAGTGGCGGGGATACGGAGGCGAGGCTGGGGCGGGGAAGAGGTGGGGTTTGAGCGCCACAATGAGGGTTGCAGGCGGGGTGGAGCCGAGCCGCCTGCGCATGGAGGCCAGTGTCGGCTGCGGCCGTCGGCGACGCGCCAAGCGAGGGCCGGTGAGAAGTGGCGGCTGAGCTGTACATCCTCCGCGGGCACAAATGCAACTCGGAGGAAGTGCGCAATGATCGTACAGGCCGTCACGCGCGTTATCATAAAACCGAGGAGTTAGTGACGCCTAGAGGTGAGAGTGAGACGTGACCATTTCCTCACCCACCCACCCCCCGAATTAAAAACCTTATTTTTCTAAAACATTGTAAATTAAATTTTAAGTGAAAAATTGATGTATTGATTTTTATTTTCTAAGTACGCTATGCTATCCACAAAATAATAATAATCTACAAAGTATTTTCGTTAGTGGCAGCAAACATTTACTTATTGTGTGATTGATTTTATTTTATGAATTTAAAGCAAATTATTTTCTGAATGAACTTTTCTTTCGTTCTTTGTGTGAAGATTATCCGTCTAATTAATTGCGACAAAGCGATGGGAGGCGATGAATAGTAACCTGCTAAGTTGAGGCTGCTTAAGGAGTCAAACAGAAAGAGAAGAGAAGCGGCAATGGTGAACTACCTGTGAAAGAAGTATCCAAAGAGTCGCAGAGGCGATGAAGAGAGAGCATGTATCGACTGGGTCAGAGCACACTCCGTTAACATCAATGGGGAGGCATTCTAAAGCGGAAACCGAGTAGGGAGTTACTGAGAGATAATTCAGACGAGTAACCGAGCAGACAATAATGCATTAAGAACAGGAACCGTAAGATTCAAATAAAAGAGAAGATATATTAAACAGAGAACCGTAAGATTCAAATAAGAGAGAAGGTTTATTAAACATTTAGAGTACACAATACAAATGGCCTGATCTGTTTTATAGCGACCTTAAATAAATAAATTTAAAAAAGGGCTAGATGTAACTTGTAACATGAAAAGTGTTTCTAAATCTCGAACTTTTAAAAGGAAAAATATTCATAAGTCGAAAATAAAATACTCCTAATAATTCGATGGTACACACTTTCTTGGAAAAGATGTATTATTTTATGATTGTACAGGAATTGAAATTTATCAGTTTTCACATCCTTGAATATACAATTCTGCAAATGAAATAAAATACTCTCAGAGTACGAAATGTTCCGAAAACACTCTTTTCACGAAAATATGTTTCATCAAATACATCATAATATAACTCATACGAAATGTGAATCGTTTTGAAAAATTAATTAGTACGCATAAGTTACCCTAATAACATTAAAAGCTTGTTGTCTCTGCTTAAATTTCGTGGAACTTGTATTAACATGTGATCAACGTTCTCTGTTTATCCCCGCGTACATTATGTCGATTTTCGGGGAACGTGGGATCACAACGCCGTGTCCTCGATTGCAGTCCACGAAAGGAAGCCTGCCCTGGTGAGAGGAAAATGACCCTGTGCCTCGGAGGGCCAGGGGGATTAAAGCCGAGGAGGGGGAGGCAGGAAGCGGGGGTGCGTAGGGTTGGGAAGTAGACACCGGATATGGCCCTGGCGGTGGAAATCGTAGGGTCGGGGGAGGGGAGGTATGGCGGGAACGGCGCGCAGGTGGTGGAGGGGGCGGCGCGGAAGCGGAAGAGACGTGAAGGCGGCGTGGCTCAAGGCGGGGGTGTGGGCAGCGTAGAGGAGACGGTGCGGGCGTGGCGAGGTGTGGAGGGGTGAGAGTAGCGAGAGGGCTGGTGGTGGGGACGGCGCGGAGGAGGGGGCTGGGAGTGGTGGTGGGGAGAGAGCGGGGGTGGAGACGGCGCGAATGGGCGCGGGGATGGGGGAGAGGGAGCGGTTTTCGGGAGGGGAGTGGAGGCTTCAGGGAGGCGGTGCCGGGGCGGCGCGGTGTCGGGGGGTGTGAGCGGCGGGTGGTGGCGCGGGGCGGCATGGGGCGGGGTGGCGCGAGGAGGCATGGGATGGCGCGGGGCGGTGAGGGGGCGCGGGGCGGCATGGGAATCCGTGGGGCGGAATGGCGTGAGGAGGGATGGGGCGGAGCGGGACGGCACGGGAGGCCCCGGGGCGGCGCGGGGCGGCGCGGGGCGGCGCGGGGGGCGGCGCGGGGGCGGCGCGGGGCGGCGCGGGGCGGCGCGGGGCGGCGCGGGGCGGCGCGGGGCGGCGCGGGACGGCGCGGGGCGGCGCGGGGCGGCGCGGGGCGGCGCGGGGGCGGCGCGGGGCGGCGCGGGGGCGGCGCGAGGGCGGCGCGGGGGCGGCGCGGAGCTTCGCGAGAACGGCGCGGGGCAGTGCGGGGCAGCGCAGCACAGCGTCGCGCAGCGAGCAAACAGGGCGGAGCAGTCAGCGACTGCAGCGAGGGCTCAAAGGGCGCGGCGCGCAGCGGAGCGCAGACAGGACCCTGGGCGCTTGACTTGGCAGAGCTCGGAGGGCGCGGGGTCGGGGGCGGGGTGGGGCGCGATGGAGCGAAGCAGGCCGTGCTAGGAAAGGGGGGAGAACGAGAGAGGGGTGAAGAAGTCGGGATGCGGGCGCGGAGGGAAGCAGGGGATGAGGCACGTCGGCGATTGGAATGCGGAGCGGGGAGCGCAGCGGACGCCGTGTGGCCGATTATGCGAGTACGACGCGGCGGGGACTTTGCTAGAAACTGTGGAGTGTTTGATGAGGAATAGGGCAAGGATAGGGGGCGGGGATTGGCGTAGGTTGTGGCGGGGCGAGGGCGGAGTGTGTTCAGCGAGGTGAAGGGCGGTGTGTGGGGGAGCGGGGCGTGAGGGAGGTTCGTAGCAGCGGGGCAGGGTGGGGTCGAGCGTGGCGGGGAGAAGGTCAGGGTGGAGATTAGAACAGGCCGGAGGCATGACGGGAATTCCTGCGCCCCGCGGATCCCGCAGTGGGTTGGAGTGGGGACGTGGAGCGGTGCGACGCGGAGCAGTGTAGGGTGGCCTAAGGCGGTGCGTGTTCCACTGGAGGGCGGCGGAGGGGCGGGGAGGGGAGGAGGGGGAGGAACCTTGTGAACGGGGAGGATCCGAAGCCAAGTGCACTGGCTCCTAAGTCAAAGCGGAGTGACGTCGCCCGGGTGGAAGGCCACAGAGACTCGAGAGAGTTCCAAGCATTTACACAGTCAGACAAGGGGCGAATGGGACTGTACGCAATGGTGCGACAGGATGACCAGTAGGAATCCACAGATCTAAAGAACTGGATATGTAGGAGTGTTCTAGAAACCATATACCTTATAGTATATTTAAGATATACTATCAATATATCTAAATTGTATATTTAAAATCTGTAGAAACAGCAAATTTGCAAAATGTTACGATATTCAAAATATCCAATAATCAAGTATAAACAGTGAGAAGCAAACAAGGAATAAATTAACTAAAAGTTGTATAGTGAACTGGCGTAGAATATATTTTTGACACCGCATTAAACGCGCCCTATGACACATCAGACCGAGTTTACTGAATTCCAATTAGGAAAACTTTTCGTGGTTGGGAACATTATTTTAAGGTCAGTAGTAGTAATAATTACAAATTGGTCATGCTATAACAGCACATACATTATCGCATTATACTTAAATTTGCAATTTTCGAAACTTTACAGCACAATGTAAATAAGACCTGCGCTATTCTTTTAAGCGCACCTTCTTTTATCCGTGAAAAATAAATTAAAGAAACTACATATGCTACAACAGCACATATTTTTTGGCATATTTTCAAATATTTCAATTTTTCAAAATTCAAAGAGAGCAACGAAAATGAGATCTTTGGCGTTATTTTAAGCGTTCCGTGTTTTATCCATGAACAAATTAAAAGTAAAAATTTAGAGCGGTTTTTGAATCAATTTATAAATTACATCAATTTCAAGCATACATTATTAAGTGATAACTTCTCGTGTTTTCAGAAAAATTGTTACATGACCATTTTTAAAGACCTAAAATTTTACAGCATATTTTGTAGTATTAAAAATCTCTGTCTTCAACTTCGTAAGTATTAAATGTTAACTTTCGCAATTTTCGAAAATACTAAGAAATCGCCAAAATTGGAGCTAAAATCACTTTTTCTGTCCTTTGGTACATACGAAAATAGAACTTAAAGATAAAAATTTGGGCAGTAGTAAAAGTATACTGTTTAGAAAAACACTAAAATTCCCTTTATTTCACACTCAACTTCGTCAAAACTATTAATATTTGAAATATGGTACTTCTTCATAATTGATGATCTGTCATTAAAGATCATATTTCTGACAGTAAAAATCTTTATCTTGAAAATTGTAGTCGTAGGAAGATGACAAAAGCATTTTATTTTTTCCGTTTTCAAAACTCTGAGATTTCAACACCAGTGTGACCTGCACCATTCCAGTAATCGACTTTTACCTATCTGAGAGCAAAGTTTAATAAAAAAATGTGAAGCTATATTTGAAAATAATAATATGTTGGGGATTTATGTAAAGAACCTTAAAAGTCATAATATCTGTTTCAAACTCAGAGTCTCGACTTCCTTTAAATTTATCCAGGAATATCAATTTTGAAATACTAAATAAATGATTTTACTTGTTATTACATTAGGTTCAAAAAATTATAAAAGATATTGAAATAGAGGATACAAAATGGTTGACGTCCATATGTTACTTTAGTTCGAGGCGACATCAGCTTACATCAGTGAAAATTTTTACTGATCAGCTACACCGATTCATCAACACTTGCTTAACAACACTGTTCCTATACTTTTACTTTTTACGTTACTCTTAATATAAATACAAGTACGTTATGATGAACAAAAATAGCAGTAAAAATGAACTGAATTGTATGTTAGTTTGGAAAGACAAAGTAGATACTTTATATAAAATAAAATTATTGATTTCCCTGAATCCGTCTTCATCTTCAATCAATTTAATAAGTGCGACTTATAATTTGCTATGAAAAGGTTCAGCTTTTTTCCTAAAGTAGTTTTGATTTATCCACAACTATTTGGAGCAATGTTAATTTCCATACTGTTTAAATTAATGTTTTGTAGCTTCTTACTGAAATCTTATGAACGTTTCTGACACCTGGATTGTCGGGGTGGGATAAACCTCTGGCGATAATGTATGAAGTCCACAAATATGGCATTTTGTAGAAATAAGTACAACAAACTCTACTAGTTGGTTTATTAATACAGTTATTTTAAGGATCCAAAGTTATTGTTCTTTATTTCTCAGTTATTGTTCACATAATATGAAACCCTGTTGTGTAATGTCATTTGCATCGTTACGTGTGTTGCGTGTTGCATAAGTGAGTTTCCTTACTGTCATCTGCTACATTGTCAATTATTAATCTTAATTCCATTTTATTCCTGACAGTGGTTAATTCTATACCCAACCGTTGCAGATTCAATGTTTTGTTCCGATAGTGTCTTAAAATTGTACAAAACTGTCATCTTTTCTAAGATATACAGATGGTGTCAAAAAAATGAATACACATTTCAAGCAAATAAAAAACTAATCATCTTAGACTTTTACAGGTATAGCCGTTAATGCAGATGTTCCAAATGCCCACTATCGGCGTCAGTACACAGTATTGGCGTATGTTGATAACATTATTCCATGACACTAGGTAGGACGAAGAGGTCCAATTGAGTTTCTACCGCGATCTCCAGATCTAACTCCTTTAGACTTCTACTAATGGGGAGGTCTTTCGAATGAGGTAAACCGTAGAATTCCAGGTACATTGGCAGCTCGTTTGAAATGAACTGAAACGGTAGGTGCTGCAATCGCTTAGCATACTTTCGCAAATGTTGCTCGAACAGTTGTTCAACTACTCTTAAGTGTATCGACGCCGAAAGTGGGCATTTGAAGCATCTGTTGTAACGGTTGTACCTGTCAAATTCTAATACAATTATTGCTTCTCGTTTTATGATTGTGTAAATTCAGCTTTGTTCTGTGATGACCAATTTTCATATTTGCTTGAAGTGTGAGTACAGTTTTTTTGGCACCCTCTGCATTTGATCATGAAGGAATACTTCATTTTTTGGACGGTATGTCTGTTTTAAATGAGCGAATAGCCGGCTGCTTTCTGAGGGTTAAACGCGAGCGCAGTCGATGCGTCGCCAGAGACGTTTGCGCGGGCAGCCTCCATTCGAGCGCGATCGGCTCGGGGCCCAAAGGCGGCGGCGGGGACGGGGGCGGGGGCGGGGGGCGTGTCCATGGGGCGGAGGAGACAGACGGCGGCGGCGGCGGCCAAAGGGGGGCGCCGTGTAAGCAGAGGGACGCGGGGGGCGGGGGCGGGGGCGGCGGCGCCTCTTTGGAGCGGCGGCGCGCCGGAAGCGGTCGGGCCCCGGGCGGGGGCGGAGAAGCGGCGGCGGCGGAGGGCCGCAACTCCGAAATGTAATCTGGCTTCTGCGGGCGCGTCCATTTGTAGAGCGGCGGGCGGGGGCGGGGGGCGGGGGCGGGGGCGGGGCGGGGGAAAGGAGGAGCGGAGCCACTAATCGAGCGCCGACAGGGATTAGCCCTCGGGGAGAGATGCGTCGCCGGCGCTGCTCCCTGCTCCAGCTGCCGGTCCACGCCCGCTCATGCACCAACCTCCCACTCGCCCACCACACCCACGTCCGCGTAGCCTCCTCGCCCCCTCCCTGCTCCGCGTCCACACTTTCTCGCGCCCGTCCACGCCCCTGTCTTAGACCATAGACATCCCCGCCACCGTCCCCGCTTTCCTCCACGTCTCCGTCCCCGCCTCCGTCCTCCCTCCGTCCACGTATCCGTCCCCACCTCTGTCCCTTCCTCCGTCCCCGCCTCCGTCCCCACCTCTGTTCCCATCTCCGTCCCCGCCTCCATCCCCGTATCCATCCCCGCCTCCGTCCCCGCAACCGTCCCCTCCTCCGTCCCCACCTCCGTCCCCACTTCCATCCCCACCTCCGTCCCCACCCCTGACCCCACCTCCGTCCCCACATCCGTCCTCCCTTCGTCCCCTATTCGTCCCCGCATCCGTCCCCACATCCGTCCCCGCATACATCCCGGCATACGTCCCCGCATCTGACCCCACACATCCGTCCTCACCTCAACCCACGCATCCTTCCTGCCTCCGCCCATATCTCCGTTCACGCCTCTTGCCCGTATTCCCGCTCCATCCTCATCTGTACACCTACCTCCCAGCGGCTCGCCCACGGCAATCGCCAGCCCCGTCCCCATTCGCACTCCCGTATTCGTCCTCATTCCCAACCATGTCCCCAACCACGCTTCGTTTCCGCCCTTACCCCTGACTTCGCCCTCGGGCCCGCCTGTCCCCTCCCCCCCCCCCGCTCGTCCATCCTCGTCTCTATCCCGTCCCCATCCCTTTTCCCGTGCGTCCGCCAAAGTCGGCGTCCGCGGGGTGCCCCGCCTGCGGCCCATATGGCGGCGCGGGCGGGCGGCCGCGTTGGGGGGATCGCCGGCGGCGCGGGGGCTGCGCTGCGCTGCGCTGCGCGGGCCGGGCCGGGCCGGCGCGCGGGCCGCCCATGCGGAACGGGGCGAGATGCGCTGAAGCGGGCGCAGGACGGCGTGGCGGCGCGGAGCCAGAAGGCTGGCGTGGGGCGCGGAGGGTAGTGGAGTAGGAGAGGAGGGTGAGGAGGGGCAGGACTGGGCGGGACGGGTGGCGTGGAGCCAGAAGGCTGGCATGGGGCGCGGTGGGTAGTGGAGTGGGGGAGGAGGGCGTGGAGGGGCGGGACTGGGCGGTGCGGGGCGGCGCGGAGCCAGACGGCTGGCGTGGAGGGTAGTGGAGTGGGGGAGGAAGGCGGGGCGGGGCGGGTGGCGTGGGGCGCGGAGCCAGAAGGTTGGCGTGGGGCGTCGAGCGTGGTGGGGCGGATGGGACAGGAGGGCGGAGCGGTTCGGGGCGGTGATGAAGGGGCGGGGCGGCGCTGAGCTAGACAGGGGGCGTGGGACTGCGCGGGGCGGGGCGGGGCGGCGTGGAGCGAGACGGGTGTGGATGTGGGATGGGCTGGCGGCGCTGTGCGGAGCGGATGGCGTGGTGGGGGCGGGGCGGGGCGGCGTGGAGCGAGACGGGTGGGATGGGGCTGGGCGGCGCTGTGCGGAGCGGATGGCGTGGTGGGGCGGGGCTGGGCGGGCCGGGGTGGAAGGGGGCGGGTGGCGTGGGGCGCGAGAGCACGGAGACGGCTGGCGTGGGGCGTAGAGCGTGGTGGGGTGGGGCACGAAGGCGCGGAGGCCCGGGGAGGATCGGGGTGTTGATGGAAGGGGCAGGGAGGGGCGGTGCGGAGCTAGACAGGGGGCGTGGGACTGCGCGGGGCGGGGCGGGGCGGCGTGGAGCGAGACGGGTGGGGTGCGATGGGGCTGGGCGACGCTGTGCGGAGCGGATGGCGGAGCGGGGCGGCGTGGAGCGAGACGGGTGGGGTGGGATGGAGCTGGGCGGCGCTGTGCGGAGCGGAGGGGATGGCGTGGTGGGGCGGGGCTGGGCGGGCCGGGGTGGAAGGGGGGCGGGTGGCGTGGGGCGCGAGAGCACGGAGACGGCTGGCGTGGGGCGTAGAGCGTGGTGGGGTGGGGCACGAAGGCGCGGAGGCCCGGGGCGGATCGGGGTGTTGATGGAAGGGCAGGGAGGGGCGGTGCGGAGCTAGACAGGGGGCGTGGGGACTGCGCGGGGCGGGGCGGGGCGGCGTGGAGCGAGACGGGTGGGGTGGGATGGGGCAGGGCGGCGCTGTGCGGAGCGGAACGGATGGCGTGGTGGGGCGGCGGGATGGGGCCGCAGAGCTGCCCTCGGCGCTTTGTGTGAAATGTGGGCGGCTGCCAGGCCAAAGAGTTACGCAACTGCTCCCACTTTGCACGTAATAATGCTTTGCGCGTGTAAAATTTCACACAATGTCCTTTCTGGCCGAGAGGATGGGTTTTATATTTGCTTCTGTCAACGACTCGAGACAATCTCGTCAATAGGCAACTCGACGGTAAGGTGAATACTGCTAGATGAAATTTCAATTCTGCTTTTGCGTATTTAAGTATTTGTTTATATTTCATTAACAAAAAATATCAAAAATTAATGTAAGCAAAAATCGGTTTGCCTACTTTACCATTCCGAAAAATCAGCCCAAATTTCAATGAAATTCCAAGAAATGTGGAATTAGTACAATATTTGCTTTGATGAAATTTGCACAACGTAGAGTTACACATCATAACAACAAAGACTAGAATGCCTGACGCAGCATTTTTGCGGCTAAGTCGAATTCAAAATATTTGTTTTCTTTGGAGCAGTAGCGCCCTGGAATCTCGTGAGCTTTAATGAATTTATAAAGTGAATATTAAGCTAACGTTTTAAAAAAGGTGTTAAATCAAATTTTTACATTATATTCTCTTACCCAAAACGCCCAAAAGACGAAAAATTGACGGCCTACCTAACTGCTCATACGTACGTCTCCAGGTCAACCTCGTCTGCACAATTTTAACGACTTCCGGGAAATTACGCATGCTGTTTACAATTAAAGACACTTCCAACAAACGTTAGACTTATGTGTTGTGTGATAATTAACCACAGCATTACCAAGTATTATTTTTAAATGTAGTTTGATGAAAGAGAGCAGAGGAGTGAGGATCTTTTTCTCAATTCTATTTTGTGCCTTTTTTCGTCTTTAATGAGACTTTTCTGCGTTTCAATTCGGTGATTTATACAGCGTTTGAAAACTCTAGGTAGGTGTCAGGCTGAGAATATTATCAATTGATTTCAAGGCTTTTTCAATGACTTAGATGAAAAATATTGCTTTGTAATCGAAAGCTAGCAGGCATCACACTCACGCTAAACATGAATCTTCTGCTAACCATTATACAATTAAATGAAACTATAGATATTGAACACCAGCTAATTCTTTCAGAAAAAAAGAGTATTTTATTTGTATTACAGCGTTATAAACGACCTTTGCTGTTACAATAAATTGTTCATAATAGGTAATTTTGTGGCACAAATGACAACGTATTAGATTTTACGACACGCATCACTATCACAGCGTGAGAATCGAGGGGAGGTAGGGGGTGAACGGAACAGCACCGTTTTCTGGCACAGATGTCAAATACCGGAGGCGTCCCAAGAAAGTTGTTTCGTAAAATTACATTTAAATCTGTTAAATGTTTATAATGCTATTATTCAAAAAATAGCACGTGCAACTCGTTTATAATGTTGCTTTATTGAATTTGTACCTATTTTAAAACTCGCTCTTAACGTCGCTGATTTTCAACACATGTTTTTCATGTAATACAGCTTAACATTATAAACTAATTGCATAAACTACTATTACAAAACAGTGCGAATATCCTTTTTTTTAATTTTATAGCTTCCCCTTCGGCTTAAGCCTTTCGGGGATTTTTATGTTTACATACATGAAAAAAGATTTGGTTGCTGAGATATCCTCAGGCGAATGTGGTATGTAAGGCGTACCACTCAGCTGTAAATTCAATTTTCAAATTTTTGGAATTCGAAGGCGTGTTAGGATGTGAGGTATTGAAACAGGATGGGTGATAGTAGATGCAAGTGGAAGTCTGCATTTTTTGTAGGGCAAAAGAGGTCTAAATATCCTTGATCAGAGTATTTGAATTCTTGACCTATTGGGTTTTGAAATAATAAATGTTTGAGTCATTTTATTTATGCATCAAGGCCAAAAAAGAATGATTTTGAATGTGGTGTTATCAATTTGGGCGGAGCTGATTTTGGTAAACTAACACAGACTCCAAAATCATTAAATTTCGGCTGAGTTGCATACAACTATTTTTCGTATACTCACCTCCAGTTTGAATTTTTAGAGAGATCTCATTTATACCGCCCGATTTAGTCTTATAGCAGATCGCCTCTGAAATTATCAGTACTGGTTTTGGCGATTTGTTTCGTAAGTACGGAGTGCTATATTCCAGAGATTATAATTGAGGAAGCTAAAGCTGCAACTGAGAGTTTACTTCCTCAAAAATCAAAGGATTCATACAGAGACTATGAACTTTTTTTAAAATGAAAAAAACAACTACATGTAAACGTGGAAAATAAAACAACAAGGTTGGCATATCTCTACGAAAAGGTATTACTTCAATTTCTGTTGAAACTCTTAGCACGAATGGTCAATGCACAGGAGACGCAAGAGTTCCAGGTATAATATTTCAGAATATATCAAATTATAAAATTTAAATGTTAACAATAAATAAGTTTAAAAAGTTCTGTATTCGAAAAAATAATAAATATAATTTGCCAATGTGTCAACACTCATTTATACATTGTCTTGTTTACTTCACGTTGCCATGATAATCGTCCTCTAAAATTCATTCTTGGCCTAGACCGCCAAAGATCACCTTTGTAGCGTATAAATGCTCTGCCAAATACGGATTTTGAAGTGAAAAGAAATTTACGGCAAAATATTTACGAAAAAGGTGAGGAATTTACACTTTTATGTGCTTGCAATTGGAAAATGAAACGAGAAGAAATGCGAATGGTTTAAAAAATATGATAGATACAGATGTCTCGGCAAACAACTAAAAAAAAGGTGTAAGAAATGTGTTAGTTGCACAGAGCATTTGCTGTGCAAACCTTTGTTAGACATGTATAAATTTAGTTCTCCGGAGGTTAGTATTTATTGTATGAGGCTCTTCATTGCTGCAGTTGGTAGAACGAGTCGAGAGAATGTTAAAGTTTTTATACTTATTTGTTGTGATTGAATTTTACAAACTGGACGAACTGGACATGAAACATATTAGCCTTCAGAATGACAGCTCCCGTTTGTTCTAGGTAAAAAACATTGGTCGAAAGGCCTAATGTTAAATAATAAATTCATATTTGTAACCGCTTCTGAAAAAAAACATTCGTTTAATTTTTGAATTCGTGCATGAACATTGTAGCCTAGGTTGTGTGGCTGATATTTTATTTTGTGTAAATGTGTTCTTAATTTTTGAAATATACCTTCATAATTTTAACAAATATTGAAAAGATTCTATTATAATCATTTGGCTTACAGGTGGTAGTTGACGAACATTGAAACGTGCTAGCTGAAAAGGTGTGATGTCACAAATTTATTAGGTAAACAAAATAAACCAAAATAATCAGTACAATTTAAAAGGGAAGAAAATATACTTATTGACGCTTGTAGCCTTGATGTGATGGTGTAGTTAAAATAAACACTGCCTTCCAGCATCTAAAAAACTAAAATCCTTTCGAATGTCAATATCTACGTATATATAAAAGGTGAAGCTTAAACATGTTTAAAAATGAATTTGATTTCTCCCTGATATTTTGCTACTCCAAAACGTTCTAAGGCCGTTATTTTCCGTTACAAAGCTCGTTTTTGCAATTGCAGCATCTGTGTTCCTGGTAGTAGACATTCAATACCCATTGTAACCGGCAAAATTGCGAACGATTTTGGATTTCAGGTAGCACAACGTTCGGGAGTAAATTGGTCATTTTGTACCCTTTAAAACGCACTGCAGCAAGATTTGAATTTACTCTAACAACACGTTATACTCACACATTCTTGCATTACATTGTCCCCAGGATTAAAGCTAACATGAGCTTCCTCGAAGCCAATTAAATTACCGTCAACACCCCAAACAAATGTGAAATTTTAAAAGTAATATTTTGTTTCATGACAAGACCTGAATTAAACTCATCAACTGAAGAATTCAGTGTGTTTTCGGTGACTTTTATTTATTTGACTGATTCCCCACATTACGAATAACTGATTTTAGAAAATATGTATTAATTAATTAAATTGAGGAATTTTATGTGTAATTCAAATATTTTGACAGAACATTAAGCGGAATAATTTTTTGACTCAATACAACGTACCATGAGCAGCATATTATTAAAAATACATTCGTGTACACGAATACACATTAATACGATCTGACTATAATAACGTTTTCTCCATTTTGTCTCTTATTTGAAATTTTTACTTTCTGAAAATGACTGAACTAATCACTTAATCTCGGCTAAAACTTACATAAGTGTTACTTAAGTGTTTTAGTACACTGACGGATAATTAAAGAAGGGAATGGAATGTTTGAATGGAATAAGAGTATAATAGTGTGTTCTGGAAAAACAATGTCTCTTTAATTTAAAGAAACACGTACACTGCTCACAACTGCTTTACTGCTTTCTACTACTTTTAATATATTTCTGTACTTTCAACATTCTCACAAGCTTGTTTGTGTAAAACTACATCCTAGCCAGTTAATTCCATGCCCTTTTAGGACGTTACCTGAAGCGATCACTTACTCTTCTCCGAGAACTGGACATTGTAATTCGAATGGAGTACATAAATACTTTTTTCCAAACAAGAACTAATTCAAAAATGTATGCTCTAAATATATGAAGATAACCTTAAGCAGAGAAAAAAAACGATCAAAGTCACAAATACACAAGAAAAATTCCACTCCGTTATAAAACCACCTAACATCAACCTAAAACAAAACAGACGCGCTGCAGGTGGGCATGCGAGGGTCGGGAGAGTTGTTTCCTGTTGGTCATTGGCAACTCAACGTCGAGTCAACAACACGTTCTATTTGACATCATCCACGGAAACGCCGGATACGTCATTAAGTCACATACAAGTGTAAATAACCAACTTCTTGTAATTGGATCGTATTTCAAATCACATACGTGATCTTTAAATGGATAGGTCTCTATTTGCAACGAGCTTATGACAACGTTTTGTTCTCCATTTTACACAAGTTGAAGATATAACCACCAACAATGGTAAATTAAAAAATATTCTTGCTTGGCCTGTGGCCCTTTGCAGCCATAAACGACTGATACAGTAATTGATTTTTTTATACAGCAAGTTTACAAGATTTGTTTATTTTTTATCGTAGTTATTTCATTTCAGAAGCACTTTATATTACACGGAAATGCTAGTAATATAAATATAAATGATAAATATGATAATATGATAATAAGTGCCAAATAAACACCCGCTATTGGTATTAAATTTGAATATCTATAACCAAATCCAAACGCAGTAAATTCTCGAAAGATCTCATTTTATATGAAAATACCAAAGTATTATTCCTCCTCCATTGTTATTTGACGTATCGTTTAAGATCTTTTCAATAATCACAAACTTGCGGATGGATCGGATTGAGTACTTAAAACAGTTGCGACACTTCTTTTTGTTCTTCCTCTTTTTACAGTTGCCACGAATTGCAGGATTTCATACCCAATACTAGTACGTTTTCAGGCATTCCCTAAATTATTATATACGTGAAAACACAAAATTGTAATGGGTTATCTGTAAAGGTTAATTAGTAAGGTAAGATTGTAAAGGTTAAATTGTAAGGTAATCGATTTGAGCTTAAAAAATATCTTTCCTCAGATATCAGATATTTAATATAAAAACTATTAATAGCATATACATTTCGATGAAAAAAACGAACATATAGAAATATTGTTTAAGGAATACGATGATCACTACTCTGATAACATTTTCACGGAATCCCTGCAGATTCCTATCTCATCATCAGAGCTCAATCTCTTGTGACGTCCTGTGATCCTGCACCGACAGAGCTGATGAAATTGTCCTCGTCGATCGCAGAGAATGCCGCTCATTCGCAATGATCTCTCTCCAGCCAATGAGCTTCATCAGGGCTCTGGGTACAACCGACGCGCGTCTAATCACCGAATGGAGTTTACCTTCTCACACACACACACCCCCAACCGCTCGCCCGTTTGCGCATTGCTAACTCCCACGCCCGTTAAGCTGTTCTTCGTTCACCTACTCGCTCCCCCCCCCCAGCCACCCTCTCGCCCCAGCATTCCGTTCGCCCAATTTACTCATACACCTTCCACCCCGCCATTCTCGGTTCTGCACCACCCATCCACCCTGAGCACCAACTGATGTCACTGCAGTGCCTCTGACCGGAAGTTCCTAGCTTAGAGTCCTGACGGTGGCAGCATTTTTGATACTAGCTACATAGCTAGGTCGAATTTTGTCGCTGCCTGAAGGCGAATTCTAGCGGCCTGCTCTCTCTGATTGGGAGTTTCATGGTTTCTCAGATCAGTATCAAGTGAATGCCGGAGCAGTACCCTAAAAACGGGCTATGGACACCGCGCGATCTTTCCTTCTTCTTCCCTGCCCTATCATCACCCCTTGCTTACACACTTTACGCCATTGTGTATAAAGCGCGTGCGCCCCTCCCAGCCCGCCGCCCCCCGTCACCCCCGGCCCCCACTCATTCCGACCGCCCCGCCCTCCCCACCTACCCCCGCTCACCCCTCATATACCCCGCCTCTGCCCGCCCCCCGCCTCAGCCCGCTACCGCCCGCTCCTATCCGCCCCCTAACGCCCCTCCCGCCCCACAACGACCTCGCCACAATTCCCCGCCCCGCCCGCCCCCGACCGGCCCAGACAGCCCCCGGCAGCCTCAGGACTGCCTCCTCCCGCCCACGCCCGTCCCTCCCATCCCTCAGGGGTCCAACAGAGCGAGCGGCTAAGAGGATGAGCGGGTGCGCCTAACAAGCGCGTGGCAGGTGAGTAAACCCCCGGCGCCCCGCCACCCGCTCCCCCTCCGCTGCCTTTCGCCCGCCCTCGTCGCACGTCCACTGCCCGCAACCGGTCTCCCCCCCCCCCTCCCAGCAACAATCCAACTGAAAGACTTCACCATTGAGCATTCGGCTGGCTACTAGCTTCCACGCTTTCACCTGCGTATCCACTCCTATGTCTCTTCAATTTCATTCTGACTCAGACTGCTTTGGTGTACGTTCTGAACTTGTAGTTTCACATCCATTATTTCTCTAATGAACTCGTAACAATATATATATATATATATATATATATATATATATATATATATATATATATATATATACGTGTGTGTGTGTGTGTGTGCGCGCGCGCGAGAGTGAGTGAGTACACATTAATCTCTTCGGGATACTGTAGTATTGAAATATCTCAATACTACAATTCACACTTCTAAACCGTTCGATTTTAAAATGGCAACCTGGATATTACATGAGATTCACCAGCACAGGTATTTTGTAGTCTTTCAACTTCCCCCAATCCCAATTTAGGGCTGAAATTACATCTTTACGTGGCATCCGTATGCTTCGTCTAGTCTCCTTGATTACGTGTCAGGAGCAGCGTTCCGACCTCATTTGTCGCCTCCGCTGCCACCGCAGCCCCCAGTCTGTGAGCCCTTTCTTGCGCAGCAGTCGCAGTTGTCTGCGTCTGAGGTAGTGCCTTCCTCCGGGCGACTAGGCCCGCCACCGCCCGCTGGCTCCTCCATCACTGCCGCTGTCTGCGGAGTCCACCTCGTCTCGCCGGCCGCGCGCACCTCGTTGCGAGGCCCCGCCTCCTGCAGTCATTCCCTCCCCCTGCTGCCACGCCCCCGCCCCAAACCCGGTTCCGACCCTCTCCTCGCCCCTCGCCACACCTCCGCTCCGCTACAGGCAACCCCGCCCCCGCCTCCCCCGATCCACACCTTTCCCGGCCCCGTCCCGCCCAGTCCCGCCCCCGTCCCGCTCGCGTCCCGCCCCCGTCCCGCCTCTGTCCTCGCCCCTCTCCACGCCCCGCTACGTCCAGTCACGCCTTCACTCCGCCTCCGGTCACGCCCCACCCCGCCCCCGCCACGCCCCGATCCGCCGCGTCCCGCCTCCGTCCCGCCCTCGTCTCGCTCCCGTCTCGCCCCCGTCCCGCCCCTGTCCCGCCCCGTATGTGTCCTGCTCCTGTCCCACCCCTGCCCCGCCCCCGTCCCACCTCTGTCCTCGCCCCTCTCCACGCCCCGCTACGTCCAGTCACGCCTTCACTCCGCCTCCGGTCACGCCCCACCCCGCCCCCGCCACGCCCCGATCCGCCGCGTCCCGCCTCCGTCCCGCCCTCGCCTCGCTCCCGCCTCACCCCCGTCCCGCCCCTGTGCAGCTCCTGTCCCGCCCCTGTCCCGCCCCTGTCCCACCCCCTGTATTGCCCCCTGTCCCGCCTCTGTTCTCGCCCTGCCCCGCCCCGCCACACCACCGCTCCGCCCCGCCCCCGCCCCGCTCCCTCTTTCGCCTCGCGCTAGTCCCGCAATTTCCCAGCCCCCGCTCCCACTCCTTCCCCGGCTCGCCCCCGACCCGCCTCTATCTCACCCCTGTCCTCGTCCCTCACCACGCCCCCCTTCGCCCCGCCACGCCTCCACTCCGCCACCTGTCCCGCCATGCCTCCTCCTCATCCCCACCCGCCCCCCTTCTTCCGCCTCGCGCCGGTCCCTTCATCGGCCAGCACCCGCTCGGCCCCCTCCCCGGCTCGCCCCCAGCCCGCCCCCGGCTAGCCCCAGCCCCGCCTCCTGCCCCACCTCCGTCGCCGCAGACTGCCCGTCTCAGCCGGCGAGTGCTGTACGTCGCCTTCGCAGCGGGCGGAATGCAATCATGGGCAGAGCCCCCGGCTGCTCCGACAGCGGGACGGACGGCGGCGGCGGCGGCGGCGGCGGCGGGCGGCGGCGGCGACGAGGCCGGGGGCGGGCAGAGCGCTCTGGCGGGCTGATTACGCCGCAGGTGAGCTCAAGCGGGTGGGACGCACTGCCGCCCAGTGGAGCCCGTCGGCCGTCAGCCCACGCTCCCCGCTGCCTTCCGCCACGCCACCACCGCAGCTTGCCTCACGCCTGCCTGGCTCCTCCACTGGATTAGAACCGAGATTATTTACAATGGGATTCTGCTAATGAAATTCGTATTTTATACCACCTTGCACAATGTTAATTTTGGGCCTGCGGGTTCTACATAACATCTTCTAGTAGGTATTGTAGAAGAGTTTAAATGTACGTTGAACGTATCTGTGAATGTATGAGATTAATTAATGCCCTTTTTCGAACTCCAATTTATCATGTCAAAAAATGTTTCTCTTCTACTTCTTTTTATTCGTGGAGAACATATTTAAGAGTGAAACTTTGTGTAAAAAATTGATCAACATAAATTTTATTGATGCCGCATATTGATAAAGTACTACTTATTTATAACAATTAGAAAGCTGGATGAAATAGAAAATGATTTAATACTGTACCGTTTTGTTTTGTCCATCTTACTTGTTATTCAATATGACGACATTACAACACACAGCTAGTTCGTCGTATCACTAAGGTCATCGCTACCGTACAAAAAACGCTTTTCCCTTAGAAGCGTAGATCGAACGGATTTTACCCGTGTGTATGAGAAGTTCTGACACCAAGGGGGTGAGTCATTATTTCCAGATAGCGGGAATACTACCTTTATGCTTTTTCTAGAGCAGAATATCATTTACAACTGATTATATCGTGACGCAGCTGATATTGAGGGATTCGGAGGCACTTTTCAATTACTCTATATACTCGGCACTCAATTTCATCTCCCACTAATATCTCTCCCTCTCTTACAATCTGTTGTTCAATTCGTTACATTTGCCGCCTTCCCTGTAAGTGATTAAATAGTATGACGCAAAACAGGATGCTGTGTACAAAAGTAAATAAGACTTAAAAAATAAGGCAGTTTGCCAGAAATAAGTAAACTTGTTATGTTTGTATACTTGCAGGATACCGCCTCAAATACCATCTTCTCAAAACAATTGATACGGGGATGAAGAATGTTAAACCACATTTCAAATTATTTTCACTCGAATTAATGAGAAAGACACAAAATAGAACTAGTGGTGCTACTACAGTAAATTCTTTCTCGCATTTTTCTAAGTCTTGGAGTTCAAGAAAATTCACATAGTTCGACGAAGAGGAAGTATTCGCCATTTGTTTAAGAGACTTTTGCTCAATCTGTGTAAATAATTAAAGAAAAAAAAGTTGGATTCGTTTTGGAGAAAATTATTTTTTCCTGAATTGCTATAACTTCTTGTATAAATTTCACAAAACATACTCCAGCTGTATTGTAATTACACCATCCGAGTGGCTGACCCGACTCACCTGGTTACCTGGTTACGGCGATCCAGCCTTGCACCGGCTGCTCAACCTGTAGACTCTTTAAAGGCATGCATGATAGGGCTAATTCTCGTTCTAGTAACAGCAGCATTGTAACGCTGCTGCTTTTTGAAAGGTGGGTTTAAAACTCCTTTTTTATTATGTGAATCCTCCCGTTATAAATATTTCTTAAAACTAGCTTACAACTAGCTTGTCTTACATGGGGCCATACGGGCCAGTCCTTTGAAACAGGGCGGCGCCCTTCCCGGCGGCCCTGACCCCGCTTACGGAAGCGGCAGCCCTTCACCCTGGTGTCTGGCGCGGCGAGGTCAGCCGACGGCAGTGTCTCCCCTCAACCCTTTACCAATCAGCAAGGCGGTCGGGCCGGCAGGCGGCGTGGTGAGATACCGAGCGTTAGCAACGTCTGGTTCGGGCATCGGCGGCATGGCTCACGGCAGCGGTGATGGCGTCTCGGCCCGTCGTTGGTCCTGGGCTCGCGTTCGGGCACCCACAGTCATTGCCCGTAGCGTTCGTCCTTGTTCTAGCGACACCAGAGGCGGCCCGCGATGTGGCGATAATGCATTCGGTTTGCGCGCGGCGATGGTGTAATGGGTAGCGTATCCGACTGTTATACCCAAGTTGGCGGATCCGTGGATTTTAAAGGGCGAAAAAAAATCCTTCTTACGCCTCCCTTCGGAAGGGAAGTATGGCCGGCTGTCCCGTGTTAATAGATTTACTTGCATGTAAAAGATCCTCAAGCCTAAATGACGCCTCTGAGCTAAATTCAAATCGTCTATTTCTCGCCCAAGAAATACCTCTTTTTTCTGCTAGTTGGTGAAAGGAGCATAGCAAAATTTGCGTGGTCAGACGGAAGAGCAGGCCTCATGGTCTGATTCTCACCACGTAAAATAAGGCGTTAATTCAATTCAATTCAATTCGGGCGGGGGCGCGACGGAGTTGTGGCGCCTCGCGGTGTGCGGCCATGTATCTTAGCGGCGCACGGCAATGCAGCAACGCATTCACTGACGTCCCCCCAGAAGCCAAAGAAACTCGCCGTCGTCCCAACCTCGGAAAGACACTTCTGCTCGCTCTCACCTCCTCTATCGGTATGGCCGAGCTTGTATGTCGCAGCTACCTCCTTAGGTTCGTGGGGTCACGTGGCCCTCCTCCGCTTCGTTTTCCACGATTGGCGGGAGCGCAACACGCTGTTTCTTCCGCCCAATCGCGACGTCATTGATGACCGTTTGCGTTTCGCCAAGTTCAAAGTTGAAACTCAAACGTCACCCGAGTTTTAAGAGCAGGCGTCTCTGAATTTCCGTGTTTTGAATCGGTAGCGTCCGTATTTCCCGGTGAGTCGGCGGTGCGCCTCCGTCGAGACAATGGAGTTGCATGCCTTTACGTCCCCGACGCTTCCTACACCCTCGCAGGTAGCAAAAGATGCACTTTTCCAGGCCCTCTTGCATTCGTCGACAGCAACGTTACACCGAATAAAATGTTAAAATCCGCGTCGCAACCTAACGCGTGCGACAGGTGTTGTATCATGGCAATTTTGGTATAGCTTGAACAAGTGATCGATTTGCTTACGATATAAGACGCCCTCTAAAACCGGCGGAATCGTGGGCTCCTCTGTCACTACGAGTTCGATTTCGAGTTAGCGCGTACCAGGGACTCAGAAATGCAAATCGATTGCAGTACGCTAATGCCATGCTAACACTTGAATTTGATCTAGCTATCTAGTGTCGGAAATCCGCCAGCGACTGGTCTCGAACCGTATGATCCCCAGGTCAGAGAGAAAAACGCCTGCATCCACAAGCAGGGTTTGCGTGTTTCGCCCCCAGCTGCACACCGTCACCTGGACACACCCCCGCCATTGCCTTCCTATTCACCCCATCCCCATCCCTATCCCCATCCCCACTGCCTTTCGCGCCAGCGCTCAGTGCCACCCAGCGCTACCCAGCGCCGCCCGGCGTTTCCCGATACCGCCTGGCGCCGGGCAAAAGTGATTTGATTAGCACGCAGCCCGTACACCGCCGCCGCCTCCGGCTACGAGTAACCCGAGCGCTGTGTGTTGCGTAGGGTTACCGAGTCGATGCCGCCGCCGGCGCCTGGAGCGGGGGTGGGGCGAGGGCGGGGGCGGAGAGGAATGGCAGCGGAGTGACCGTGTTGACACAAGGTCACGGTCGGGGCGCCGCCTGCGACTACCAGACCCGTGTGGTTTCGAAATTTATCCTGATTTTATTTCACTAATTCTAACATTGTCTTAAAAATAAACGACACTTCTAAAGGACGGTCCAATTCTCGAGAAAATATTGATCTTTTTACCGACTAAATTAAGGTAAAATTAACGTAAAATGAAATGTCAGCAAATGGAGGCTTCGAACCTAGTATGTTCGCTGTATATCAATGTTTTCTATACGTTAAAATTATATATATATATATATATATATATATATATATATATATATATATATATGAAAAATTGCTTGGGACTGAGCTTTCTTATATTTAATTATTGTTCTTAACGGCGTTTTGATTTGAACACTTTTTTAATAACGGCTTCAAACACGTGACATGGTATCATACTGCGCGTATCATGGCGAATAAGTTTCAGCTTCTTAAGAGTTTTCTATTAAAACAATTGTTCAAATGAATGTCAGCATTACTCAGAAATGAACGCTAGAAAGATACAATAAGTTTAATATCTTTAGAAAATCGCGTCTTCCAATTACTATTTGAAAATATTTAAATAATTCTGGATCTCACAGATACATTGTATGTTTAACATGAGGAATTCAAGTGGAATGCATAGAGTGTAAAATTAAGTATTATCTTTTCTCACTTGAAACATGACTTTTCCTAAAATAAAGTTGGAATTAAAAAAGTTTTCTGAAGCTAATCACGGGATTGAAAACGATGGTAAAAAGCCGAGAGAGCTATCCATAAAAGAATATCTGTTTCGTATTAATTTAGTTTTGAAATCTTTACTACATATATTCCGTTAAATAATACCTTTATCTTGTTTGTTGTTACTTATGAAATGTGTTACTTATTTAAATTGAATTTATTTTTTATATAGATCACGGTTGTTGTTTTTTTCAAAATTAATATAGGTCGTCCTGAGGACGATGTATGATGTCATGAATATGTGTCAACCTGCGGATTTTAATACGTCGAGCACTTGTCCGCAGCAATTATTCTCCCGTGGGAATTTACCCGTCGGTGCCTCTCACCGCTTGCGTTTAGCGAGGCAGATCGATCTCGTGTCCACTCACCGTTCACTTCTCATTTGTGTCGTCTTCGCACAGCAAAGTCTTTTGCATTTAATGCAGCAGACCCATTCTATATCGTTGTCAGTTTGCGCATTTCCAGCTCCCTCATTACATGTGGAGCCGCACTGCATATCCGCCGTTTCATTTCTATTTGTATCAATATCACCCGCTGTAGCGTTTAAGGGCGCGTTTCTGTGGAAATGCGGGAAGCTTTCTGGTTCGATTGCAGGTTTGCATTATCACCACTTTTATTCCTTTTCATTCGTTCTTAAATTCATTAATAGGCTATTTTAATTTAATATAATGTAAGTAATTTTTCTTCAATTGTTTTTTTTATCTTTTAACGATTTGTTTGAAGTGTCTCCCTTTCGTTTTCACCCCTAAATGTTATCAGTCAACCAAGCTTTTAATCGAGTTAAGTTTTATTGCACGCACATCATGCTGCTTTAGTGTTTCAAGACGTGCAGTGTTATGTGGCAAACGCTCGTTACAATAAGGCTTCTATTTTGGTTTCAGGCACTACCTGAAGACATTTCTGGTTTCAGGCAGTTTCTGCAGGTTTCTGGTAGTGTGTATGTGGAATATTGTTTTCTATTCCTTGTTGTTTCTATTGCTTTTGAGAGAGATTCTATCTTCTTCTGTTCCATTGCTAATAGTTTTCTAAAATTAATTAACGGAGAATAATAATGATTAGGTAAATGAATAAGCTTGAGAAATATTCATTTATTTATTCAACTCACGGTTCATCAGTTTCTTTTCAAATTACCCTATTGTTGCTGTAAAAAGTAATAATCTATTTGTTATTGGTTTATAGTTGGGGTTCAGTCTGTATAATTTGTTTTGCGTATTTAAAATTTGTTTTGCGTATAAATTTCATGGGTTAACTGCGTTCTGTACATTTTACCACGAACCGCAACTGGGGCCAATATATTTTATTACTACGATCGCCGCACATGAATAAAATGAGTTGTGAGGACTTCAGCGACACTTACCAGATTGGAAGGGACACCATCCAAATATATTCACGTGTCGTGGTTGTTACGCGTTCGCCGACATTCCATCGCCGGTTCGTACCTTCCAAAACACGCGGTGACGCATGAGGTACATGTAAGGTCGCAAAATAATTTAACACTGTGGAAACACACGTCTGAATCATTATTTGTTGGAGCTCTGGAATCATAGCGACCTTGGATATCTCAAGAAAAGTACGCCTTAAGATTATAGCCATTTAATTGATAACTCATTACGTAGCGTTTTGGAGAGAAAGTGTGTTCACTACGCATGTTGTATTACGAGATAGCAATAGTGCAGATTTGCGACGATACTTTCCGAGTTTGGTTATAAAACTAAATGCAAATCGGTAATATTATTTCATCTGTGGTTAGAAAACGTCCGATTTTTATATCGATTAAACTATTTAACATTTTTTGGCTTCCTTGTTGCACTTATCGCGTGTACACCCCTCTCTGGATTTGGAGGGAAAATAAGAGCAGAGTGAGGGGAAGTTACCTGTGCTGGCAGGAGCGCCGGGTTTCCCAGGCTGGATAATAGCCCGTATTCGCGCTGTTTGTCGTGCTCACAGTACAGACCTTCCTTTAATCATCAAAGCTTATATTTCCAGAAATACACAAGCAAGTAATTCTAAAGCTTTTTATTAAACTGACTACCATAAAAAGTTAACCTAGCAATTTGGCTTCCATCTCGTTCTAACGTTTTTATAATTACAATCAGAATTTTACATAATATTTTAACAGGCTTCTGATTGTTTGACTTAGAGCCAGGGTAAATACAATTAGGCATGTCTAATTTTTACTCTCGTTACTGTAAACATGAAGCAAAACGTTGTAGCATACTCACGTTTACCGTGTGTCACACGAGTTTCGTGAATACGAACTTACAAATGTCAATGACAAGCGCTCTTTGGGTAGAAATATAGTATTTCTAAACATCATAACAAAACATTCCACTGCCGAGAAAATCCACCCATACACAAAGAACACTTTAAACTGCTTTAAATGGCCACCACAGCACTGAAACGTATCGAAACTATTGGGCCGTAACGCTCAAAACGTTATTGCTTCGTTCTTTTCCCGTGGTTCGTTCTTGGGCGGTCGAAATGCATGAAAGCATCGTAGAGTGATCACATTCTCTTCTACACACTTGACTGACTGCTCAGATTGTCAAATCGAGACATGGGACAAAATATGAATATTTAGATGTATAAAATTCTTTGTGTCTTGCAACTGACTCTGATGGACACTTCATAATATTTTTTTTAAATCTCGTATCTTCCCGTAATGTTACGGATAAAACAAAGGTCGCTTAAAACAAAGACATAGGTTTCATTTTCGGTGAGCTATCTCTGAACAGAAATCACACGAGAAAGTATGTGGTGTTGTAGCACAACAAGTTTCATTTAAGAATGTGGTATTGCGAAAAGTATCGAATGACAGACGGCCGCTAACAGGTGTGAGGAGTTAAAACCTCGGCTATCGTCTCGCTTAAACCGCGTATGTTAAGCTTTTATTTAAACTTCAACCGCGTGTGTTATTTGTTTCTGTATCGTCGTAATGGCGTTGATAACTATTTTATTACATTACGCCGGATCCTCGCACACCCGTCCCGTTGCGGCGATGAGCGCGGTCTCAGCGATATCATTTAATTGTGCCATAATTGCGAGGACGTTGCGAGATGGGTTTCCAGCTTTTTAATGCGGCCGTCGTTTGCGATTCCCGCGCGCGCCGCGCCACCCGCACTTAGAAATGAAGAGCTGCTTCCCGGAACGCTTTCTGTTTACTCCGTGGTGTTATCTGCGCCGGGGCCAGCGCTATTTTAATTAGAGCGCCACCGCTTCATAACCTATTTTCTCAAACGTTACACGCCGCGCTGCAGGTTCGCCTCTCGTTAATTGTCTGGACGCGCGCAGCTGCTGAATTTAATTGCCTCCGAAATTGCCAGAAGACTTGTATCAACTTTGTGATACTGAAATACTTGGTTGTACTTGACCGGTTTAATTTGCCACACGTGTCGGTATCTGGTGGTTTTGTTGAGAAGCAAACTGTGTTAACAAATATCATGAAGTCTGTCAGTTATATCTATTCGTGTTTTCTCTTAAAATAAATATCTCAATTCGCTTACGGATTTGTTGGTAAAAATCATTAAACGTTAATTGATTAGTACAGTACTAAAACCTTTTTTAAATTAAACTTATTTTAGGTCGCTGTACTCAAACTTCGAATTTACATTATGGTGAAAAGGATAATTTTTTACAAATCAAAAAAATCGGACTAGTTTATTTCAATGGGATTTTGTAAGTGAAATAAAATATTCGTTAATAAGGAACGTTCTGGATGTAATATTTATTAAACTGATGATAACATGACATACACTTAATTCATTTTTTTAATAGAAGATAATTTAAAAAATATGTTTTTTATTTTAATTTAATTCATTACTACATACTTATGTTTAATCTTTCTGATTGCACGGAAGTTAATTACTTACCTACTTTTTAAAATTAATATTAATAAAATGATTTCTCATTTACACCCATTATTTAACAGCAATATAAGTAAAATAACATCAAATAAATGTTAATGTTACAACTACAGAAATGTTTTATTTTATGCATTTCAATTAATTTGTACGAACATTTATGTGCTTTTTGGTCATTCCATTTTAAGTGTGTAAATTCTATGTCAAGAAAACGTGTACAGAATACACGTCTCCCCATAGTACCTCACACAGATAGCTTTTATTGTTTCTGGCGTTTAATAAATAACGTGGTCTACGGATTCCTGGGCGATCATCACAGATTTTGATAAAATTTTGTATACCGAGTCCCAGATATCTCAAAGGGAAATGGAAAGAGGAGATTGCATTTCGAGTTGAAAAACAATGTTAAATTGAAATAACATGTGCAAACTTCCAATAATATTACGCGAGGTAACTGTACAACAATAAACTCTGGAATATTTAGTGATCCCTACTTTTGTCAATATTTTATCACATTTTTGGAATTGTGAACGGGACATTTGAGGAATTGTGGAAACGGATAATCAAATTAACACTTCTAGAAACTTCAGAACGTGCACTGTGTAATGATATAGGTAGGTTTCAAAGAATTTCAAGGAGATACTTTTCTGAAAACGATTGCTCAAAATACCCTATTTTGAGACGAATAATTAAATCATCAAACTAAACTTAAATTATGAAATGATGATAAGAGCTAGGAGATTGAAATGATGTGTTAAGAAGGTATGCAATACTCATTTGTTATGTGTAGGGGTCGGAGGGTCAGACCTTTATTTTACCTAAAATAGATCAAAATAATTTAATCTAGCAAACGTAGGGGTACAAAAAAGCATGTAAAGAATGAAAAATCACTTAGAAAAGAAATTATTGTAAAAATTAGTTAACAAAATAATTAACATTTTCATTCTAACTCCAAAAATTACATTATCACTTAACGTAAATTTATAAATAATGAATAATATTACACATATTTACGTTCAACGAATTAACACACTGTAATTGTCTTGTCGTTTTGTAATTAGAACAACGAAAGAAACTGCAAACTTGTTTGTCTTCTCGTTTTGTTACGGATTACTTCTTATGCAACTCTTATAACAATTCATAGGTACCTACTTCTTTTTTTCAAATACATGTGGCAATTATAGCAGCCCTAAAAGAAAGAAACGACTTGAGAAAAACATTATAAAAATTAGAAAATCAATGTTTTATTAAAAATAATTTGGTTTAAAAGAATTAAATCTTTGCTACAATCGTTTGTGTAATGTTCGTTACATAAACTTACAATTACATTATGTTCTTAAAAACGCCTATGTTTAGTATGCTGCCGTTCTCTGTATTTTCACCTGTATGACATTTGCGAGACTATTGCTTTTGAAGTTTTCTGTCTCATTATTTTTTAACCTGCCAAATCCATAGATGTATTGTTTTCTTGTATTAAACTTGTTATTTCTCTTTCCAGGTAAGTGTGCACAAGAGAGTGGGAAGCGCTTTTGTGATTATTTAAATCGAAGTAACTTCTTACTACAAACTGTAAGTTTTCTGCTTTTAAATTTAATACTGCATCACTTGTGGTAATTATAAGGAAACGTTGTAGCATGATTGCAAAATTAACTATAGAAGAACCAATAACGGCTTACTTCATTTCTAGTGGAAACCCAACAAAATCTGACTGGTTTAAATACACTCACCGATCTTCGCATTTAAAGACTCGCTATCTGCACTCTCTACAACTCCAAATTCATACGCAAAGTAATGAGTAAATAGAGGCAGATAAAAGGAACTTAGGAACAAATTATTCTATAAAGTTTAAGATAATATTATTGAGCATTTATACCTAAAAACAGTTAATAATAAGTTGTCTGTAGGTATCTGGATAACTGGATGTAATTACTTTTTATTTAGAGAAAAAGACGCAATAGTTGGATATGTAAAAAGCTCAGGTGACTTTCCAAATAAAATATTTTACTCTGATATGTATATATATATATATATATATATATATATATATATATATATATATATATATATAATATGCTGAAAGGCAATTCATTGAAGTTGGAAATATCTCCTATTGTTTGTCCCTTTTAATATCTGAATATCGATTAGCAATATTACATTAAACAATATGAAACGATAAGTTTCCATCTTTAATCATAAGGATTACTATCTTATCTTTACAAGAGACCACGACCAACGTTTCAGAAATAGAGAGTGCTTGGAAAGTAGAACTATAATGATATCGCTCCTCTCTCGCTTGTGTATTCTAGACCCAAATGATAGTACGAATGGAAGCAAGCGCATTTCAACTTACTCAAACTCGCGTTGTTAACTAACTACTCGAGTAATGTATAGTTCCGCCACGGAACTCTGAAAATACGGACGCTCTCCAAAACGACGTCTCGTTAACTTTGCTTAGGAGGAGGTTCACTTCAGAAAGTTCCGAATTTGTGTGTCATTGCGCAGAGTTAGTGTAGCAACTTCCGATATAATAAATGTGTCCTGGGCAAAGCAATGGCAAGTTGTTATAATAAAGTTCATAACGAATCAATCGGTTTTTATGAAACTTTTAATAAGGAAAACAACTAGTTACTAATTGGTGAAAGTAACTCTCATGAAAGATGATGTTAATTACGATGGATCATTGGAACTGGATTTGTTGCCACAATTAAATCGAAACTCGGCGCCTGATAAGGGTCGTTTGAAACTCGAACAAAGCTGCCCGGTTTGTTACGCTATATCTTTCTGCTGTTTCAACCACAGACCATCTACCATTAGAGGTATCAAATATCTCGGCATAGATTTGAATCACTTCGACATCACAGTGGCAGTTACAAGCATTCACAGTACATATCTCTTTCCGAATCTATAATGCGTCATTAGATAATATTTTACGGCAGATAAATAGGTGACAACGACCCAGCGAGCATTATGCGCGAGTAAACACGTTAATCAGCCAAGGTCGCCTGTATATTACCCCCCTCACCCAACGCAGATTTACGAACATTATTACAGTTTGCTCGAATGCTCGCCCTAATGTGCGCAACGCGTGTATTAGCCCAGCTAATGGGCTTACATACGTTTCGAATAGCGTCC
The DNA here is from genome assembly GCA_038098605.1 of Gryllus longicercus. NCBI lineage: Eukaryota > Metazoa > Arthropoda > Insecta > Orthoptera > Gryllidae > Gryllus > Gryllus longicercus. The sequence continues at coordinate 217,975 of JAZDUA010001046.1, forward strand.
TCTGGCGCGTATTTCTAGCACGTGCGATCAGATTACTCCGTCTATTAGCTTACTCTATGAGCGCGCGCGCCCCCCCCTCCCCCTCCACCGACCGGCCCCAGCGAATGAAAGTTTGCGCTGGGCGGTGCGTGGGCGGGCGCTGGTGCCGGCTTCATTAAATTACTTCAGAACTCGCAATCACTTGTAGTGTTAAACGAGACGATAATTAGCAGGAGCCCACACAATGCCTACGGCCACCCGGGGTCGCGTAATGCTTTGCGTTCTCATCGGCATTTCCGGGCCTGCCCAAAGGCGTAATCAGCTGCCAGAGTCGGCGAGCGTCATGGAATAAGTTGCTCCTAAAAAGTCATTTGTTTTGAGATATCTATTTTCAACGTTGACCAATGAAAATAAATGTTTTATAGAAAATTAAATCTATTGTTTTTCATTTAAATAAATGAATATCATTTTTATTTTCTCTCAATTACATTGTTGGAAAAAACAGCAAACAGTCGTTATTTTGTTGTAGAAATAGAACCAGGCTTTGCTCTGTCGTAGGGGTTTCTTTTTCCAGAAAGCTTCTTCGGTCGCATTGCGGCCATCTTCAGTGTAATTGAGAGGTGGCTGGGGGCATGGATTTAGGCAAGACACCTGGAAAAATAAACACCTACGTCAAAACCACGCCTCGTATATATTTCTATGATGAAGCCGTTTCAGCAACTCGTAAATTGGTTTTTGAATAAAAAATAGATAAATATTATAATACAATTTATGTACGTAATTTTCATGAAATATCATTTATATAATAATACATTTTAGTTATCAAATAATACTCTGATTGAAAATTTAATTTTTGAATGCAGACTAGAAGCATATTTTTATTGGCTTTTTTGGAGCTGAATTTAAAAACACTCTCTGTAGTATTATTTATCTTCAAAATAATCACATTACAAACTTTTATGTGCGATTTTTTGTCTCCTCTTCTCCGAAATCACATTGATACTTTATAGAAACACGCCGCTATTTACTGTGATCATAAACCTGATCTGATTTCCCACATTCATCCACCATATTCTTTTCTCTCTTCGTTCATACAATACATTTTTCCATTTTCGAAACATCGTTTTCATCGAGCCAGACAAATTCGGCTAATGGCTCTAAAGGTAAACACCGGCCCTTCGTTCTAGGCATGCAATATCGATGTTCATGTTTTCAAATCATCGTTTCTATAAAAATATCAATGATTTAAACATCGATGTATTAAAACCGAGTTCTTTTTAACAACAATGTTTCGTGTTCGATGTGCTTGCGTTTTCAATGTTTCGCTTGAGGATGAAATACGTCCATAATCACAATGTAGAGAAAGTTAAAATAAGAAAACCAATATTTGTTTATATTCGATCGAAACGAACGCGATTTGCTTTATCTTTATCGTGCAGACTGTCATCCCTTGCTTGAGAAGATCCTGATGGCCTGGTGTTTTCTTCGTCTTTCCTATATTTTGGACATGGAGTGAAGTATAACTTTGTTTGCAATTCAATTTTAATTATTAAGCACGGCCATTGCCAAATTAAATTTTGTAGCACAGGAATTTCATTCAAGAGGTTACAAAACCAACTTTAAAACATCGCTGGTTTCCAGTCGATGTATCATTAACATCCACGTTTTGATTTTGAACATCGATGTTTGGCAACATTGATGTTTCTTTTTATCGTTGTCGCACCACTACTTCGCTCGGGGACCCGCCGCTGTGCTGCCGTCAATGGCAGGACTGCCGTGACCATAATGGGGGTTGATCAACAGCAAACGGAGCGCGGTTTTTGGTTTGTTTGTTGGCCGCGCCGCGGCGCCACACGCGCTCACACGCGAATGGCTCACCTCCGCCGCAGCGGCAAGTGACGCGTGGGAGTGGAGCCGGGCATGCGGCAGAGGCAGCGCTCGCCAATGACTGCGCGCGGTCATAGGAGGCAGGGGCGAAGCGGAATCGGTCAGTTAGGGCAGGTGTTGCCGCCTGTTTTACAACCTCGCGCAAAGAATGCATGGCTGAACTGTAACAAATACGCCAACCAGGACTGATGAATTACGTTTCGGTTAAAACATTTCATTAATCATCAAATCAATCATGTTTTAATGATTTTGAAATGTTTTAACCGCAACGTAATTGAACAGTCCTGGTTGGTTGGTTCCGGAATAGTTATTTGGATCACTACTCTCGGTATTTTTGTCAGCTATCTACCCGTACATTTAATTTATAAGCACCATTGTTGACTATCGTCAATCTTTTGAATTTACTCCTTTTAAGATAGTTTAATTTTGTATCAGTCATTAATGATACTGTACAACAGAAATCTTTAGGTTAATGTTTATTTCAAGATGTTTATTTAATGTTTATTTCAAGAATTTGATTTGCAATCATTCCAACACAGAGCGTAATGACAGTGTGAAACATATCCAGATTATTGTATTAAATGAGACAAAGGAATTCACCTAGTACCTTGATATACGAGAAATAACATCAAAAGCGAGATGAAGCATCCGTATTTCACAATTCATCGGAGTCGAAAAGGAAAATTTAAAAAAATGATAGCATTCTCATTCAATATTTGCCGCTAATCGAGCTCGTCCGTGTATTACGAGCTATACCGTGTATGCCCGAATACACACTGCAACGTTTACTTTCTAGTTCATGGAAATTTGTGTTCGGTTGGATCGCCTGCAGTCCTGCTGTTTTCCAACGAATTGTGAACACTATGTAAACTCAAGCGGTTTGGGTCTTTAACACTCGTTTACGTACAATTTACGCCAAAATAGTGTGGAAATGCATGCTGTACTTGCCGGTGTCTAAGAACAAATCACTCGCTGTCATTGAAGAGCGCCCTCTGCCCACTTTCCTTGCAATGTAACTGTTATCTGTATGGCCTTTGAAGGGATATTGTACAAAAGCTTTAAAAATAGATAATTTTATTAAAATAAAATATGTATTTTTCCCTTTCACAAACTTTTACAATGCTTTTATGTAGATAAACATTACAGATAAAACTAAACGAAGAGAAGGTAATTTTAAAATTGGGGAAAATAATTATGTAGTATATTTTATTGAAGTGATCATGAATGAAACATATCTACTGCGCAAATTCAGAGAATGTGCACGTGCGCAAGGGATTTATGGCGATAGAATACAAAATAAATTAGTCATTCTCTGAAATCATCACACTCTCTAAAATTAGTACATCATTGTAATGAGTTCGTGCTATTATCGTTTAGATATGTTTAATTATCTTGTTAATCTATCGCAAGTGCCAGATATCCTTTATTTACACATTTATCATTATCAAAATCCAATTGACATTTAATAATTATTGTGCCGTTCGATTCAACCTTTTATAATATGTCACTACAATTTAAGCATTCGCTACGTGAACAATTAGCTAATTAAAGTATCACAGAGATTTTCATAATTTGAGGGCGTGCTTACCTGAAATGTTTTCATAAAAAATTAAATAACGAAATAGTCACTTTCTGAACAAGCATTCTATTCACTTTATTGTTTTGGAAGAGCAGATGAAACAGGAGAAGTCGAGGGAGTGTCCTGAGATTAATTTTTGTAAAATTCAAGACCATGATGTAATTACGAATGCAGTTCACGGAATTCTGTCGGAGTGGATAGAAACAATTAAATCATTAGTTTGCCGACGTTTCGGAATATATTTCTTCCATTTTCGGGCTGGTGTAAAAAGGGTGAAGACATTATTGTATATTTATATTAACATTGTCTTTATTGTTTTTACACCAGCCCTGTGAACGTAATAAATATATTTCGAAACGCCGGCAAACATAGCTTTTTACTAGTCACTCCGAGAAAATCTCGTTAACTGAATTCCTGTCCTCAAAGTGATAATTGAAATCAATATTGTATGAATTTCACAATGGAGAGTACAATGTCCGTCGTTTATTGGGCTAAGAAGAACACTGGAATCCGACTGAATACAAATTAGTGCACGATAATTGTGTAAATGACCTAACATGATTTCACATCCGATTAGAAAAAGACGATTTGCAACTGATGGAACTTGTATTATGTTACACTTCAAACAACTCAAGTTTGAAAACCCACTGCAAAAAGTGGTAGGCTTTCAGTCAGTCGTCCGTCGCTCCGCTTCCACACGCCTCACTTGTTTCCCAGAAACACCGCGAGCGCGCCCCAAGCGGCGGGGAGCCGAAATTCTCGCAGAGACCTCCCCGTGCCCCTTCTCGCACGCTCTAGCATCCCCTCACACTCGAATGCTTATACATTATACAACACGCCCCGCTCTGAGCCAGTGCACTGCCAGTTGCCACCAACGCGTTCCGCCGCCGCCGAGGCAGGCAGGCAGACAGCAGAGTGTGCCGGCGGCGCTCTCACAGGCGAGGCCGGTTGCGGAATCCGTGAGCTCTCCCCCTGTCTCCGGTGACACGTGCTCCCGCGAGGCGCGCGTGCGCGTGGTGAGTGCGCGCCGCGTAATCCGCCCCGCGTGGCGTCGCAGCGCCTCAGCGCACGCGAGAGTCACTCCCCGCGCGCGGCGTCCCCTACGGGAATCCCCGCACCCCGCCGCGAGAAAGGCGACTCGCCCCTGCTGGCTGAGATGGCTCGTGGCAACCACTGGTGTCTCTGACTGGCAAGTTCTAGGGTTCGAGTCCCAACTGTGACGGATTTTTCAACACATATTTTTAAAAATTTCATGGATAGCTCTAATTCAACCGCTTATTCGTGAATTCTAGCAATCGACTGCTATGATAGATAGTTCTCCATGTACATACAATGTAGGCTTTCACGGCCGGTTTCTACATCATAATTAGTTATTTACGGGTTTGAAGGCCGTGGTCGAACGGAAACCACGGTTAAGTTCTCCATGGATTCTCCGATTAACACTAGGCGAATGCAGGGGCAATACGTTAACAAATGGGTCACGGACCGCGCGCGATTTTCTTTCCTTGCCCTCTCCTCATCCCTTACACATACATTAACACTTTCATGCACTATAACACAACATATGATGAGTGGCCATTCGAAAGCTTAAAATTTTTCCCAGATAGGACGAAAACCTCATACGCTGACGTGTAGTTCGGTGCTCTCACCTTCGAGTGGGTGCGACATTCCGATATATAAAATGCACTACTTTTCGGACACTAATGATCATATCTGTCAACGCGCCATGAAACTCAAAATAATAAACGACATACCTCCCTGACTATTCTAGTACCTAACAACGGTGTGTGTTTCAAAAACCTAAAGAGCAGAGAATCATAAGACTAGAATCACTGATAACTTTGAAGAGATACCGTAGATTCATTCAATTAATTTACATTTGAAAAGGCGTAGATTAGTGAAGAGTACGAAATAAGAAAATGTACAGCACTGTGCAAATTCCAACACCCAAAACTAATGGTCATAATGACTTAAAGAACAGTGTATCCATAAGAAGTGATTAAATTTTCATGCAGATGGTGCACACGTTTGCCTAGCAGCAGCCTCCTTTGTGTGACAGGTGAGGTCAGTGTTACACCACACTCAGTTGGTGTGGATCTGTCAAACGACGTGGAAACGGGCAAGCAAGTGCCGGAATGCTCCGTCGACGCCAAGGGCCGCAATGTAAGCATCTTAGTGAGTTCAAACGGGGCAGAATGATCTGTCTCCAGACAGCGGATTTTTTGTACCCGTTCCGGCTCGAACATGACGCGCTGTTAAGACAGTGATAAGTATGTGGTGTCAGTAGATAGAGGAGAGTCGTACACAGCGACGATCGGATAGTGGATCACACAATATTACCACAGCGCGAGATGACCGCCACCGTGTCCGCATAGACGTAACCGACATAATGGCGTCGTCCACAGTGTTGGCTTAATTTTGAAACACTGCAACGTATGTAGTCATGTCTGCATCGACGGTTGGACTGCTAAGGACTGGACTGGTGGCACGCATACAACTGCGTCAGATTCCGTTGACGAGAAACCGCCAATGCGTCAGACAGAAATGGGCACGAGAACATGTGTGCTAAGTGTCAAAATGTAGTATTTTCGTGCGAATACCACTTCGATTTGTGCTACAGCGATGTCAGTGTACGTGTGTGACGGTATCGTGGTATCGCAATCTGCCAGCCTGCATTGTTCCGCGCCATAGCGGACAAACGCCAGGTGTGATGGTTTGGGGGGGCATGGGCTACAATGAGCGATCTCGCCTCATACCTAATGAGGGCCGTCTGAAAAGCAACCTCTTCATCAAGGTTTTAGAGGTCTAGGTACTGCCCCTCATGCAAGCAGCTCAACATACCAGAATACAACATGACAATACCCGACCGCATATGTTGAAGAATGTGCAACCATTTTGCGAAGAACGACGGGTGTCACTTCTTCCCTGTCCTTGAGTACAGTATTTTTCTCCTGACATGCCGCCCATCGAATATGTCTGGGTTATGATCGGTCGCCAACTTGTTCGTTCTGGTCCTCTTGCAGCCACTGCCGATGCTTTGTGGTCACGGGTAGAATCTACGTGGCAGTGTGTTCTCCAGCAGCATATTCATGTTCTCTTGAAATCCATGCCACGATGTCTTGAGACTTACGGCAGTGCGTGGCGGCTCCACACCGAACTTAACACAAATTGTCAAAATGAAGCTACACTTATGTAGTTGTAGTCATTTGAACATTGTAAAATTCCTAATCTGTGGAATAAATTTCATTGAAATAGTGCGTCTCCATTTTGGTGTTGCAATTTTCACAAACACCAGTGTATTTCACGACTATGAAATTCTTTGAAAAACTAATATAAGTTTCGCTGTTGTTTCTTTAAACCAAGAAGCCATCGCCTAAAATGTTTGTTAAATTAATAACATTCGCCCAGAGTCCGAAGTTTGTATTTCGTGTGTAAAAATAACAGGTGACGTTCACTGTTTCTTTCCCCAACCTATTTCATGAAGATAATTTTCAGATCCCATGTTTCTAATTGCGGTAATTTTTTATAGTTTTGTAGAAAAACTTTGCGTGATGAACAGAATGTACCAAAACATATTCGTAGCACAAATGAGGAAAACAATTAAATTTAACTAACTCATTCCGACATTCTCTCTCTGCCTCCCTGCCTCTTTTACACACACGTGCTAAATTTTGTAAATATTTTGTGTCTATAAATGTCGTGTTTCTAAAAACAATTAATCGATATAGAGCATTCTTACTAGTATTATAAAATAGACAAGTTTTTTTAGTGTTTTCGAGAGATTACTTTCACAAGCGCATGACTCATCTTTCAAGTAGCCACGAAATAAAAATGCTGAATGCGTAATGAAACTCCCGAAAACTAAACATTGAAGTTTCAGAGAGACACAGATTTTCATTAAAGCTTTTCCATTAAACTGAAAAATATTAAATTCTGAAATATCGGGAAATATGTAGTTGACAAATATATTAAAGCATATTGCACCACTTAGCCGACATTGACAAATCTATTCTCACAACAAGCAATAAATTTTCATTTTCAATATTCTCGGAAAATTTTGATTACATTTAAAGAGAAGATATTATTTTCATTTACGTAGTGATGTATTATAACAACGCGTTATCAATTGCCGTACATGTTCAACTTTTATGACTCTGGTGACCAAAACTCAGCTACATTTTTTACACCCGTTTTCTCAATCCATATATCCGCGTACGCCGTGAATTATAAATAATGGAATGACTATATGCTAATATGAATATTTAAGCCAGGATGTAACAATGGTGGAATAATAGTAATACTGAGGCAAACTACTTTTGGCCCCAAAAATCTTTAGTCAGTGTAATCTGTAATCGATAAGATCACCCGTTCATTCACCAGTTATTTCGTCCCCTACCCTTTCCAGATCACTTGGGGCACCAGAATGAGAACCACTCTATCTAATGGTAACTCTTTCACACACTGGCTCCGTCCATTGATTCGACCACCCCGGGTTCTAGTGCGACCATCGATTTGTCTGTCAAGTATTGTGCTCTCAATCCTTTTCTGACCAACTGAGGTACCAGTGCCAGCACTCACCCAGTCAGTTATTTGCCCACACGCCCCGCCCATTCACATGAACATCCTGTGCGGCCACCACGAATTTCGCACTCTTTCCATCCCTGGTTCCCTGAAGGCGCTTCGCGAGTCTATCCATACATTGTTTGGCTAACAAGCACCGCTCAGACGTCCAAACGTTTTCGTTTCCAGTGAGGACACCTGTTCGTTCGTCGTTTGACCGCTGCCGTTCCGTGACCTTCTGCGGTACGAGTGCAAACACCCAATCACCTAATGGTTTGACATTGGCCGCGCGCACTCACCCACACACCCGACGCGCCGGCGCGGCCACTCATTCGTCCATCGCTCTCTGTCCTTTCTGGATCACCTGGGGTACCAGAGCGAGAACTCACCCACACCGTGTATTGCTCACAGGTCACGCTCACTCATCCAAACGCCCCGTGCGTCAAAGTGATTACTCGCCCACCAAATTTTTCGCACACTGCGTTTCTCTGTTCCGCTAGGGTACCAGAGCGTTCGCCCGCTGGTACAGACCCCGCTCACTCATTCAAATACCTCGAGCGTACGCGACTACTTACTCGCACACCAAGTATTGAGCACTCTGCCCATGCCGGATCACCTGGGGTACGAATGCAAGAACTCACCGACACAATGGTTGGCCCACTGACCCCGCCCATTCATCCAAATATCCCGTGTTTCGAAGCAACTCGGCTATCAAATACTTACTCAAACGGCTTACAAATACAAGCTCTCGTCTATCAAATACTTCGCCCTCTGGGCTTGGCTGCGCCCTTCGGGTATCGGAGCCCACACAAGAGCTCGCCCAGTGGCCCTGCTCTTTCATCAAAACATCCCATGCGTCAACGCAATGGTTCGCCAAATATTTCGTTCCCTGGGGAACCGGGCGAGAACTCGCCTACACGACGGTTTCGCCCACGGGCCCCACCCACTCCGCCGCCCACCGGGCGCGCCCGCGCGGTGGGCGTCGGGTTTCGCCCCGGCATGGCCGCGGTGTCCCGCGGCGCCCCCCCCCCCCGCCCCCGGCCAAATTAAAAGGGGAAGAGCGTGGCCGCCGCTTTAATCACGTTAATGGGGAAAGTTAATTAATGTGATTTGGTCGCGCGGTAATCCGAGAGGCACTTGCACATTCGGCAGGTTGCGGATCCGCAGTCTGTGCGGCCGGCCGCCGGGATCACGCCCCCCTTCCCTCCAAGTGCACAGGCCAAACACTAATGGCGTATGCGCCCCACACGTTTTGCAAGACACGCATAGCTTTCCAACAGGGTTGTTCAGTTTTTTTCAACATTCTTTGTGTTATTAAATATATTGAAATAATTATACGCGTCGTCATTTCCAACAATATTATTTATTAAAAAAGCAGCTTTCGATGGCTTAGCCATCATCATCAGTTTTGTAGCACAAGAAGAAAAACAAAAACATTAAAACGTGAATATTCTTTTGATTTTACGACAAAATTATAATAAAGGCTACTAATAAGTTACACTTTTTTGGAAAATATATTTAACATTCTAAGAACTGAAAGAAAGAAAAAAGTGTGTGTGTGTGTGGGGGGGGTAAGTCATTTAATACCAAAGGAAAGTGAATGAAATAGAATTAGAACACGTAAAATTTTGAAACAGAAAACATAGAAATGTAAGTTGAGCCATTCCTTACCTGCTGTATGGAAGCCACAAAAACGACTGCGCGGGGTCGGACGAGCCAAGGGGCTTAAGTACCCGAAATTATTTCATTAGAAATGCCAACGATATCTCACCACAACACCTATATTTATTAAATATATTTGTGAATCATACACCAGGACATTGCTATCTTTTCAAAATCTTGAGAACGTTTCCAAACTGTTTTGAAAATAACAATAAACATTTCATATGCCATGAGATCTTCTAACGCACGTAACACTGCAAAAATTCAGTTTTCTGAATGGATAACAGATTTATATCATGTACCGTAAGAATGAAGAAAATTGCATGTGTGCTTGAAGATAAGGTAGGCATCACTCAGGTGGCCGATTTACCACTTTAGGTTCTTGACATATGTGTGCACGCAGTAAGATGAGAAGTCATTTTGAGTCAGATCTTGAAAATTCACAAATTTTATGAATCTGTGAGTCAAAATGAATATCATTCCTTATAATAATTCCTCAAAATGCTGTACATTTTAATGTTTTTCTTGTATAGCAAATTTTCCACAATAATAATCCCTATATTAAAAAATTATCTTAGCTGACGTTTCTACTATCACAATCATTTCATATATCATTGTTGAAGCTTGATGGTCGTAGATCATATTCTCTACAATTTTGCAACGTGGTACACAGCAAATAAATGAGCATAAGAAGAACAGTTGTACTATGAAAACACGAATCGGACCATTCTGTTGTTTAAATGAATGTAGTAGAATTTTTGTTTTCTTCTCCGACAGGTATCCTCGATAAATGATGGTTTTCTGCACGGTATTGAGATTCAAACATAATCTTCCCAATCACATTGGGGATGCTTATTTATTTTAGAAGAAATAATGTCTCTGGCAGTCTTCATATTACAGTATCACTACGTTTGTATTCGGTAGTACTAAATTATGGAAGATGAAAGGATGCTTATGAAAGCAAGCGGACGAGCCAACCGCGTGCGTGATGGGATCGCGATACTCAACCCTTCGGTTCGAGGGAATTGATTGGCTCTCACCTCAGCAATCTTAGTTAGCATACATTGCCCACTAGGCTGCACATCAATATCATTACTAATTGTTATTTAATTTATTGTGTAATATGTGTCCACAAGACAACAAACTATCTTACTTTCGTCACTTCAACGAACCTCGAAATTCGAAATATTAAAACTTCTTACGAATGAAATCTCATTTGTCAGATGTATGCACATAATTTTAATTTTTATGGTTGTTTTGCTACACCCCTCAACACCATTTTCCTCTGCAGTGACATTGTCAACATTCGCCGCGAGATATCCGGGGCCCTACATAGAGTGTCCGTCCCCTTCTACTCACTTCGCCACGCGCTGCGGTGAGATACCGATCCCACGCCCCCCGACCTCCACACCCGAGGCCGCCTCTATTTGTCACGATCTCTCGCCCCCACCCGCCGCCCCCACCTCCCGCACTCGCCATTCGACCACGCTGCCCGTCTCTGCAAACACGCCTGCTCTGCCCGCCCCATTCGCCGGGCGGGCCGCTGCGCCCGGGGTGAGAAATCGCTCGCCCAACACAGCCCCGCCTACCCACCACCGCCCCGCCCCTCCCTTCTCTGCACCGCCCCTCCCTGCACCGTCCCTCCCTGTCCCGCCCCTCCCCTCCCCGCCCGCCCCGCCGCGCCCGCCCCGCCGCGCCCGCCCCGCCGCGCCCGCCCGTTTCGTCCCACCCCACCCCGCCCGCCCCGCCCCGCCACCCCGCCCGCCCGCCCGCCCCCGACGCCCGCCCGCCCGCCACAGGCTGACTGCGCCCACCGACTTAACCATTAGCGACGGACATCGCCGCCCCCTCTCTCTCCTCGTCAACTCTTCTCCGCTATGTCTCCCTATTCTCACTGCCATTTCCTTCCCGTGCTCTTACCCGTCACTCTACCATTACATGCCCTTTCCCTGCCATGCCTCTTCTGTCCCTGCACCATTCTTCTCGTAGCTTCTCACTCACCCGCACCTCCACCCGCCATGCCCCTCCCCGCCCCCTGGACGGCACCTCCACCACCACGACCTCACATCACCCACCAAGACTCTCGCGTCAACTCGTCAAACCCGTTCCCTCACTATTCCCCACATTTCTGCGAGACGTGGCTCTCCCCTCCCCCACTATCTCTCTCCTCTCCACACTACGCCCCCCTCACGTCATTCTCTGTGTAAGTTTACAGACATTTTAAATATTAAATTGTTGTAAATGTTTATGCTGTTGTTGGGAGATTGATTTTAAGTGACATAGTTTACGCAACGCAAGAACATTGTTATCGTAGTGTAAAGTTATTATAAGGTAAGAGGGCTTTGGAAATGTGACGTGTAGGTCGCCGAGCAACACATTTTTGTGTTATGAACTACAGCGACAGCTATTGTTTTCTAAACATTTCTCAAAACTAATCGATATTTTGGTGAATTTATATCTGAATTTTGCTTTAATGAGTAACACAACGTATACAGTTATAACAATACAGTTGTATGTTTGTAAAAGAACATTAAAATATCACTGGTAATCAGATAAAATGTCATTATTATTTATTTTTTTAATAAAATTATTTGAAAAGCAATATTTGTGATACAGTTTTCGTCGAGAGAACTCATGAGTACCCAAATTACTCAAAATAAATGCTGAAGCATTAAAATAAATCTTTTAACTAGTGAGAGCAATGTGACTTTAAATAGTAAACGGTGGTATGTTTCATACACTGGAATAGCGGCGTGAGAAACATCACAGCCGTTCCTCCCTCTGCTATGCTAGTCACCGTCCATTCACCACGACCCACCTCTTCCCTCCACGTCCACCCTCCCCCGCCAGGTCTTGCCTCTCCCTTCGCCAAGCCGTGCCCCACCACCAAAGCGTGCCCACCCTCCCGCCAAGACTTTCCCCCCTCCATGCTTTGTCCCGCCCTCCGACAAGCTGGTTGGTAGGGTAACTGTTAGTGATATCGGAGAGTGATACCCAATTCGCAGGTTAAAACCTGATCAAAGCCATGGATGTTTAAGGGCGAAAAAATCCTTCGAAAGCCTCCCTTCGGAGGGGACGTAAAGCCGGCTGTTCCATGTTGTAGATTTACTTCATGTAAAAGATCCCCAATGAACCCTCTGAGCAAAATTCAAAACGCCCGTTTCATCGCCCGAGTGACACCTCTTTTCTCTGTCAGGCTGTGAAAGGAGCTTAGCGGAATTTGCGTGGTCAGGCAGAAAAGTAGGCCTTTGGTCTGAGCCTCACCACGGAAAATAAGGCATCACTGAATTGAAAAAACGTCTAACCCTTCCCACGCCACGTCTCGCTCTTTCCCCGCCACATCTTGCCCCTTCCCCGCTAAGTCTTACACCTCCCCACACCAAGAGTTGCCCCTCCCCCGCCAAGTCATGCTCTTACCCCGCCTCGTCTTGCCCCTCCTCCGCCATGACTTGCCCCTCCTCCGTCACGACTTGCCCCTCCCCCGCCAAGTCTTGCCACTGCCCCGCCAAGTCTTGCCCTGCCCCCGCCAAGCCTTGCACCCCCTCGCCAAGCCTAGTCCCTTCCCCGCCAAGTCTTGCCCTCCCCCCCAAGACTAGTCGCTCCCCTCGCCAAACCTAGCCCCTTCCCTGCCAAGCCTAGCCCATATCCCGCCAAGACTTGCCCTTCCTCGCCATGACGCCTTGTCGCTTCCCTCCGCCAAGCATAGCCCCTTCCCGCTAAGACTCTCCCTTTCCCCGCCAATACTTGCCCTTCCCCCGGCCCCTTCCGCTCCATTCCCTTCCCATTCCCCGCCATGTACCGCTCCTCCACCCTCATCGCTGCCGCCGGACGCTGCCCCTTCCCCATTTGTCGGTCTACTCTCAGAGCGACCCGCACCGCATCGCATTGTATCGTATCGCATCGTAGTTGGGCGCGGGACACTGAGCCGCGGCTTCCGCGGTCTGGTCACCGGCGTCCACTTCCACGCCCAGTCTCGCGACCAGGCCGAGTCTCGGGCCGACACACGCCTGCCGCATTCGGCGCCTCTTGTCGCGCTCCGCTCAATTGCCTCCGCCCCGTTGGGGCGCGGCGCTCAAACGCAATAACGCGACCCGCAGCAGCGAGCTTGTCCCCTGGAAACATTCCGCCAACAATAATTGCAAAAATTACAACACTTACATTATTATTAATAATAATAATAATAATAATAATAATAATAATAATAATAATAATAATAATAACAATACCGTACAATACAGTACAAGACGAAAAGCAGCATTGAAAAGAGCATTGATCGCGTTCACCGCACTTCACTTCACTACACTACACTACACTACACTACACTTTTTTGCTTTGAATTACACTGACGATCACTTCACAGCACTTCACACCACTACACAGCACTTACTGATTTAATATTCTATGAATGATAAATGATTCTATGAAATAGGTTGCACTAGATGGATCCGTGTGAATATTTATCACTTTTTAAATAATTGTTTTACAAGTGAAAAGAGCTTCATACTGAAATTCTACTTCGAATTTTTCTCGCAACCTTTGCAACGGAGTGGGATTCCTTCCAAATATGTAATAAGTCGTTCGAATAGGTCTCATTTAAATACCTTGTAACAAGCGCATTACGATTTTGTGTCTCTACGTCCTCTAATAAACACTTTCTTATTAAGGGCATAGTATGCATCGTTTACGAATTATGCTCGATTGCAAGAGGCGTAGCAGTGTATTGCATTTTCGCTTGTTTGCCTTACAATATAGGATATTTTTACTTTCTCATTCTTCGAAAGAGAGAATATTGTAATCTTGTGCCATAAATTGGCGAAAGTTCAATTAAAAAACTCTTATTGCCGCACCCTTATAACGGAAAATAGGATCAATCTTCTTCTTGAATCTAATAAATCACTACAACCAGCACGTTGTGTAGTCAGAATCTACGTTTTGTGGGTTCTCGATACTGAAATATCGATTGACAGCAAAACGTCTGTTGTCTCATTTTCTCTCTCTGCCAGTCCGTCTGTCTATCTGTGGTCATTTCTAAATTTGGAAACATTTGGAGACTCATAACAAATGATTCATTGAATGATAATTCATTAGAACGATTTTCGCTAGAATTTGTATATTCCTTGATCGACGCCCTATGTGAATATTTTGATTTTGGTGGTAACTTTACTTTAAGCCTCAACATTTTAATTTTTTTCATGTCACCAATTTTGTAATTTAACGTCCTCCTCGGTTAGTGTACATAACTGCGAATAAAGTACAAGTTTGTTGAAACTTCAGAGTTTGTGAACATTAGAAGAGTTTGTTGTTGTTGTTTTTGTTCATTTCGTTGAACTCTTAAATTTAGAAAATTTGTAAATGTTAGAAATGATGCGAGAATGTATGTTTTGTTGTATTTCTACTAGTTTCTTCATAAAACTGTTTAGGAGTTGGGTTATAGTAATTCCCTTTTCAACAGCAGTACACTTACAGGGTATTGTGTGATTGACTTTTTATAATTGACACAAACCGGCACCATCCCTTAGCGTATTATATATAAAGATGTCTGATAGAAATTTACTTCTGACTAAACGGAATGTATGAGGAATGGAAATGAAAAAATGTATGAAGAAATTTTCTTAATTTTAAACATTTCTCACTACTTCCCATGTTAAATTTGTTCATTTGAAACACATCAACTGAGACAAGTAAACACTTCAACAACAGTGAAATTATTTCGAAATGACAAGTGATATACACATTTCCTCTCAGGGAAACATGTTGACAAATAATTTACATGATCAAAACCTGCTGGGAACTTTCAGAATAAGTGGCGAATACTACAACAAAAAAATTAAAGTGCACATTAATAAAGAGCATGGAATAAACAATGTTTGCGAAAGTATTGAGACCACATTACTCTGACAGAGACAATGATAACCAGTAGAACAATGAGAGATATGAAATTAATTTCAGTGAAACACATTTGCGGCTCGAAAAACAAATAATAGCGTTTCCAGTATTTCAATCAAACAGAATAGCTAGTTTTTTTAAACGTAAAATTGACTGATAAATGATTGATGCCAGCTAAAAATTCAATGAATATACTTTTATAACATTCATTATTATATGATAACATATTTGTAAAGGATAAAAGTACCATATAGTAACATTCAAATTGTGTGCATTTGTCGGTTACAAAAATTCCTACAAAATCACTGAGATGGAATACATATTCTTCATAGTGTCTGTTAAACAAATTTTTAAAAGGTCTTATTTAAAATACACTGCATACAAAATAAGAACGAAATGACTACACTATCTCTGAAAATTACGCGATAAAAGTGCATCTGTATACGTACGTATAAACGTATAAAAAAATATAGGTTGTACTGATATTTTCTGAAAAAGGCCCTCCTCAAATGTGTGAGCCAATTGCCTCCGCTTAGAGCGCGACAACCATAATATGACACCAGTTTCGAAATCCAATGAGCACATCGAACTGGGAGCGATGCTGTGACAGTAAATGTATTAGCGACAGATCTGCAAACGAGGAATTTATTGCCGCTGACTCGACGCGACGCGCTCACCCAGCGCGGGGGGGGGGCGCTTTCCGCCTTTCCCCGAGGTGGCTGAAAATTGCAAGCGCTCTCCGCCGGCACAGAGGCTGCGTGGGGCTTGCTGTCGCCCCAGGCCCGTTCACGGGCAGACCCAACTCATCCGCCAGCACCTCCAGAGCCTCTTCCGCGTATGCCGCAGCCGCCTCCGCCACCGCCACCCTCACCGCCTCCGCCCCTGCACCCGCACCCGCCACCCCTACCCTCACCGCCGCCACCACCACCGCCACCGCCACCACCAACCCCATCCCCATCGCCATGGCCACTGCCACCGCCACCCTCACCGCCACCGCCACCGTCACCGCACCCCACCGCCACCCTCACTGCCACCGCCACCACCACCGCCACGGCCACCGCCACTGCCACCGCCACCCTAACCGTCACCACCACCGCCACTGCCACCGCCACCGCCTCCGCCACCCCCACCCCCACCCCCACTGTCACCCCCATCCCCACCGCCAACGCCGCTAACGTCGCCCCCAGCATCGTCTCTAGCACCACTGGCACCACCAACTTCTACACAACCATCATCACCGTCACCATTTCGGCGCCTGAAATCCATCGCTCCCGCTTCCACTCTCGTGTTTCCTTCCACCACCGCGCTCCCCCCCTCATTCCCGTTTCTGCCCAGCGCCTGCCCATCACCAACCCACGCCTCTGCCCAAGCGTCTTCCCGCGTGCCTACCCGGCCCCGCTCCCTCCCCGAGACCACTTCACTTGGCTCGCTCCCGCCCTCGGCCGTCTCCGCCCCTGCGCCTGCTCCTTACCCTGTGCCGCGCCCCGCGCCAAATTCGTCCCCGACCACGCCCCCTCCCGTCTCCTTTCCATGCCCCTTTCCCCCTCGAAGACCCCGTGTCCTTTCTCATCTTCATCCCATCCCAGGCACTCTCCCTCCTTCCCGTGCCTGCCACACGCCTACATCTTGCGCCCCGCCCCGCGGACGCACTCGCTCCCGCTACCATGAATTCACCCCCTCCCCTCCCACGCACGCGCCCTGCATCCGCCCCTGACCCCTCACCCCCCCCCCCCCCCCGGGGCACACCTTCGCGCGCCCGCCTCCGCTGCTCCGTCCTGCGCCGCCCGGTTGTTTATTTCGAGTTGTTTTCCGCGCCGAGGCCGCCGAGAGACGGCAGATTCGTAACAGGCGGTGCGCACCGCCGCCCGCGCGGCAGCCGCTCCCAGCGCGCAGTGGGGCCAACTGCTCGGCTCCCAGAGCAAAAGAAAGAAAAAAAAAAACATCACCCGATTCTAAACGCAAATCTGTATTCATAATTTCGCATTTACTCAAAATTTGACGGAAAACTAAGAGGCCTCTCGGGTTGATACTCAGGTTCTCCGGAAATATTCAATGCAATTAAACAATTTTAATTTCAATGAAAATGCAAATATTTGACTATTGTAATGCGCACGTTTCATACCTTATGTTATCGTACGATTACGTACATGCTTCACTGCATGTTGCTGGGGTCATTGCGACAGGAGAAAATAAGCTCCAGTGTTCACTTGGGCCGCTGCACAGCAGCAAAATGTTCGTGCTTTATGACCTCATTTTTCGCACTCTCGTCAGCAAAATTTTTGCTGCTCCACGCCACCTGCTTTTAATATTTACGTTAATTTAGGGCAGGGCGGAGGACAGCGAGCCATTTCGCGTGTTCTGGTTCATTGTTATTCGGAGGTCAACCGATGTGGTCCGGTGGTTGCCGAGTCATCCGTCTGGGAAAGGGGGAAGGGAAAGAAAAGAACGCTCTAAGACGATCGGCTCTAGTCTAATTTCGGACGAGTGGCTCGCGGTCAACTGCAATGAACCATCGCGGGCAGCCTGAACCCACTTCTTTAAATTTGGTAAAACCTTGATGGATATACCATATTGAAAATAATAAAAACCTCATAATGCCCAAGACGGACTAAAAAAATCCTAAGAATCAAATAAAATTTAATTATGATACCAATGATGTTCCACATCTTGAAACATCAGATGAAAATTCGCATATGTAATAACACAATTTATCATCATATCATTTATTGTCATTTAAATTCCGTTTTATTTGTGAGAACACATTTACTTGTATTTTTAGAGATATTGTTCCCAACATGTTTTCTTCAGGAATGATGATCGGAATGGCCCGTTTCGTGATACGTGTTTTAATATATATCTGCATTTGGCCACATCCAATCATTTCTCGATATTCTAAATACCTGGTTTCAAAAATTACGATTAAAAATCAAACCAGCAAAAAAACACTAACAAAAATCTTTACTCTCAGAAAACCAAAAAAAAAAAATCCATCTCCACTAACTACCAATAACACTCAAATACCCTAGCTAAACAACTCCATCCCTGCCAAGGGATACCTAGGAATATTGATACACAGACGACTAACTTGGAGAGCTCACATTAAATCCGACATACAAAAAGCAAGAGCAGAAATCTCTAAACTCTACCTACTCATAAAGTTGGAATCTTAATTAAAGCTTTAACCAAACTACTACTATTTAAAACTAGTATATGATCAACGCTAACATATGCATGCCCTCCCTGGTTAAACACTGCACATAGCAATCCACGTTTTTCATATTAAATGCCTTCGCAGATTTCTTAACCCTGACTTATAATACTAATTAATAAGCTTAGCCACTACATTTTATTCACTTCTTCCATCTTGTCCAAGCGCTTTCTTTTTTCACCTTTCCACAATACTCCTAACAGAATAAAATCTCGTTTCCCCAAAGATATTTTTAGACCCCCTTTTTTGCAAATCTCCCCATATGTCATCTTTCCATACTCATTTTTAATACTCCCTCCAAACCTTAACAATATCATACATAAATAACCTTTCATTTCTCTCCTCACCAAAACACAAACTTTTCATTGGTTTTAATACATGTGCGCGACAACCAATTTCGGAAATTTTCAAGAATTATTTACATGTATTCACAACTCTGTAGAACCACCTGGTCGAGCAGATAGAAATAAATTTTTTTAAAATGTAACTGGTGTGTAACGACTTCCGAATTACAACTAAAGCAACTGCTTTTCCCTTGAAGGTGGTGCGAGTCTCTTGGTAGATTTATATCTCGGGACATGAATTTTGTCAGAAATGTTCTCAATTCTCTACTGTTAGAAACATACTTCTTTAATTTCTGAACTTTTTGTTTTTTCTTTCTGTAATTCTCCTTGTTATTATTTTCTTCTTATGAATATGAAATAGTTTATTATTACAAATAAACTTTTCATTTTCATTTTCACTATGTATATTATATGGTACATAATATACATAGTTCAGAGAAAGTTATTTAATGCTGCGAAAAAAATACGATTTGTCGACAATATAACTCATATCGTAGAGCCTTCATACAGAAAAAATGGATAAATCTCTTTTATCTTCGTTCCTTGTCATGGACACTACGTGCATTTTGCATAGATCCAACACTACAAAATGAAAAAATTCAAAAACATAACAACAAAAATTCTCAGAATATAATGTGTACGCAAAATTGATAAGTTATTAATAATAATACTCATACCTAGCTGTTTGAAAGTGCACATTACTTGTGTGTACAAACTACACATTAAAAATGGATAATATTGAATTACTTCTTGTCACTAACAAAAACAACATTTTTTTAATCATCCTTGAAACAGTGGAAGTCGGAGAAACATACGACATTTCTACATGCCACTTTCCTTACAGTATAACAATTCTCGTAACTTTCAACCCAGTTTATGTACTCACATAACCCTGTGTTATAGTGTTTTATAGTGATACTATATCAGCTAGGGGAAATTGATCAGGCAAGCCTGATTCAGCAGCAATATGTGAGGCGAGTGCAATTCCCAGCCTCATCATCGATGAGCCATTGAAACAGAGCTAATCTGATTATCAACGGGAGTCAAAATTTTGTTGTCCAATGTGTAGTAAAACTCGCCAGGAATCGGCACGTAATTCTGTCTAAACTGCACCTCGAGCACAAATAATGTTTTGCGCTTCGTAGAGACAATCACAGTAAATATTAAATCAAGTGCAGTTTCATAATCTGCTTTATCAGATAAAACATACTAGGCCACGAATAGTAAACATTTTGATTTTCGAGTTTCATATCAATCACAGTGTTGTAAACACTATTAGAAGAAGTCTTATCTTGGTTTCATTCTGTGAAGGTCTCTTTGTTCGACAATCCAGGAAACGATTTCGGTATACATCTTAATTTTCGGATGAGCTTAAGTGGCTCACGGCATTATATGACATTGCATTACCACCCCGAAGGCAAATTAATGTAATAAAATGTAATGCTTTCTTCGTTACTGCAATACACACTAATGTAATGTTATTTGGAATGTTCTAATATTAACAGAATTTGTAAGAATTTAATTAAAACATGTAAAACGTTTTTGAACTCAATTTGTTGTGTTCTTGTTTTATATTAAAAAATTCTTCTAAACTATTAATGTAAACGTAAAAGTTGGAACTTAATATAAAATGTTAAGATTGTTTCTTTAAAACAAAAGGAATCTTCTATCTTTATTGGTTTAGAAGATATGGTACTTCAAATTTACCCCAAAACCTCACGACCTGTGGGGTAGTAAAAAAAAGTAGGGGACAAAAGGGGAAAAGTAGGGTTGAGGCTACGACCTGAATATGGAAAACGCGGATGAGCATATATTCTTCAAATACGCCAAAGGAGCGTTCTGATTTTTTTTATTTATTTAATAGGTAATTATTACAAAAAAATTAGCTTACTTGATCCTATGTGGCTAGGCCGAAGGCCTTTAAGCCATTACAATACCTACATCATTTCGCGTTCTAATCTTTCGAATTCTGGTATTCACCCCAAATGGTCTCTCCATCGCATCAAAGCCGCGGAAAAGAGACCATAAGGTACGGCTCAGGAAAAAACCCCTGGAGGGGGAAAAACCTGCCGTCAGAAGCCGAATACATACTAATCTATCCGACGTTTATTTTAACTATTTATTTTCTGGCGTGGGCGTCCCGCCGTCTTCTTCCAGTGCTTGGCCTCCTCAGAACCTGAAAAATTACTACCACGAAGGCAGTTAATGCAATAAAAAGTCATGTTTTCTTCATTACTGCAATACGCACTAACTCAATGTTACGTGAAATGTTCTAATATTAACGGAATTTGGTGCATTCGCCCTCCGGAGTGACGTGTAGGGAGGACTGTGCTTGCGAGCGGACGCGGCCAGGAGCCGCTGCCGACGAAGACGCCCCTCGCGGACGCCCACGGCGCCTGCTCCTCGCCTGGGAGGGGGCGAAGGAAAAGGGCGAGAGGTCTCGCGAGGAGAAGATGGAGGACGGCGAAACAAAGTGCGGAGGGAGGAGGGTGAGGAGAGGAAAAGCGAGTTTTGGTGATGGAAGACGGATGAAAGACGAAGGCGGAGGGTAAAATTACGAGGAAAGAAGCCAGTACGTCGTGTTGCGGACCAGGGGTGGAGGGCAGATGAATGACGCAGGGCAAACTGAAATAACACTACAATTTCTCTTAGAATAATGTTGAACCGGATTCGGTGACTGAAGTGGCTCAGAACATCCACTAACATCATGTCGGACCTCTCACCGGGAAGTCCTAGTGCTGGAGACCTGAGAGCGGCAGGATTTCCAACGCTAGCTGGATAGCTAGGTCGAATTTAGCCGCCTATTGGAGCATTCTAGCGACCGGCTGCTCTGATCGGTAGTTTTCTGCGTTGTTTTTCTAATGAACACCAGGCGAATGCCGGAGCAGTACTCTAACAAACGGTCCACGGAACGCGTATGATCTTTCCTTCTTCGTCCTTGTCATATAGTCACCCCTTACTTACACACACGTTCACTACACTACCATACATGTCAGGAGACTCTTCGGGAGCTTAGAGCTTGTCCCGGCCGGGATAGTCTCCTGGCGGTGGAAGATGCCTGTCTACGTGTCTGCGATGAATCTCGCCATCCAGCGGGCCAAGATCACTGCCACCTCCCGCGATTAAAACACTATACTTACGGGGTTTACTATACTTGCTGTTCACTGCAATGCAGTAAAGTTTGTCAATATTTGCATTGTACTGAATAAAGTGCTTAGGTAATGAAATTTCATATTAGAATTATATTTAAAAATTTTAATGTGCTAATCATATAAAATATCATAATGATTGTAGATGCCTTGAAGATGAGTCGAAGACCACGAATCGATACCTTGAATTATTTATATATTTATATATATATATATATATATATATATATATATATATAATTCTTACAACGTATATATAATATTATATATGTAATTATAAATGTATAAAAATGCGATTTGAATATGGGTACCATGGGTTTCGGAACTAAAGGCCCAATCGTGTACACTTATGATTGACGACACGAATATTTATGCCTCGCCTGGACCCGTCAACACCGTCATTGGACTGCTGATGACTGGAAACACGTTGTCTGGTCTGACGAGTCTTGTTTTAGATTGTTTCGAGCGAATGGACGTGTGCCAGTATGGCGACAACCTCATGCATCCATGGACGCTGCATATCAAAAGAGCGGTGTTCAAGCTGGTGGAGTCCCTGTGATGGTATGGGGCGTGTGCAGTTTTGATTCATATGGGACTCCCCGATACGTCTAGACACGATTTTCACAGGTGACACGTACGTAAGCATCCTGTCTGATCACTCGCACCCATTCATGTGCATGGTGCATCCTGACTGTCTTGGGCAATTCCAGCAAGACAATGAGACAGCCCACATGTTCAGAATTGCTACAGAGTGGCTGCAGGAACACTCTTCTGAATTTAAACACTTCCAGTGGCCGCCAAAACACCGTCATGAACATTATGGAGAATATCTGGGATGTCTTGCACCGTGCTATTCAGAAGAGATCTTCACCCTCTCGTAACTTTAGGAGTTTATGGACAGCCCTGCATGATTAATGATGTCAATTATCTCCAGCACTACTTCAGACAATAGTCGAGTCCATGCCACGTCGAGTTGCGGCACTTGTGCGTGCTTGCGGTGGCCCTACGTGATGTTAGGGAGGTGTACTAGATTTTTTTTTGCTCTTCAGTATACAGTGAAAAACATTTCTCACAGCGCAAACATTGCCTGTTCAAAGGCTGAATTTGTGATGATGTATTTGCTTTAATAGAATTAATTTGGTGAAAATGTTACTATTTTGTTTTAGGTTTAATATTTAAATCACAATTACATTATTTATGTTATGCTTTCATAAGGCAATGTAGTGGATGACCTTCACCTCTGGATGCTTAATTTATACATTTTTTTACTATAAAAAAAGGTTGATCGCTTATCGTGGTATAATTATTCACAAATCGCTTGCTCATTACGATGTAACCAAAGCAAGCGGGTGAAAATATATACTTGCATGTCCGTTAAGTTTCCTGCAATTATTCATATCGTATTTTAGAGAGATTTTATTCATATTTGTTTCTTTTGTAGAAGAAAGAAACGACTACCGTTCCTGGGAAACAAAACAATTTTAGGATGCACCACAGACACTTCCTTTTAATTGGTTTGGATTTTTTAAAGATATGGCTGAAGTGTTCGTAGGGCAAAAATGCAGTATTATATTACGTAAACGCAACAATGGATTTCGTATTTCGCAACAATACGAAAAAATGCTGATGTAGCATTACTAGTTTCCTTAACTTTTTCTACGGATAGATCAAAGGTAAAAAATCCATAAGGATGGACAAAAATGGTGCAGAATACATTTTCGTTTAGCTTTGAATTTTTGAAATTTCTAAAGGTAGAATTAGCACCAGAATACCTGGGCTGTTGTAACACCACTGATTTTGTTCCTTTCAATCTTTCTCTCCGCTCTTCCTGACCCATTTCGGCGAAGCACTGGACGGAGCGAGGAGGACGGGACGCGACGCGAGGTTTTCCCCGCGGCCCAGTGCCCCCTTGCTCTGGCGAGCCCCCCCCCCTTTGTATCTCGCCCCCGCAATAGTGACCCGGGGGCGTGGGAGGGGGGCTGCGGGACTTTAATTGACTCCCACCGTCCGACGGACTATTGTGCCCCGGCGATGAATGCCCTCTGCGGGGAATTCGGGAGGCCCTGACCCGAACGCTTAATTCTTGGGAGAATTCCCGCCAAGATGACTTGAGGCTAAGACGAAGATTACTTTTAATTGAGGCGAAAGGCGTTCAATGCCTTGTTCACGGCGATCTTTAAAACGTACGGCGTACTCCTGCACGAGAGCTCATTAGAAAGGAGATTTTGCATCAATGAGTAGAGGTGTTGTTCACTTTTTATAGTAAATCATAAACGAAGATTTAGATGTTACTGGTTTGTATTGACAGTGTGCAATTCGATCACGATCTGTTAACATATTATTGAGAATTTTTATTTATGATAATACGTGAAAGAAATTAATAACACTATAATACGTTCAAAAAATATCATTCTCACATTTCATTAGTAACGTCTTCATAAACTTGTTCTTAAGCGATTCATTATAGATTCAATATCTATAAGAGACATTGCAGTTATTTTATTTTGTAAATATTTCGCCTTTAGATCGTAGAGCTTAAGACAACACAGTATAAGCTGCATAATGTGATACTCTAATGTTTGTTCTGATCGCTCTCTAAAACAGGATAGAGAAAAAGGAACGACAGAGAAGTTATTTAGATGTACATGACAAAAACACAGCAATGGCAATAATACATAAAGGTCCTTATGTGGTTCATACCACGCGCAGAGGGTTATTCCTTCTCCATCCATTGAGAATATTCGCAGCTGCGATATCTATTGTACGCGGGAGACGACCGAGGTTCCAATTTCCGGTTCCCGAAAATAAACTTCCATTTCCTCCGCGGCGCGGCGCGGCGTGCGCGCTCCATGAACTCCTTTGGCGAAGGGCGAGGCTTTGCAGGGCGCAGGGCCCCTAATTAGGGTCTTGCGAGCGGAAGATATATCCCCGAGGGCGCCCCACGCGGCGGCCGGCGCCAACTTTCCTCCCGCGACCGCCACCCGCGCCCCTCCGCGCCGCACCACTGTGCAGCCATTGTCACACGCTCCCCAGCGCACCACCTCCCCTCCCCCGCGGCCCGCCCCATCACACCGTCGGGCCGCCCACACGCTGCCCCCGTTCGCCCAGTCCCCCGCGCCCCGCCCCCATCCCGCGCCTTGCCCCCACCGCCCCGACCCCGCTACCACGCCACCCCCGCGCCGCCTCTGCGCCTCCCTTACCGCCTCGCGCATGCCAAGCGCCCACGCTGTCGCATTGTCTCTGCTCGCCCACCACGCCCCGGGCCGCCCACAAGCCGCTCCCGCGCCCCGCCCCCGCAACCTCCTCCTGCCTCGCGCCCCCCCCCGCAACGTCCCTCCGCCCCGCGCCCCGCCCTGCGCCCCGCCCCGCGCTTCGCCCTGTTCCGTATCCCCCCCCGCGCCCTGCCCCACCCCACGCCGCCCCCGCCCCCTGCACACACGTAATGGCCCCGCCTCCACACCCCCATAACAACGCCTCAACCGACCCCGTGCTCCGCTGCCGCCCCGCCCCCGCGCCGCCCCACCGCCTCGCGCATGCCAGCCGCTCACGCTGTCTCATTGTCTCTGCTCGGCGCCGCTCGACGCCGCTTCGCGCTGAAGACTTTCCTACCTCTCCACACCTGTGTTC
This sequence comes from Gryllus longicercus, assembly GCA_038098605.1. NCBI lineage: Eukaryota > Metazoa > Arthropoda > Insecta > Orthoptera > Gryllidae > Gryllus > Gryllus longicercus. The sequence goes on from JAZDUA010001046.1 coordinate 243,856, forward strand.
TTATTCATCTGTCTGATGCTCTGATCTGCCTAGCCACCGTTCCATCCCCCCGCGTCCAGTACAAGCGTTTCTACACCACGCTGTGTATGTCCTTAATTACCTCTTCTTATATTTTTCGTGCCCCTTGTAGCTTCATGGTCATTTTTTCCTTTCCTCGCCCTCGTCTTTCATGGTCCCACCTGACATCAGCCCTCCATTCCATTCGTCACTTTGCTGGATTCCCCAATCACTTCTGTTTCCTCTAAATGCTGTCATACTTCGGTCCCCGATTTTGTTATTTTGTCGCAACTGACATCTTACGTCTCATTCTCGACAGTCTTTGTTCATACTCGTCCGTTTTCTTCTCACCTCCTTCGTCTTCATTACTCTCGGGATTGTCTCGAGCGACTTTATTCTTCCTCCTCTTTCTTGATTTTTTTTATTATCGTCCTTACCCAGATACTTCAGTTCGAACACATTCCTACTCGTACATCTGATTCATTGACGCCTTTCTATTGCTACCCGCAGAGACTGGCATCATTCCATTTACGTACAATTTGAATGAAATTTGCCGGACTCCTCGATTGCCCCATGGCAAACCTATTCAACCTTTTTTGATGACTGTTAGCACCCCAAAGTTTCTTCTATCCTCCCAGTAGTTCTTAGCTTCTCATTCTATGACTGCTTTGCCTTATTTAATTCACCTACGTATACTCGTATTTCGTAGTGCCTGGACTTTTCAGGGATGATCTGTTACATTTCGCATTCTTCTCCTAATCTCATTACCTCCGCCATCTCCCTCTGTGCAGAGTACCCACTTCACTGTCCCCAGCCACTAGTCCCACACCGCGCCCCTCGGCATGTTCCCCGGCGTTTGCTGGTTGCCTCTTCGTCCTTTTTTACGACTCTGACATGCAAAAGCCTCTTCTATCCTCCCAGTAGTTCCTAGCTTCTCAATTCTATCACTGCTAATTCACTCATCCTACTCAATTATCGTAAGTGAGTTCTTCTCAGGGACGATCTATTGCGTTTCGTGCCCGCTTCCTTCCAAATCATCTCACTTCCTCTCTGCGTGCCCCGGTCTGTGCAGTGTATCCTCCTCGCCGTCCCCAGCCACTAGTCCCGACGACGCGACCCCGCGCCCCCAGCGGGCCGCCCCTCGGCGCCCGCTCTCTCTCTCTCTCACTCTCTCTCTCTCTCTCTTCTCCTCTCTCTCTCTCTCTCTCTCTCTCGCTCTCTCTCCAAGCAGCTCACGCGTCGCGACGCCCGCCGCCTCCTCCCCGCGGGGCGTCGCGGCGCCCCCCGCCTCCCCCCGCGGGCGTCGCGGCGCCCCCCGCCTCCCCCCGCGGGGCGTCGCGGCGCCCCCCCGCCTCTCCCCCGCGGGGCGTCGCGGCGCCGCGCCGGGCGTTCGTCGGGCGTCGCCGGCGGCCCCCGGCACGTGCGCCCGCGGTCGCTTCAATTAAGACGCGGCGCCTCGAGGGCCCTTCCCCCCCCCTCCGCCCCCCGGCACCACGCTCCCCGAGGACGCGGTCGCGGGAAACACGGCACGCGCTAGGGTCATTCCTAAAGGCGAACCCTGTGAAGCGAAATGACCGCTTTAATGACGACATTGGTCGATTTATAGCAAATGACACTCTCGGTTGGTATACCAAGAAGTTAGCCGAGGTTTAAATATATTGGTAATTGGGGTGATTTTTTTTATTTACAATGAAATAATTACACGAGTTGTCATTGCCAAAAATGTTGATTATTACAGCTTTAGCTGGATTAGCCATAATTATTAGTTTTCTGCTGTGTATGGAAGCCACAAAATGACTTGTCGACTAGCTGCTATTGTAATAAACAATATTGTTGGCAATGTCGACTCATGTAATTATTTCAACCATGGCTTACTTAAGGGCGGGAAAGTATTTACAGAAAACGCTGATATCTGTAACTACAACACTCGACGCAGGAATCATATTCAGCAGGTGACAGTACCAACAGCTCACTAACAAAAAAATTCACAGACAATACATGTACTTTATTTTACAACACCTTGCCAGATGACATTAAACGATTAAATTCGATACAGAAGTTAAGTCCTAAGTAAAATCTTTCCTGCTGCACAACTGTTTCTATACAATTAGAGACTATGCTGAGCATCCAAAAAGAAGTAATTATAAAAACAACATTTAGTGTATTATTTACCATTTGGATTGTATAATTCTAAAGAACCTGCAAACACGTATTGTAATTCATCTTCTAGGTCAATGACTCCCATCTCGATCAGGTTTCCGTCCATTTTCCCTGACTCTTGAGCAAACGCTGAGATGACTCCTTGTTTTGCTTCTGAATATAAATGTAACTTCAATTTAACTTGCCCCCATAGCACGTCACACAGTTTTAAACTTGTTTTTGACGTAAATAAGTAAAATAAATATAAATGTCTGTAATTTGTGGTATGGTTCGTGTCTCTGATATTGGTCTTGTCAATTATTTTCGTAATGTCATCCTTTTATAAGAAAGAATAATACAAATACATATTTTTCGTGTATGAGTACTCATCCGCCATCGTTATCTGCAACTCATTTGTTTCGATTGTTGATAAATGAATGTATGTTTTATAATTCCTTGACAGACGCAGACCGTTAAATGTCCTTACCTCCTCTGTTTTTCTGCAGTAGTCAATATAATTTAGGGGAATTACAAAGCTATTATCTCCATGTCAGAATATAATACATTGAAGAGTTGATATTGCAGTGTTTAACTTTCTTGATTTAGTATTATATTTTCTCATTTTTAAATGAAAGAAGTTGTTTCCACAGAAAGCAGACGTTTAGTGAGGCAACAATATATTTTCAGATGTACAAATTATACACTCCACACTTTAATTAAGACAAAAATAAATGAATACAAGACCCCCAGGTCTGAATGATCAATCTCGGTGGCTAGGCACTTGAATATTCTGCGAGTGTCGCGGATGCACCAGGAGACCGGTCTTGGCCCTTCCGAGGGAGAAGAAAGCTGCGAAAGCTGCACTGCGTGGGGACGGTAACCTTCAGGCTCCCACAGACCGGCGCGGAAGACCCGCAGCCTACGCGGAACGGCCGCAGTGGAAATTTCGCGTCACGAGTTGCCTTAAGAGCACGTTCAGACCTGCGTGGTAGGCGAGCGTCGCGGCAGGGTTTTATTACCCGCGGATTTGCGAACGCAGTCGGACGCGTTTCGACCGCTGCCGCTTAAGTTTTGTGGACGTCCGCCCACCTTCAGGAGTCTTCGCTCCCCTCTAGATCGAACTCCTCTTTCCCTTGTTTATCATATGAGGAAAACTCCACACGCTGAGACATAATTGCCGCTCCGGTGTGAACGGTTCCGCGGATTCCGCCGCCGCGTCCTAGCGCGGAACGTTCCGCGCCGCACCCGCCTCGGAATCTGCCCGCGCCGGTCTGTGAAGGTCTTAAGGCTCTCTCAAACCGTCACCAACTGTCACCAAACGCTGAGTGATAATCGACGCTCCGGTGTGAACGGTGCGTTCTTCTAGTGCGCGGAGCGTTCCCGCACCGCACCCGCCGCGGATCTCCCGCTGCGAGAGCGTCCGTAGCCGGAGGCGGTCCGCAGCTAGCGCTGTTGTCGGCGGCCGACATACGAACGGGTGGCCCAAGGACGACCTCCGCAGGCGAGATAGATGGGGCGGACGGGAGTGGCACTGGCTAGTGCTCACCAGCTGGCGGAGGTGCGCGGAGGGTGACGCACACTTCCGCAGAGCTTGTGCACCAGAGCGGTGATTGCCCGCTGTGCTAAACTAGGATTTATTAACCGGGCACTTGAACGTAAATCAGCTGTTCACGGTTACATCCATTCGGGAGCTTGTACGTCCCCTATAATTACGTCATTGAGGACATATAAGCTCCCGATTGGATGAAACCAACAACAGCTGATTTACGTCAAGTGCACGACTAAATAAATTGTACTATACTGTCCCCGGCTTTTATAGTCAAGTGGACGGATAAGAGGAAGAGTCAGGGCCCCTCGACCTCCACTTTCACAGAAAGCGAGCAGAATGACGACTAACACTTCCCCTACTGTGTAAGTATACCCCTGCAATATTCTTGTGTTCGACATTCCTTTGATGTATGTTCAGAGAGTAAAAAATGCATTACAAATTTGTTTCAAGCTAAAATTAAATTAATTTTCAATTTACATCTTATGATCTGTCTTTTCGCATATTAAAACAATACAATTATTAAATTTTAAAAACTGCTTTGTAAATGGTGAAATTTTCGTGTTTGTTGGGCTGATCACATAATGATTTTCTGGCTGTTGATATTGTAAAATACAGGAACAAAATGTTACTGATTCAAAAACGTGATCATTTCTCTCTCTTTTTCTTTCTTCTCTCGTTATCTCTCTTTCTCCTCGCTCTCTTTCTCTCTCGCTCTCTTTCTCTCTCACTCTCTTTCTCTCTCGCTCTCTTTCTCTCTCTCTTTCTCGCTCTCTTTCTCTCTCTTTCTTTCTCGCCTCTCTTCCTCCTTCTCTCTCCTCCTCGTCTCTCTTCTCTCTTCCCTTCTTTCTTCTCTCTCTTTCTCTCTCGTTCTCTCTCGTTTCTCTCTCTTTCTCTCTCTCTTTCTCACTCTTTCTCTCTCTTTCTCTCGTTCCTCTCTTTCTCTCTCTTTTCTCCTCTCTTCTCTCCCTCTTTTTCTCTCTTTCTCTCTATTTTTTCTCTTTTCTCTTTCTCTCTCTTTCTCTCTCTCTTTCTCTCCCTCTTTTTCTCTCTTTCTCTCTATTTTTCTCTCTTTCTCTCTTTCTCTCTCTTCTCTCTCTCTCTTTCTCTCTCTTTCCATCTCCTTTCTCTCCTCTCCCTTTCTCTCTCTCTTTCTCTCTCTCTTCTCTCTCTCTCTCTTTCTCTCTCTTTCTCTCTCTCTCTTTCCTCTCTCTTTCTCTCTCTCTTTTTCTCTCGTTCTCTCTTTCTCTCTTTCTCTCTCTCCCTTTCTCTCTCCCTTTCTCTCTCTTTCTCTCTCTCTTTCTCTCTTTCTCTCTCTCCCCTTCTCTCTCTTTCTCTCTTTCTTTCTTTCTCTCTCTTTCTCTCTCGTTCTCTCTCTTTCTCTCCCTCTTTTTTCTCTCTTTTCTCTCTATTTCTCTCTCTCTCTTTCTCTCTCTCTTCCCTCTCTCTCTTTCCCTCTCTCTCTTTCTCTCTCTCTTTTTCTCTCTCCCTTTCTCTCTCTTCTTCTTTCTCTCTTTCTTTCTCTCTCTCTTTCTCTCTCTCCTCTTTCCTCTCTCTCTTTTTCTCTCTCTTTTTCTCTCTCTTTTTCTCTTTCTTTCTTTCTCTTTCTCTTTCCCCTTCATCCGTGAGCGTTTCAATTGCCCCCAGCGCCGCCTCACTACCTGCCCCCTCTCCTCCCTCCCCCCCCTCCTCCTCCTCAACCTCCGTTTCATTAAGATATGGCTGCGGCGGCACATCAAAGCCCGCGGAATCCCTCAAGGTGGACGCCGTCGCCCAAGACGGGCGACCGCTACACCCGCGCTGCTTCCTTTTGGCCCTTTCGTGGAACATCTTGCCGCTGGCGGCTTCTTGGACGGTGCGCCCCTTCAAGTTAATGAACTTTCGCTGGGTACATGTGTAGTTAAAACGCGGCAGTAAGTATGTATTTGAGGGTCGAAAATTGCCATCATTACTTGAGACGATGGCTTGTTGTTAGTTACTCCAAGGTTCCTAGACAGCTCCTGTGCTTAGTACGAATTTATGTTCCACTTATATTAGCAATAATAGGTATTAAATAATGATTATTGACAGTCAATACCAGAGCCATTCCGCCGGCTTGATAATACAAATGTCGGACCTCAGCATAAATTGCAATAGCTTGAAAGGAAACTTCTATATATTTAAGAATAATTATAATATATTGGTAAATATATTATAATATATATTTATAATATATTTGTAAATATATATAATCATTTTCTGCAGGTTTGTGTAAAAAATTCTGATCTGTGACAAAGGTGTATATATTTTGTTCCTTTTTCGTGCTTGCAGTGCATTCGAGTATGGCACGAGGATTTGTGCCATATTAATTAACCAGACGATGTTTACGACTTGTCCAGGTTTTTATACCATTGACAATTTTTTTCCAAAATGCTGACTGTTCATGATGTGGTGCCAATATATCAGGACAATAGATTTTTGAAAAAGACTCCAAATAGGGTCTAAAGGTCAAAAGTAATACATTTCTATAAAAAATACTGAGTATGTTTTATTAAGATAAAAAAACATTGCAATGAAATAACCAAGATAACAGACGTTAATATATTCATTAAAACATTATTCTTCTCTGTTTATCTACGGAATAACTGATTAATCTCTTTATTTTCGTGGTTATATTTTTAAAATATTTCGTTTCAATGGGGTGCATCAAAGTTATTTTAAAATATTCATTGACAGGCGTGTAAGATCACATAAATAATTTTAGCCAGGTGTCAAGTGGAAACAAAAACGATAAAAAACATATATTTGTTATTCGTTC
>JAZDUA010000221.1:0-147500 GCA_038098605.1 Gryllus longicercus
TTTATCCCACTCCATCCCTCGTTATCCATTCCCCCACCTCCACCAACCCCTCATAGGCCCCGTCCAACACCTGCATTCTCCCTTCAACCATCTCCAAACCCCTGCTTAATTTTTATTTTCTCTACCTAGTGTGCTTCCTTGCCCATTCTCTATCACTGTGAATATTTCACCATTTCCAAACTATTGCAAACCCATTCCAAACCACCTCAATCCATTCCGCTCCATCCTTAACCATTTCCCACTCTGTTGCTCCCGTCTTCTTGCACTCTCTCCAATCCTCTCAATTCTTCTCTACAACTCTCTCCACCTGTCACCATTCCGCATCACCCCGCCTTCCTGCGACCCGCATCACCTTTCTGCGACCCACTCTTTAGTAGCACCTCGCTTATCCACTATCCCGTCGTCACTCTTCACTGCATCCCCCCCTCGTCAACTTCTGTCACTAATCTGCATATATCCATCGGCATCCTGCTTCGCCCCCACGCGCCCCCGCGACGCGTGCGTGATCCGCCGCCCCTTGCCCCACTGCGCACTGTGCCACCGCCAGCCCCTCCCACCCCACCCCACCCCGCCCCGCCCCGCCCCGCCCCTCTCCCGCGAACCGCCGCCGCCGCCGCTCCCAACTTATAAGAAAATACGGGGCCGCCGGCGCGGATCAATAGGCGGCGACGGCGAGCGGATCAGCGGGGCAGGGCCGGGGCCGGGGCCGGGGTGCGGGCGAACGCAGTCTTTGTCGCCGGACGCGGTAATTGGGGGCGGCTGTTGCGGCTTTCGGGAGCCGTGTTCCTCCCCCGCAACGGCCCTCGCGCACGCGGAACCCTCGTCTTACACCGATGTCTTGGGCCGCCACACGTCGTCGTTTGCCCAGCGGATTCTCTGTTCAAGGCTCGGAAGCAGAAGTGTATTGAACAATGATAAAACAATGGACGGATGATGGATTAATGCAGTCTCGTTTTTCCAACAACGCTAATTGAGAATTCTTGGAAAAGAGTTGGATAGTAGGATCAATGTTTTAATCCGCAGGCGTGGTGTATTGTCTTTGTCAGATTTTCGTGGAATGGGCTTAGAGACAACATTCGGAAAAATATCTGCTCAAAAATTAATATTATTCTTTGATGTTTCAAACCAAATGCGCAATATTCGAAATGAGGCGCAAGCGCCTCGGGGTAAGCCTTGCATACGGGCCTCAAAGGGATGCATACGGCTAATCAGGCTATCAATATCAGGCGAATGCCGCAGCAGTACCATAGCAAACGGCCACGGACTGCGGCGTTCTTTAATTCCTTTTTGCTTGTCCTATCTTTACCCCCCACACACTTACACTACCACACATGCAGGGAGAACAGTTGGGAGCTTAGAGCTTGCCTCAGCTAGGGCAGACCTCCGTTGTTGGGAGGTACCTAGGGGGGAAATACGTCGACGTGTAGTCTGGCGCCGGATCCCTCTATCCAGCAGGCGAAGATCACCACCACCTCGCGGATAAAAATTAACTATACTTACGAGATCTTAGCACTTGGCGCTCTCGCAATCACTGGTCAATCATTCAATAAGTGCATATATCACGGCTGTACCACAAAAAACATTAAATGAGGAAAATAATGAGTGTGGGCCTGAGCGGCAGGTGCGGCCGCCGAGCGTCAGATCCCTGGGGCGGCGCGGCGCGGCGGTGGGAGCGGCGGCATCAGGAGCTGCGCGTCGAGGGCCGCTATCGCGCGCGCCGCGCCGCGCCTCGCCATCCATCTTGAGCAGCCGTAAAGCCGTCAGGTGGAGGGCTCGGTGATAAGCGCGGGAAACACGCTGCCGCCGCGCCGCGCCGCGCCGCCTACGCGGCCTCCCGACGCACCGCCACCACCGCGTTCGCACGCGCGCGCGCTCACTCGCAGCTGCGTCACGGCGGACGCAGCGTCTCCTATCGCGCCGCGCCGCGGGGGATCTTCTCCTCCTCCTCCTGCTCCTCCCCCTCCTCCTCCTCCCCCCTCCTCCTCTTCCTCCCCCTCCTCCTCCGAGCGCCCGCTGCTGCTCACGCACCGCCCGCGCGATGACATCTCCCTAAAATCTTCATTGCTGGGCGCGCTTCGAAATGCTTTGTGGCGGAGGCGGGGCTGTAAACTTTGTGGGTCGCCCGGTAAAAACACTAGAGGAGAGAATCTCCACGAAGGTGCACAAAGTCTAATTCTATATTGAGCGTTGATATGTGATTATTATTATTATTATTATTATTATTATTATTATTATTATTATTATTATTATTATTATTATTATTATTATTATTATTATATTTCATTTATTACGTTTGGTCTGTTCCAAATTCACATAAAATAAAAATGTAAATGGAATTTAAATTTAACATCGAGTCCTTCTAGATGTTTTTCGGGACGTGATTGGTGCTGGAACAACCGAAAAGTGATTTTCTGGTCCGCTCTAGCAGTACAGAGTTGGGTTAGCTTGCATGAAGTTAGCTAGAATAAAACACTTCTAATCCTCAAATGTATTATCATTTGGAGCTTGCACATGGTAAGGCGTATACATTTCTCGAAAAATTATCCTCTTCTGACGTCTTTACCCCTAATTGGGAACCAAGAGAGTGTTAGTGACCCATAGTCATACATCAACAGACTTACGTTCACATCAATGTACTGTTGCTAAGTACAGATGCTTCTATCTGATCGAATGTCGAGGATTCAAAGTCTTCGTCTGTGAAGTATAAACTCTTTTGTAAAACTTCAATCGCTTTATTACTTGACGATTGAGACGTAGCACGCGCCGTTTATTGGTGTCATCACTTCTGAACTTTGCGGGAAATTGTTGGATTGACGCATGTAATTGATCTTTGGGTCGAGCAGTCTTGAGGATAGTCCGTGTTGCAAGATCTCCAAGTTTTCGTTAAAACACTCATTAATTGGCTTTGAGAGATTCTCTATAAATGATTAGTTTATATTAATGAAGTGCTTGGAGGATTATTCATTCAATACATTTTGTTCCACTTCAGAGCTGCATTTGCAATTTTTTGACATTAGTGATATCTCCCTTAGAAGTGTCTGAAATTTTTTGCCGTAATCGGGAGTGCTTCTTTATGGTAGTCGAAGTTAGTCTTCACATAATTTGTTTCGCAAGTACTCTTTTAAAGTGATTTCCAAGAGTCTTGAATCATTAACCAATTAATTTTTTCAAAACTCAATCGCGCGATTTGAAATCTCCCGTATCTACGATTGAAGTGTTCAAGCTCTTTCACATACAGTTTATTGCTAATATAATCATAGTATTATACACGTGATCTGTTGCAATTCACTCGTACAATTTATCTTGCTTCTGATACACGTAATCGCCGGTGTACTAACTTTCTCTAATTGAATTTTTCTTTTTGCCTCCTTGGTAAAAAGTGGGAGGTTCAGTCTTCAAAGTGCGGCGCTCATGCTACGGATGTGATAATCAGCTGACGCTCCTTCACAAAGGTCTCGTAGCTGAAGCATTTTTCCTGATTCTGTTACAGCGTTTTGTTTCTTATCAGGCATTCAGTCACGTCGTCTTGTTGACTGTTTTATTTTTTTATCTCTATTTTTAACGCAGCTCTCATATCAATGGTCAAGTCTAAGGGGCGTGTCTGCATTGGCGGCGCAGTTTGTTCAGAAAAAAAACACCTTGTTTTTTTCTATTCTATTTAAAGATCATCAATTATACACAAACAAACCAAGATTTAACACTCTCAATTCGCGTTTCATCTAAAAACCTATGGTTGTCATATCTTCTTGTACGTCATGTAATTTCTTTACTTTTTTGCACACATAGTATGAAGATTATTGTTTAATCTCAGTTGAAGAACATGAACTTGTCAACCTATGAATCTTTACGATGTAGGGCTGTCCAATCCACAGATTTTACACAATTAAGCGCATACAGTATCATCAAGAAACGACAAAACACACGTGATCATTTATAGGACTTATTTACGTCATATATTGAATTCTTCCGCAAAACGTCTAGCAGTTTTCCAATATAGTTGCAGAATCTTCGATATATGAACCATTACTTTCCTAACTTTCTTGTTTGTAGCCACAGCGTGTTAAATGTTAAATCGATTGTTCATTTAGAATGTGATTACAGTTTTATTTCGGTAATTTGTTATTCGATATTACGAGAGGAATATCTACCATGAAAAGTATAAATGAATACGATTATACACGACTGGATCACGCACAAACGTTGGTTGGAACGCGGCCGCGGCTGTTAGAAGACGCATCCCATCGCAGCCACAGCGAGGCTTGTGTCGTGCGCTCTCCGCTCGCGGAACGCAAAAGTAGGTTTTGGGAGGAACGATTGCGAGGAGTAGAGAGCGCGCGCTACTTGCGGTCGCGAGCGCCCAAGCCACGCCCACCCGCGCCGGCGGAGCTCTAATCCGCCTCGCTTCCGCGCGCGTTTATCGTTATCTCGACACGTAAACGCGCGCCGCGTGTGATGAGCTGCGAGAGCGTCCTCGGAATGACGCTCGTGTTGGGGAAGTAGCGTCGGCAAAACCGCACGGTAGCATCGTGTGTCACTCAGCACCTGCGACCCTCTCCCACTCCAGACCTCTCTTCCCTGGTTCTTCCCCCTCCTCGTTTCTAACGCTCTGTTCGTTCTCTTTCCTGCTTGACCCGTTCCTCGAATCGCTCGTGCTCTCGTTTGTCTGTAATAATTGTAGCTCGACGCGTTCATCTGGCGTTTTGCGTCAGATTCTGTTCCTAGAGAGACGGGCTCCGTCAAAGTGCAGGAGACGGACAAGGAGACAATTTAAAACACTCTCTTTGACGTTTAAATTGTTTGATGGACGAATTCGCTGCATCAAGAACCTTTCCACTTGCATTGCAATATGCGGCTGGTAGAAATAAACCAGACTGTCGTTGCTTTTGTTTGGCGTAAATTAAATCGTATGGGATCGACAAACTCTGTAGCATCTAGATGCTTAGCTTGAAGTATTATACGATACCTACCAGCCACTTTGCGATATCAATGTTCATAGTTTTCGTTTGAGCGGTGTTAGGGTTTTGAAGATTTTTATTATCAAATTCATATTTGCAATATCACTAAAATTTGCTGCTAAAATTAAACTTGTAAACTTGTAACTAAAATCAATTACTTTACAATAATAGTGTATCTTCAACACAGAAGTTTGGGATTCCGGCCTACAACGTTGGGCGCCATCATGAGCTCCCCCTCCCGGGAGCGCTTCAAGTGGGCACACGCGCGAACGAGTGTCCCTGGCTATTCGCGTTTGCTTGGCGCAGGGAGTCGCGGGCGGCTTTATCTCACTGTTGCGCTCGCTTTAAGTCGAAGTCAACTGTCAACATTTTGACCGTAGATATAAATTTGCTATCTTTGATACGTCAGAGTGTGTGTTAGAGCACGAACCTCACTATAACATGTACGTGATGCCGATACGACGGGTCGAATTGTTGAGAAACTGATTAAGCGACATTGTGGAGTAGTTTTGAAGAATTATTTTCTGCAAAGTATTGCGCTAGAGTAAATTTCATGCTTGTGATACATACGATGAACCGTCGATAAATCAAACCAGTAAATGACGTAAGCGGCCCATACCCCAGCAAGCGTAGGCATTTATTGTCGTCTGCGTCTGCATAGCCTGGAAACGAGTGACGCGATCCAGGTTCGATGGTGCGTGGCTACCTTTGGCGAACGCACAAAAATTCATATTCACACGGTAAGGACTGCCCCTAGAAGACAATCTATGAGCTGTTTTGTCCGTTGACCACTTCAGGCGAAAGGATTATGTTCACGGTGAAACAGTGGGACTGGAAGAGGAATCACACCTTTATCCGTTTAGTGATTATGACGAATTTTCAAATATGTCCGTGCCTCTTATACCAAAATCCGAAAATCCAAGCTGATTGAAGCTAAAGGCGGGTCCACAGAGCGGCATTCGGCGAATCCCGAGCAACCGCTTGTCGATTCCCGAGTAGTGTGGAGGGGTTGCTTGCGATTCGCCGAACGCCAAAGATTCGGTATTCGCCCTACCCACCGCGTGTCGGTCTTCAGGAAACATCAAAGGGAGCCAACATTCGCCAAACTCATCAGCTGTTCGGGATTGGGCGAGCAGCAGCTCGGCGAATGCCGAATTTGCGGAGCTGCCTTAATGGTCCACTCGCAATTATTCTTCGTCCTATTGAACTGTGTCGTGACCAACCCTTTGTGCTCGCAACATCTCTCCCTCCGTCGCGCGAGATCGGCTTTTCCTGGTCGCTTCCCGAAACCGCCCCCCCCCCCCCCCCCAACCGATGACGCGCCCCTTCCGCCGCGAATGCCAGCGCGCTGTTTCATCCTTCGCCGCAGGTATTCCAACGCATTTCTTTTTAATCCACAGAAGCCGAACGGTCGCTTCCTCGTGAAGCGCTTCACGTGGAAATTCGAGCCATCTTCGCTTCGTGCTCTGGTCTTCCTTTTCCGCCGTGAATTTTTCCGCTCAGCATTTCTTCACGCGATGGCTCATTCTTGGTCGATTCGAACGATTTGACCCTAAGGAAAGAAATGACGTGGACATGATACTGAATCATGATTAAACGTCTTGGGTGGCATGGCTTGTCAGGTGTCGTGATGGTTGCGTAATATCCGTGTCGTATACCTCTGGTTCAGGAAGCAGCCTATTTCGAATTTTAAAGACTGATTTTGCCTAGTAGTAGATGGTATTGCCTAGTAGTAGAAGGTAGCTTCGGTCACCATGAATAAACGCCTCGACTTGTTACCTCTCGTCTTCTTTCGTATTTTATATGGAAGTTTCTTTCTTCATCTTCGGTATCTTCAAGTCTTGTCTCGATGTCGCCTCTAATTCGCCCAATACGTTCTAATCGTTTTGCTCGTTGCTTCATTTATCATCTGACTGTGCTAGCCTCGCCTCATCTAGGGATCCTTGCTCGCGCCTCTTCCCGTCTCACCTCATCTCGTCTCGTCTCGCCTCACCAACGAACCCTCCCTTCCCCCCTCCCCGTCCTTTTGTGTCCTCGACGGGAGTATCCGCTCTCGCCTGTTGAAAGCCGGGGAACGCGCCCGCATCACGCGATCGACGCCTCGCCGGCGGCGGCGGCGGGGGCGCCTCGGTGCAGGCGCGGCCGCACGGTTCGATTCCGGCCGCTTGCGAGGCGCGGCGCGGCGCGGCGAGGGCGGGTAGCGGGCGGGGCAGGGGCGGGGCGCGCCGGAAGAGCCGACGGCACGCGACGACGCGACGTCCGGGCGCCGCCTGCGCCGGTCGATCGGTAAAGACGCCGCCGTCGCCCCCACTTCCACTGCCCTCTCGCTCCCACTTTCCGCGCGGCGAATTCTTTCTAATTGCTGCCCCCCCCCCCTGCGCGTGCACTCCACAAAGAAACGGAATTCGTATTATCGGAATGTGTATCAATTACCGGCAGCACTTGTTCCCCAAGCGGTCGTTTTCTTCCAGTCGTATTGAATAATCGCGCGCAATCCTTTGTCCCGAGCGCAACCATGCCGCGTGTCATCCGAAGTACCCGTTACGCACGCAGATGCTTTTTTCCCCCTTCCTTTTTTTTTTTTGTTAGCGACGAGCGTCGCTTCTGGATGTTTCTCTCTCTCTCTCCCCGCCGCGAACGGCACGCGCTGTGCCGCGCGTAACGCGTGCGAATTCCAGGGCCGCGCGGGGCCAGTGGCGCTCGCGAAGGGCGATTAAGATCCCGCGTTCTGGTGTGGCGGATATGACACGTTCGGCCGCGGGACGCGTGCTCTCGCGGCTCGAACACGATCTGATACGTGGGTGGGCGGGTGGGCGGGGCGGTGGAGAGAGAGGCCCCCGATGCGGCGCGGCGCCCCGCGAAGCGCCACGGAACGCAGCGGCGCGCGGGCGAGCTAAGATGGTAATGGAATTGGGGAGGCTGTTAAGGCCGGTATGCATGGTACGGTTTTCGTGCAGATTGGGTGCACATAAAACGTGCATGAGCGGTTTCTGCAAGAAAACATTTGAGCGTGTTCGTAAATTCAGAAAGCTTACAGTTTGGCTCAAGCGGCTCTAGCAGCAGGATCGTTCACTAAAGAATTAGTTTACTCTACGCGACGATAATCGGTCATTTCGATTTTGTGGTTAGGTGTATCAATGTGCAATTGTGTGAAGTGATGTGATAAAATACGTGTTTCCCTATTCCCGATTTGCTATTTTTATTCTCTATGCTGCTCATGGTTAATTAATACTTAGATCACACAACTAGAACGCACGTACAGAAATACCGCGACTGAAATTACTCGGACCGCGTAATTCAGTTGTTTCCTAGTAGATCCTCTAGCAGAGTCTTGTGACTATTCTTACAGAAAACGTACAGAACATGTAAATGCGAATTTTGTCTTTTATTCTTCTAGCTAGGGATCTTGGAGTTTCTGTATAGAAACTGTATGAGAATCAGCAAGAAAACTATGTTTATTAGCCATTATACTCTCTTGTAACAATAATGTATAGGGGGGATCCTGTCTGATGTTGGTTCGTAACTAGTAGGTGAGTAGGAGAATTTGTGTTTGATCCCTTATTAGATGAAATACTTGTGTTCTCCTTTCATCTGCTTCGTGCAGATAATGTAGTAACATGCAACACACATTGTGGCAGTAGAGGCAGAGTGTCTAGTTTCTGTGCGTAGTTTCTATTACATCTACCAGTAGTTGTAAGTGGTTTTCGCATTATCGGCTGAAAGGTCAACGTTAAATGAATTAATTTACTTACTTAATATAAAAAAATGCACTATTTGTGGGTAAAAATGGCTTAGTGAGGTGAGTGATTCTTTGTAATTACTGATGAAAAAAAAAGTTTAAAAGATAATACCTTGAGGACAAATTATGCGTTTCTCATCGTAAATAATTTAATTTTTCTCAGGAATATGGGAAGGGTATTCACAAGTAAGTCATTATTGTTTTTTGCTAGAAACGTTCCTAGCTCAGACATTCGTATTCCGGGCCGCCGAATGTAGTGTTTGTTTCTCCGCCGCCGCGCCGACCGTGGCGCGGTCGCGGAGCGGCGTGGAAAGCAATTAATAAGGCGCACGAAAACGAAGCGGCAGTGGGAGCGGAGTAATTGGGAAGGTGTCGCGGGCCGCGGGCGCTCTCAACGACAACTGTCTCAGCCGCAGGCAGCCAGCGGCGCGCGCTTAATGACGAATGCTTTTATGAGAGCGCGATACACATCTGCGGCGCTTGTAGTGGCAGCGGCCGACGCCGTCGCCGTCGCCTGCCTGCGCAGATGCAGGCGGCGATTGCGCGCGTATGCCGGCTCTGTTTCACGGCTAATTATATGCTTTCTTTGTCTTTCTAGGTGAGTACCCGTCCCTGCCCGCGCGCGCACTCGCGCCACCAACACCCACCGACCCCCATGGGCTCGCGTGCGCCGCCCGGCGGAGGAGTGGTGAGTGCTCGGTCTCTTCCTCGCCTTCTCTCTCTCTCTCTCTCTCTCTCTCTCTCTCTCTCTCTCTCTCTCTCTCTCTCTCTCTCCATCTCCCTCTCTCTATGTATCCCGCTCTCCCTCTCTCTACCACTCTCTCTCTACCCCTCTCTTCCTCTCTCTCGGTTTCTCCCTTTCTCTGTCTTTCTATCTTTTTTCTTCTGCCACCTGACATTCCTTGGACTCTTACCCGATCTCCGACTTCACTACTCCCATCAAACTATCTTCCCACACTCTTCCTACCCCATTCCCATTTGTATCGTCTAACTCCTTCCCAAAGAGACTAGTTTCCCCTTAAATATTTGTTTTTATCTGTACATCCATTGTTTTTCTTTAAAACAAACCCTTTATTATACATTTTTTCTTTTTCTTTATCTTCATATTTCGATTTTTTGTGACTTATTGCAATATATTTCAATGTGTTGGAGTATCTGGCTTATGGAAGGTAATGAATGGATATGTGCATCAAGTCAGTTTTGAGTGGAAGGAGTTCTGTTTGTCCTCGACTTTTACAGCCGCACAGTCCCGTTACGCGCATCGCGTGCGTTCGTGGTTTCTTCAGGAAGCAGTTTATTACGATTAATTATAGAAACCTATGTTTTCCTGATAATGAGACAGAGACACAATAGTTGTCTGACATTTCAACTCAGTAAATTAAATGAGAAAAGAACAATTAAGCTCCAAAATTGTGACAACTAATTGAATTATTAAAATGTGAAACCTACCTGTTAACGGCATATAATAATTAACTGATGTGTGAGCAATAAAAACGCAAAGCGCCGCTACCGTTTGTGTTTCTACTTCTGTAAGTGGGAAAGAATACAAAAAAAAAAAAAATAGTAAGTATAACAACAAAAATAATAGCCGCCATAGTACTTCAGAAGCCATTTAAAGACTTCTTGCATGTCTACAGAAATGTTACAAAGGAAATACACGTTTTCTGACTGTCGGTAATTCCCCAGTTCCTTACTCTTAATCCTTAGAGATGTCACTCGACAATACCCGTTCCGCTATACCAACGTATCTCTTTCAAGCCACTCACGTTTTTGTGAAAGTTACAGTGTAATCACGACTCCAGGGCGCAGAAAGATTAATGTACCAACGAATCTTCAATGCGAGGATATTTCTCTCGTGCACTCTGCGCTATCACCTGTTCCCAGAATTTTGTGTCCGGGTTCACTCTCTGTGATCCTTTTTCTCACGCACACTAGCGCGCGCGCGCCCGCCCGCCCACTCCAGGCCAGCCCGAGTCAAGCGCCGCCCTCTACGATAATAACAAAATGACTCCATCCGTTAAAAGCCGAAAGCTGTGTTTTTGTTGTCGTAATCGGTAATCCGTAATGCCGGGGTATTGACATTTGCGACCCGGGCGGACGGCGGGCGCGGCGGGGTGGGAGGGGGAGGGCCAATGTGCGACGCGCTCTAAGCCGTCACTGACGCCCAAATGACGCTCGCGGCTCGAAAACCGACAATTGCCGGCGGAGGGGCGTGTGCTGCAGTTTTTAATTTGGTTAAACAGTTGTATTTAGATGTCCATCACGTCGGCAATTTTTTCCCAGAATGACCTAAGCTTCACCTTTTGGTGCACTGTTCTGCAATTGAAAAATAATGTGTATGAAATTCATTTTTCCTACGACCAATTTGCAATAATTTCAGAAGAATCAAGCGTTTGGGTCAATGTGTCGTTAATATAAAAAAGGTATTATTAGGATATTAGTTACAACACTTATCGATTAGTTAAATTAATACTCGTTTTCAGGTCCCTTTCCTAAGTGTCTCTATAATTTCATTGATGTTAAGTTGCCTTTGAAGCCATCATATGTGATTATCGAATTGTAAATAACACATGGTTTTAGAAAAGTAAATTTGCGAAATGATGGCCGGGCTGCCAAAGTTTCTCTACGTTTTAAGAAATTTATTTGTGAGCATCGTGAGTGAATTGGTTGGAAACGCTAAAAACTACCAAAACCCTCCAATGCGATAACGTTAAATTTTATCTTCAGCCTTATTCAATCCTGTATAAAATGTAGGTCTCTCCGTCCCCGGCGTACACGGGTTATGATGGAAAGGTACCGCGCATACTCACACTCACTTAGGGCGACTCGCTCATGCGATTCTATGGGAAGGTACGATCGCGCGTTGTCCGTGGCCCGCTGCGGAGGCAGTGGCAAACCACCGATCAGAGCTTACGACGTCCAAATTCCATTCCGGAAGGCGCCGCAAACTGATAGTGATATTCAACAAAAAATGTGGTTCCTGGCTGTCATACCGGTAACGAACCCATGGTCTCAAAGTCACCGTTTTGCTTCACGTTTAGCGTTTACGCTGTCTGCTACTTGTCCTAACGTTTTTGTGAGAGTTTCAGTGTAATCACGACTCCAGGGCGCCTAACCTTTAGGTTGACATCTAATTTATATTTGTATTGTATTCATTTTGTATTTGCTTTGTCCGGCCTTTAGGTTGTCGTGTGACCATCTGAAAAGCAAAATGCAATACAAGGCACCACTGCCTTGTTTGCAAGGGATATGAATGTTGTTGAAGCTTTCTGCTAATCCCTCTGGTGGCGGAAACTTATTTCCGTGACTGAATTTTATCGCGATTTGCGAATTTTCGCTGTTGCTGTTTTGCCCTCGCAGATTTAAAAACAAAAGCAGTCGATGTTGTGTTCGTTTCATATTATAAATACATAGTTCAGCATTTATATAACAAGCGCTTGAATAAACATTTGTATAATCGTATTTTAATGGGCAACAATGTAACAGAATAAGTTCTGTTTTCATATTGAAATTGGATTTTTTATAAATACGTCACGAATTTTTGCAATAAGCTAACGATTGTATCTATGCATTCTATTGCAGAATTTTAGGACTTGTTTGATTAAACTTTTATTACTTCTTGGTTTTTGTGATATGTTCAGTCTCATTTATTGATTGATAGTGCTTAGATTTGAATGACAATGTTTACGCCTTCCAATCCTATCAGAGGATATATTGTTTGCTTAAATTAGACGCTATTGCGATTTAAGTTAGTTGTTAATTCTGAAATAATGCAAGATGTAATCTAAAAAAGAACTGGTTAACAGAAAATAACGATTACCTACCTCCCATTGCTTTTAAGATAGTGGGCAGTCCCATTCAGGAAACAGTTCTTAAAATTTTGGATAACATTACCGCACGAATCAGCACCTACGTTCGTGATCTGAAAGTACTATCTAGGCAGCTTATTCGTGTCATGTTTACTGCGAATCGATTGACAAACACCTCTTAGTATCTCACAGCAATCCTCGATAGGGGGCGTAGATTATCTGCTAGTGATACCTCCATGCGAAAGCGTTCGCTGACCCTTCCATTATCGACAATAAACGGGGGCGGGGCAGGGTGCCTGCCCGTTCCTGCTCCCGCACCGTGCGCCAGGTGAGACTTCTCCCACTCCGCTCCCCTCTTTTTCCCGTCTCGCTTCTTTAGCCCCTATCTCGAGGAACGTAATCGGGCCAATATATCTTCGACCCTTGATATACGCTTATTACAAGACCCGGCGAGCGTGCGTTATAGTTTTAATCTTGGAGATCGCGCGCCGGTGGGCCTCGCGATACGGTACTTCCCGGTCTAATGCCTAGGCTCCATTACCAAGGTTGTAATTGGAGAGGAGGGGGTGAGGGATGGCGAGGGTGAGAGCAGGGAGGTGTGATCTGCGGTGAATTGAGGGACGAGGTACGTGCCAGCTGGCGGCGGCAGCGGAGTAGGCAGACCAGACAGTGAGTGGGGAGATGTTCTGCCAAGGGCGCTTTGGAGGGCCTACGTGTACGTGTACATGCTTTGGGGGGCGTTCCTTCCTAAAAAGAAAATGTGCCAGAAAAGGAGACGGTTAGAACATGACAGCGTTGGTGGCGGTGCCGATGGCCAGTGCATCAGTAATGAAGCTATTCGTTTATTATAGCCTTCATCTAGGATGTCAGAATGTAAAAACACATTCCGTAACTTGCTGGGGGACCTAGTCAATTTTTCAGTAATGAAAAGTTTTATTTCGTATTACAGACTCCAACTCCCAAGACGCAGTTTAAGATGGACTGATAAAGGAGTGCCGGCTGTTACCAGTGCACTCACTACCCGTTGAACGTGAATGGGAGTGGGGGCGATTTATTTCTTTATTTTTGTTTTGATATAACGTTAAAACTGCGCATGATGTACTATGGTGAAAAGACCATACCAGACGTTAGTGCAGTGTTTTCGTAAGAATGGTCCCAGAGGTTAAAGAAAAGTTAACCCCCAACCCTTCACCCCAAGGCACCGAGGCGTGTGGTGAGGAGGCGGCGGCAGCTGGTCCGTGCATTTACCTCCGCCGCCATCTTCCCCGCCGCTTGTCGCTTCCGCGGCGCGCCCTCTGTTATCGAGTTAGGGCGATCCGCGCCCGCTCCCGCTCCCGCACCGAGAGAGAGAGAGGCCTGGCTGGGCCGGGCCGTCCAGCACCCTCTCCACAGCGCTGAGCCATTTCCTTCTTAATTCCGCATTTTTAATTTCGCACGGCAGCGAAAATCCTTACACTTTCGCACCCGTTGGATAGTTTCCCTTACGGAAAGGAACACAACCCGAAAAAAACATTTTCGAAACTCACAGTATTCACACGGTCTCGCAAACCCAAGAACCAGCAAAATGCAGCGCAACTAACAACGAGGACCAACTGAGTGTGAGAATCAGTTTTGCAAAAAATACCCGAAGCCCCACACAGAAATTTTTCGATATGCTTGTTCGTTGTGACGTAGTCGGGCCGGTGATGACGTAGCACCGAGGCCTTTGTGGAGAGGGTGCTGGGCCGTCGCGGTCGCATTTGCTGCCGGGGTGGTTGTCTAACTTCCAGGGTGAAACCGAGCCACCCACAGGCGGAGGAGCAGCGGGAGCGTTTTATGCGGAGAGGGGAGGCACGTCGTATGTTGGCTGAAGACTGGGCAGGGGCATTTCGTTAGCGTTGGAAACGATCTGTGCGGACGCAGTTACTGTGATTATTTTCTCTTTGGAAACACGCGATAACTTTGCGTTGCTTGGTTAGTTTAGAAGTCCTCAGATCTAATGCAGGTTATGTGTCTCAAAGATTCCCTTACTTTGCGTCCTGTTCTTTGAGATATTTTTTTAAATTTTCTTTCCTAAATATTTTGTTAATTAAACACAATTTTACACGGACCTGTGTATGGCAATATTACCCATTCAAGAAATGACAAATCGGACTAATGAAATGGCAATTGTTTTAGTCAATCAGTATCATTTAATAGCAATACACGTGTTTACCTACAGTCATATGTTACACTATTATACGTGGTACTGCCAGAAAACTCTTAAAGAATAGTTTTTCAACTCGACAACTCGCTCATTATTGCTTGTACTGACATAATTTTAATTGACTCATTAGTCTTGCAGTATTGCAGCGAGTGACTTGTGTAACATACTCCCTTGTCTACCGGGCGTTAAGGCAACCGTACATTTCTTTCGAACAGCTGTATATTGTTGCGTCCTTGGAAAAGCAGCTTGAGGATCGAACACACACGTTTCGCTAATGTCGAATCGGAGACAGTCAAGGAGGCCTAGTGAACTTTGTCGTTTTAGCTAACGGAAAGCTCTATACCTGTCGATTGCATAAGATCGATTCCTGCGATCGGTCGAAAGGAGGTCGTTGGTGCGTGAGAACAGCGGAAGAGCCGTGCGGCACGAGGCAAGCGACATTTTGTGCATTTTACTCTTAGCAATTAGTGAGGCTGCGCCTCTACGCGTCGGTATGTGTCGGTGGAAACTGCAGTAGTGACTCAACCTGAATGTCCCTCGTCCTTCGTGACGTTCCGGGTTATGTTTTAAGCACTTACCAATCCACCATTCGCAAGGCTTTGTTTGTACACTTCAATTGTTTCGGGATATTGAATATTTAATTATTATCAAATGGGTGTGCAATCTAATTATGATGTGCAATTATTTGCAAGTACATTATCGTGTGAAACTTTAAATAATGATTTTACTCTCTGTATTTTACATCTGTTGTATAAAACCTATATCAGTGTAGTGTCTTGATTGTCGTATCTTGTAATATTTTGCTGACGTCACATGGCAGATGGGGTACTTCTTGCTACAATTTCCATTTTTGTTTAGCATGGTCAGATAAGGTATGTTCCTCGTATGATTAAGTGTATCTTGAGTAAACCATCATTACAACAGTTTTTGTATGTATACAACAACAATAATATGTATTAGTACTTTTAGTGACAACTTTATTGAACATCATTGTTGTGTTTTCACATTTAGGCGTAGTTTTTGAACATGAAAGAGGGACATGATGATTTGAACGTTCCTCCAAAATTTTATTAAAACACTTTTCACATTTTTCCACGAACGGGGAAAAATGTATCCAGAGTGAAAATAATAGGTGACATTTAGTAATTAGCATCTCTTATTTTTTTATTTGCGAAAGAATTACACAAAATGTTAAAAGGTTTGATATTCGAGTTTTTGCGCGGTTGTAAAGCAGATGCCACAGTGACGTTGTTTCCCTTTGGGCGCTGTCGGTGGAAGAGCTAATTCACTGCGAGTAGATATGTTCACGATTTTCCCCGAATTATATATTTAGATTGCTTTCGTCGTTCCTAGAATCATCAGATGAATTGCCGATAATTAGTGAACTGGCTGCTGTGTCTCTCCAAGCTTTAACATTTCAGCCGTTATTGAACGCACATTACAGTATTTTCCTGGAAAGTAACTTAAAATGTCCAATTTTACATAAGGTTATTGTATCAATTAGATATTCACAACTCAATTAAGCTTATTACACGGATTTTAAATTTCATTGTTAATGAAGCTTGCAACATTAGACATTGTTTTCAAGAAATATACTTAATATATAAGTCGGGTGGACATATCATTTCATGCTATTTTTGAACATTCATTTAATAGACCCACTGAAACCTGCCGAAAGAAAAGAAATCGAAGATAAACGGATTTATTAACATCTACTTCTTTTTCACTTAATTTGCATGTTGAGTTTGCCAGTGGAGACGTTTGAATAGGCATACAGTCGTCATTATATTTGTATCGTAAATGTCCTGTAAAAGCATTTTTGTACATGTGCACGTAAGTGCCCCTTAAATACTAGAATGCATCCTTTCGACATCATGTGCGTAGTCTCCGTGAAACAGCAACTCGCGTGATGCTCTAAGTCATACGCCAGCGACACGCGCGTTTCAACGCCCTAGGTGACACGTGGCGTCACCTACCTCGCCTCTCGCCCCCGCGCTCTCTCGTTTGTTGTTTCGTAACGGGCTTTTCTTCTGCCGTCGTTTCCGAGAGATATTAACCGCTTTATTGCGTCGCTCCCTCCCCCTCCCCCTTCCTTTACCACCCGACTCACGCGCCTCGGAGCGCTGACTGGGCGACGGGGACGCTCGCGGCGGCGGTGGCGCGAGGTAGCGCGCACGCTTGTGTGTGTGTGTGTGCGTGCGAATTACCAGCAGCGGCATTTGTCAACATTGCTCCTAAATGAATGAAGCCGGCCGGCCGGCGACCGGGCGGTGTGGCCGGCGTAATAAAAACAAAAATACGTATTTAAAAAAAGCGGCCACGGAGTGTGTCCGTGCGGGCGAGGGTATAAGCGGTGAGAATGAAGCGGGAGGAGGAACAAGAGGGAGGGGGAAGAGGAGGGATCTGTGGTGGTGAAGGAGGAGGCGGATCCAGCGTGGCCGGTGGGTGGCGGTTGGCAATGAAGCGGCATTTTGCGGGGTTCAGTTAACAGAAGGGATAGTGACGTCAGAAGTGGCGATGGTCGTACGGGGAGATGGAAACGAGAATTGAATAGTCAGTGACGAGGCTGAAAGGCGCTGGCGACAGAGGTGGCAGTGGCAGAAGGGAGCGGGGGGATAGCGGGAGAGATTTGCAGCGGGGGTGGGAATTCCGAGACTGCAGCGGGGGTGCCGGCGGCGACGGCAACGCTGCGTGAGTGTGGTCCGGCAGCGTAGTGCTGCCGCTGCATCCCCCTTTTCTCCCCATTTCCACCTCCGGTTCCACCCTTCGTGCGAATGGAGGCGTGAGCGGCGACGAGTTCATAGCTGCGCCGTTTAAAGCTGGACTTCGCGAGAGCGGGGGTCCCAGTGCGCTCGTCGCTCGCTCGCTCGCCGCTCTCGGCCAGTGGCGATTTTCGGGTTTGGGGGCGCGGTGAATGAGGGTTGGAAGTGCGGGCTTGAGCCGATTGGGAATTGATATTTTTGGTTTTATACCGGCGGCGAGGTAGTTCTCCCAATAGTGTTACTGTGTTGGATTTATTTTATATTTGCATTTCGAGGATTGGGAGATACATTTTGTTTCTGTGGCAGAAATGACTTGGGACCTCTCTCAACTTCATTTTCTTTGAATGTATTATCACGTTTACGTATAATATATTACAGATTATTGTATAGTACACATAGTACACTACACAAATTACATATAATTGTGTAGTTTATATAAGTTTGCCTTGATTTAACAGTACCTCACTTTCACCTCGTTGCTTTGCTTTTGCTGTTCCCTTTTTACACTTGCTCTAACATTTTTTCATTTTATTGAACTAACTTTAGTGTTAAATTGTAATTAACGATTTAATTATCAGTTGATGACGGACGTTGTTAAAATCTCACGTACTTGCGCCTAGGTCCTTCGTGAGGGTGGAGTCCTTCATCATCTATTAAGAAGGCTTCTTTACACTCTTTCTAGACCAGCTGTCAGAAATGGAACGAACCCGTCTTCGTCTCGCTCGGATGATTATCGCGGGAAACGAGAACGATTCTTATCCCGTCTTCTCGATCACTGCTGCGCTTATTAAGGGTTTGAAGCGAAAACGTCCAGGGCCCTTCGCGGAGGAGCGTGTCGTCTACCTGACTGTGCGTGCGTGCGTGCCCTGTCAACGCGTGTGTCGGCGGCGGGTGGCACTGGGGCTGGCTCGGAACACGTCAGACCGGTAAAGCAGATATCGCACGAAGGTTATCGAGCAGTGAGGGCAACGGACAGGCCCCTATGCCAACATCCCATTCGCCACGGGGATATCGGAGGCGCTCAACGAGAGGAAAACGTGGAAGTGCGGTTGCGAGTGCTCTGCCCCACGCCGCGGAGCGGCACATCCCAACATTCCACTCTTGCCTGACTGTGTTACTGCGCAGAAGGGAAGCGGACGCAATGAAAAATGTTTGTATCGTTTAAAATAAGTAAAAGTGGTTGCGTCCAAGAACTCGTGGCAACTATTGGTCCTGAAAATAAAAGTTACGAATTCTAGCCATGAAAATACGTTGAATCCGAATTCGGATACATTTAAGCTTTTGAAAAGTAGTATTATCGTTAATTTTTGTTCATTCTTTGAGTATATTACACTACTAATATAATTATTATCATAATAAATATTTCGATGGCGAAGTTTTCGCTCGTTTCAAATTTACATCTTCGCTTTTCCGTGCGTGCATCCTGCTTCGTTACTTTCCGCCAGTCTTCCCTTGTGTTTCTCTAAGCAAAAGATAGTTCTACAACCTACAACTCCCTGGTGCACACTATTTAGCACGCTTGAGAACAATCATGAGTTTCGCTGAACTTCATATTTCGTGAATTACATATTGCCGACCCAGCCCTACCCAACACTACTTGACCAGACTAGGCATTGCATGGCATTGCATGGCATTGCATGGCATTGCGTGGCATTGTGTGGCATTGCATGGCATTGCATGGCATTGCATGGCATGGCATTGCATGGCATGGCATGGCATGGCATGGCATTGCATGACATTGCATGGCATGGCATGACATGGCATGGCATGGCATGGCATGGCATGACATGGCATGGCATGGCATTGCATTGCATGGTATGGCATGGCATGGGATCACGCTGCTACTCCATGGTGCTTCTCTATTATGATCAGTGCCGCGCTGCGCAGCGCAGCACCTGAGTCACTGCCCGCGCTGACGCAGTGGACTCCTCGCGTTTCCTCGTCGGTGTTTGCGGTGTGGGCGAGGCCGGCACTTTCGTATCTCCTCGTGACACACAAAAAAAGGATCTTCCCTTCAATGTACACAATACAGGTTTGTGAGACACATTGAAAGCATTCAGTGCTTCAACAGAGTTCACTTTTGATGTTGATGATGATCCACTTCGAGTTGGTTTTCACGTAGAATTAATTCCATTTTATTAAAATTCATGTTTGAACCAGGAAGTTTAATATCATTTAATTGAACATTATCAAGGGTTCTGGAAAATAAATTTAAAAAATACTGTGATGAGATTACTACCTAAATGATCGATTGGAAAATATTCTAGGAATTATGTAATTTATGTAATCGCTTCGATTTATCATGAATTGAAACTTTTGTGGAATCACGAGCGTGCAGTATTTCGAGTATGTCATTTGTTGACAGTAAAAACTAATTTAAAGTATATTGAAAAGCTTTGTGAATTCGCTGCAGTAACTGAGTGCATAGCATATGGTCAAACACAAAAGCATTATCTTCAGCCTCAGCTGGTATTCGAGATAACTTCGACGTGAACTTGAAGCCGCTCAAGGTTGTTACACGGAGCAATGTTCGTTGTGGTTACCAACAACAACAACAACAACAACAACACGATACTGGACACGGTCCGGAAAGGCATCACAAAAGGAATTGTGCTATCGCTGCGTACTTCCGTGCCTCCCTCGGGGATCGCGCGTAGGAGTCTGCGTGTGTGGAAGGGCGGCGGTGGGTGGCGTGCTTTGAGACGGGCGCGCGGCGATGGCGTGGGAGGCGCGAGCTTCGCCGTCACGTGAACCCTTCGGACGCCGTCCAATTTCCCGGAACACCGCCCAGCTCTTGCCGTCGAGATAAGGGCGCTGCGGGTCTCTCGCTCATGCCGCTAGCGTCGACTGAGTTGGAGTATTATGATGTTATTAGGGTTACTATTTGGAAGCAGAAACGGTGGGACAGAAAGGATATAATTTTTTCCTTTAATTTTTACTTTTTA
This sequence comes from Gryllus longicercus, assembly GCA_038098605.1. NCBI lineage: Eukaryota > Metazoa > Arthropoda > Insecta > Orthoptera > Gryllidae > Gryllus > Gryllus longicercus. Next base: position 20,396 of record JAZDUA010000221.1, read on the forward strand.
GTTCAATTTTCATTGGCGAATATTATGATTTTCTATTATTATTATTATTATTATTATTATTATTATTATTATTATTATTATTATTATTATTTATTAATTATTAGACATTATCATGCATGGCCAGAATCACATTTAAACTAATTAAGTATTCAAATATATTCAGCACAGACAATTTTTCACAGTATTTCAGTTATAATCATTTACTAATTAATTAATTATTATTAATTGGATTGCTGGTGAGGTAGATACCTTTTTATTATGATAAATAAATAAAGATATTGTCTGGTATCAATACTTTTTATTCAGCTTAAGATCGTTTCGATCGCGTAGCGATCATCCTCAGAGCTTGCAGCTTCTGGGCCGAAAACAAAGTTCAGAACTTTGTTTTCGGCCCAGAAGCTGCAAGCTCTGAGGATGATCGCTACGCGATCTTAAGCTGAATAAAAAGTATTGATACCAGACAATATCTTTATTTATTTATCATAATTAATTATTCTTCCAAGCACAAGAATTCGGAATGTTCTAAGAACCTCCACCTTACTATTAGATATTCCCTCCCATATATATGAAAATAACCGTCTCAGATGATGTTTTTCATTACAATAGAATGAGACAATGCATGCTCAGAGTATGCAGATCTTTGTCAGTTTCAATATATATAGCTGATTAGCATTAAAGGATGCAGCGTGCTAGGCGCAAGTTGATCAGTTGTGTGATGAGCATGCACAAAGGCCCATTCTCAGCTAAGCGTCCTACGGGGGAAAAATGTTGGCGGAGCGGCAACAACGCACTTCTCCGTGGTGGCGCATTTTTTGCGCCGGGCGATCGACAGATTCAGCCCCCGTGCGTGCTCCAGGAGAGCGATGCGGGGCACGGGAGTTTTCCCTCGCTCTGCAAAGGACGGCCTCCCCGCGCCGCCCCGCGCCGCCCCGCGCCGCCCCGCGCCGCCCCGCGCCGGGGAGCGACATGGAGGGGACGGCGGGCACACCCCCTTGGTCCCCGTCACCATCCATCATAGGCGGCGTGCTCCCAGGCCACCGCGGGACACGCAGCCGCCCTCCGCGTCACGTCAGCTCCCCTCCGCCGCCACCCCCTTGCTGCCCAGGCCGCGCCCCTGCGCTGCCCCCGACGCGCCGCCTAGCGACGGCTCCGCTCCGCTATCCGGCGCCCCACCTGCTACTCCACCAGCGCCGCCCTCCGAAGCGCTCTGTCGAGCTACGCATTCCTCCTACCCTCTCTGACTCTGTTCGACACTCTCCGACTCCCTCCGACGCTCTCCGACCCTCTGCGGTTCTTTGTGGCCCAATCCGCCTGTCTTTGTGACCCTTTCCGACGCCTTGCAATATCTCTCCAACGCCCTTCGTGCCTCTCCGAAGCCCTCCGAACCTCTCCGATCATCTCCGACGTTCGCCGATCCTCTCCGACACCCTCCGACACCCTCCGACACCCTCCGACACTCTCCGACACCCTCCGACACCCTCCGACCCTCTCCGACACCCTCCGACCCTCTCCGCCGCCCTCCAACCATTTCCGACCCCCTACGACCCTCTCCGATACTCTGCGATTCTCTCCGGCTCTCTACACCCCCTCTCCAAAGTCCCTCCGTTCACCTCCGTCATCTCCATAGATCACCGCCGATCCAACATGTTATCGGCAATCTGGCGGCGCTTGCCGCACAATCTACTCGCTCCCTCAACTACGCCCCTGTCGCTCCCAGGAGCCCCTTGCTATTTCTCACTGCCCCGCCACTCATGTCCTCCACGTACCTCTTAGTCCGTCTCGTCCACCTCTCTCCGACCCGCAGTTTCTCACTAACTCCACGCCATTCTCTCCCACAGACCTCGTTGCCGCCCCTGCGCGCCCCCGCTCCCAATTCAATCGTACAGCTAGGCAGGGGACCCCCGGCGGGGGAGCAGCATGATAACGAGATTGTAAAGGTGTTTTGAGTAAGAAGAATATATAGATCATTATTTATGTACCTATGGACGTATTGTTTCTTTTGTGTGCGCTCGTAGCTAACAAGATCATTTGTGCACAATCGTCCTATTGTTCTCAAAATGTTTTGTGCACGCAATGTTGGCGTTGTATGGTTATCAGGAGAAAATCCATTACATATTCCACCAACAATTTGGTGTATTGATAATTTTCTTTATTTCCAATAGAAATTCTTGAAATTTGTGGAATTAAACATGAAGTCTGAATATTTCGTGTTACACCGAATACACGTGTTAAAATAGAAAATTATTTAAAATACCGAAAGCTCTGGTTCTCGTATAATTTGTAGCTACTAGTTATTTCAGTGTATTGGCTAAATTGTAACCCTAAATATATCAGCAGTCGTATCAAGCGTTATTCTTTGTAAAATGGCAACAGTGAAGTTTTATAATTTGTCTATGAAATATTAAATATTACTGACTTGGAATCCTATTACTCTTGGAAACAACTCGACTTATGTGCCGTCGGCTTGAACTTTTACCAGAAGGACGGCGTCCATACGATTTTTTTTTTTTTTTTTAATAATCTCTGCCTCAAGATAAAATATTCTGTGAATACCAATCTTGTAATTTATGTTATTTATGCTCTGAATAATTGTTTAAATTGTGCCGAAATGTGTGTGGATTGTGAGATAGCTTTCAGTTTGGACACCAGTCTCTATCGAACTCTGTTCGGAGAACTGGATGGAGCACGTATCCTTCTGCCTTGGTCACCTTTCTAAATCGTGCACACTTTCAAGGAACCGCTTGTTCCCGTGGGCGTAGCGACGGGGTTGGCCGGTGAGCTATCACGTCGAGTCACGTAGCAACGGTCGCGAGCTGCATAGAGGAAACGCGGGTGCGGCGCGACGCGGGCCTCTGATTCCGGGCGCAGTGGTGGCGTGTGCGCGCGGCGCGGCGGTGCCGACTGTACCTGCCGCCGCGCCGCCAAGGGCTCTCCGCTGGATCATTCATAAGTCCCTGTGACGTCACATCCGGATCAATACTGGCGAGGGCGCTGCGATCGCGGGGACAGGCGGCCGACGCGTTGGAAGGCGGAAGGCAGGGCGTCGCCGCTGTGGCTCAGTCGCAGCCGCAACTCACGCCACGCAAGCGGTGGTTGACGGAGGACAGCAGCACGGGGAACGAAAGATAGGGGAGAAATGCATCCTACGTCGTAGTGACGTTTCTTTGTGTGCATGTATATACTGTACCTTCAAAACACACATAATAAATAGAAAAAGTTACTATAGACTTTGCTATCTTGTGTTTTCGTATTTTCTCTTTAGATTTTCTTTCACTTTTCATGTATAAAAAGTATTTTTTGTTATCAAATGTAAACATTATGTTGTATTTAATTGAACAAATGTGCCAAATACTCCTTGCTATTTCATATTAGCGAGAGTTAATTGTGAAAGTTTAGAGCGGTCATGCACTTCTAAAATTATATAATTTGAGAATGTTGAGGTCATCTTAAATTCTGAATCACACTTAAGACTGTAAAGGGAATGAACGATTTAGTAATACACAAATATTTAATTGCCGATTCGCAATGCCATGTCGGACAGAACCATCATTTGTCAGCATTTCAATCAAGTGTCTAAATACATGGGATTAACTCGTAGATAGGCACATGCTCACGGTCACAGAGCAGCTAGACGCATAGATAAGGCATGCATTTACCGACGCGCAGACAAACACGCAGACAGATGGATTGACGTGTAGACAGGCGTGCAAATCTATAGGGAGACACGTGAGCACACACAAAGACGCTTAAAGAGGTATGTCTGTGGGGGACAGCATTCCGAACGCTAATGCTCTGCTCGCAATGCGGATGAGGAATATTTTGTTATGAACATAAAATTATAGTTAATGACATTAGTTAATTATCCTTCCTTGTGAGAAAGATCGAGAAATAGTTAAATCAAGACATTTTATAAATGTATTTTGGCAGAATTGAAAAATTAACGAAGCCATCTTCTTTGATCATGCGTGTGGCATCACATAGGTGATTAACGCTATGCAAGTCATTTTTATTAGACTACTTTCCAAATATTAAATATTTTCTTCATTCCTTTAATTTTTTTTCCAATTCGGCATTATATTTCTGACATTATTGTGTTTTATTTAGCAAATCATCTAGTTTAATTGAAATAAATGACGTTTGAACTAAATTTAAACATTTGAACTTAATTTTTGATACATTCATTTACTTATTTAATTAACTGTATTTTCTGTCGTTCTAATCAAAGTATTTAAGCATTGCGATCTCATTTTTAGTTCATAAACCATAAAACACAATACATTAGTGCAACGAACAGTTCCATTGATTTTATGAAAGAATATACGAGATGAAAGGTGCTTTTCGAAAGGTAGGAAAGGCGTCTTTTGGAATTAAAAATTTAAAAAAAAAAGTCAGTACGAGAGGGCCAGTACGTGATATTCCGGGTTCTAGTTCGCTCCGTGTCAGGCGCCGCGGCGTGGGAGCGCTGTTGGCGAGAGGGGCGGCGGCGTGGCGCTGAAGTCTGCGGTTTCGCTGCGGTCGCTCGCCAGAGGGCCGTCGACGAGTTGCGAGAAGGTCCGCCGCAGTTGCCGAGACCGAGAGGCGATTAATACTTCGCCCCACGGAGAGGTGGGTCGGTTTTCGAAGTATCGTATATTCGATTCGTGGTGCATTGTTTGTGAAACTCTTATTGTTCTCTGAGCCTCATTTGGGGCCATTGGATCATTTGTCTTACCCATTAGCATGTTTGGTATTCTCTGAAAGGTTTGGTGCATTGTTTCCCAGCCTCATTAACTTTGATCGGTGATTAGGTCATTTGTTTTCCGTCTTTCTAGTCAAAGGCTCAAAACTCGATAGTGAATTCGCACGCGTATAATTTAGACTAGAAACGTTCTTTAGTTGCTTATTCGTATATGTTTCGTGCGGATAATAGGTAATTCAAAAAGGTTTATTACTTGCCATGAAATGTAAGAAACACTGAAAGAATATTTCCCCTAATTTGAAGGTAGATTTAGTTAAAAATATATAAAAATACTAATCGAATGGTTCGCTGCATAATCTCAAAACACTTTTAATGTGATTGCATTACAGTTGAAACACCCTTTTGTGAATGTACGTCATGGTTCTTGACAAGCGTTTGTTCATTGTGATGTGATGTGGTGTGTTGGCATCGCTGTGAAGATTTAGTTGTCGGGCGAGACTGTTGCACGCGGCGGTAACTGCGACAGATAGGGATCGGCGAATATCCGCGTCTCATTGGCCCCCCTCCCCCCCCCCCCTGCCTCCCGGGCGCGCACGTTGCGTGAGGCTGCGTGTAATTGAAGTAGAATTGTTCGCGGGAATGTCGCCGCACAGCCAGGCCGTTGCACCGCACCTGAATAATTACAGGTTTTTGTTGGTCGGCTGCCGAGATACCATCTGGAAGGCCGCAATACGGCACAAGTAAATTTTTGTGGCCGATTTTTTTTCCCGCAGTCTGAGACACCTGAAAGTGGATACGCTGTGACAGCTTGTATGTACTGCAAGGGCTCTTATATGCTCCGACAAGGGCAGCCATTTTCTGGTTTTGATCTGCTTTGGGAAAGTTAATTTTACGCTTATTTTCTCTACGCCTACGGGCGTTTATAATTTGATAATACGGAAGTAACGTCTTGTACATAATGAGGAGGCTTCTACATATAAGAATGACTACTCATTTTCAAGTTATTACGGAAAGCTTTGTGTGGGCAAACTAGTTGTCGAGCCTATGTTCAAATTTTCAATTTTTAATATAGTCTTCTATTATATTTCAGCTGCTGGGCCAAGCATTGGTGTTTTCGTATTTGAAAGCTTACGAATATACAAATATTTAAGGACCACAAACATTCTTCCAGTCGGTGAACTAGATCTCTGCGTTAGAATGATAAATTTAAACTTCTTCCATTATCCGCCGAGTATAAATATTATCCAACGTATCCCAACATTCCACCTTTGTAGCTGGTTCCATGCGGTTCGCGCAGTCTGGCTGCGCTGTGAGGAGCTAGTCGTTTACCGAAGCGAGCGGCCGAAGTTGGGTATGTATGGGGATTTATAATGGAGCGTCCCGGGCGATCCACCGCGCGCCGCGGGACGTTATCGAGGCGCAGGACGTACGGTTTCCGTAATTGTGTGTACGTGCGGCAGACGAACGCGAGGCAGTTTGCGTAACGCTGTGAAATATCTGCAGCGCGCGCTCTGGGAGCCCATGCAACATTCAGCCACCGCCTCAGCGCCGGCTGCCGAACTCCGGTGGCGCCCGCTGCCGTCGACGGCCGCTGCTGAGCTCTCGCCGTTCACGCCCGCGCCGCCGGCCCGTATCCGAGTCCCCGCCTCATCCCCGCTTCCCGCCCCCGCTTCTCGCCCAAGTTTCTCGTCCCCGCTTCTCGTCCCCGCTTCTCGTCCCTGCTTCTCGTCCCCGCTTCTCGTCCCCGCTTCTCGTCCCCGCTTCTCGTCCCCGCTTCTCGGCCCCGCCTCTCGGCCCCGCCTAGGGTCCTCACCTCCCTGTCGATCCGCTACCAAATGCTCCTGCCTGACAACATGCCTCCTTGCTCCCCTGCGTGTACCTCCCCTTCCGTGCTTCCCTGCCTCTCTGGCTCTGCCTCCTTCCTTCCCCGCCTTCTCGCTTCCCTCTCGTCTTACTGCCCCGCCTCTTTGCTTCTCCGTATATTTGCTTTCCCGCCAGGTTGCTCCCCCACCACCTTGCTTCTTGGCCTATTCTTATCGGCCTGTTTTTCTCAACCTCCGAGCTTCCCTATTTCTTTGCTTGACCGCAAGTAAAGGCTTCACCACCCCTCACTCTCTCCTCACACAACCCACGCGATTCAAATGTGGCTTCACTCCACGCCCTTCTCATACTCCCCTACTCGTTGCCTCATTTCCGACAACTTCCTCGCTCTCCGCCATCACCCTCACCCCCTTCACCTACCCGACGTCGCGTAGCCTCCCTGCAGCCCGCGGCGCGTGCTCCCCGCTCGCGTCGGTGGGAGCGCCCGCATCACCCCGCCCCCGCCCCGCCACGCCCCACCCCTCCCCTCCGCCGGCCGCGCCGGGCCGCGCGAGTGGGCGGGGCCGGGCCCGCTGCGGTCTGCGGGCGGCACCGCGTAGTGCCCGCAATGGTGATGCGTCTGATGAGGGTTGCGCGGGATGGCCGCGCACTTCGAGGGGTGGGGTGGGGTGGGGGGAATGGAGTTTACGAGAACGACGGGGACATCTGCGACACCGTAGTGCGCGCTTATGGCCGGCGGAACTGCGCGGTGGCGAGTGTGACAGAACGTTTGCGGAGGGAGTGCGTGGCGATGTGCGGGAAACGAAATGGACTAGGAGGAAAATATTATGAGAATATGTTATACTTCATTACAAGAATACGTACGGAAGTATTCCTTACCAAAGGACAATGTTTTGAAAATTCTGTATGGTTCTAGTAACTTGCATTTATAGAGGATTGCCCGGGATGTCGTGTGTAATGGAAAATTATTCCGAACCAAAGAATGTCTCCTAAGGATATGTGTCTCTGTTAAATCCACAATGATTTGGGGCTGACAGGGTCCAACTCAGCTTAGCGTGTTTGTTGTCGAGCGGTGCAGAGTGAACCGGCGGAGTCTGTGCGCGCAAGCAAGTGCGGAAGCGAGCGGTGGGGAGGGGGGGGGACACAGCACGTGCGGGAGGGAGAGAGAGGGAGAGAGGCTGGGGTAGGGGGCGTGGCTGACGGGAGGAGGGCGTTGATTGCCTCTCTGCCTCATTGTGCGCCAACTGATGGGGGATGCGAGGGGGCGACCCGCTGGTTGCCGGACCGGTTTGGTGCCTCGGCGCCGTCCGCATTGTGCATCCTACTGCCAACGCCACTGGCATTGGCACTACCACCGCCGCTGCCGATATCCTGGAGTTCGCAATCAACCGACTCTGCTTCTGTCATCGCTGCCACGCCCTCTGCGAACGACTATCTCCATCACAACCACCAACTCCATCACTATCGCCATCGCTGTCACCCTCACTACCATTCGCACAGTCACACGATCCCTAGTTCTGCCAATACCGCAGCCATTCAACGTCTGATACCAGTATATCAATGGATGCGTCTGTCCTCGCCGCATCACTTGTACATCCGCCTCTCTGCGGATGCTCCCATTGTATCGCAGGCAATAATTACCGCCAAGTTTTTCTTTAGAGTTTAATTGTACGATTGTATCTTACGATTCATTCTGGTGCCCATTGCGGTATCTTTTCCTTCTTGTGGAATAGACTGCTGCTTGAAGTACGACGTCAGCTCCCTGCCTGTTGGCTACCTTTTGCTCATTGCATCGTGGTCGTGGTGACAGTTACAATGGGCTGGGTGCAGGCGATGTTAAATTCACTACGCTTGGTTGATTATTATGCTGATGACACGAGATAGCAAGTTATAGGTGCGGCTTAGTCTCTTATTAATATGATTTGTGTTTCCTCCTCGGAATTGAAGACACTTCTTGACAATAAATTATTTTAACGAATCGTATATACAGTTACACGAACTTGCTAAGATATGCATGGGCATTATTGAATACTAGAGTGTAATAACTTCTGATTAGTGACATTCGATGTGGTAAATTACTTCGACGTTGATGAGAAATTTACTATTATGAACAGTTCAAATATATGAATTTTACCTACCTAATTACGCACGATTTTCAAAGTACATTTTGCCAATGAGTTCTCTCATTTCATACGTATCGAGTAATGTGTATTTAAATGGTGGTCGTTGAATATTACAGCAACTGAATGTAACTGTTGACTTAATATGTTTACATTTGTACTAATATCCTTGTGAAATTCATAATCGTGCATTATTCCCGTCCTGATAATGAGTAGTATTTGACTATTATAGCACTTCGTAGCTTCCATTGTAATTATTGGACCGTGCAAATTCCTGATAAAGAAAATAAATTAAAGAAGTATGCTTACGTGTTTAAGGCATCGTTTGTTAATAACGTCCCTTGGTTTAGAGGCTATAGAATATTAACGTATTAAATATTACTCAACATTTTATCTTTTGCTGTACTTTAATAAACTAAATTGGAACGACTGGGAGCAAAACTTGCAGAAGTTGCGCGCATTGTCGTCCCAAGCCGCTACCGAGCGCGATGCCCCGTCCACGCGCGCTGCCCGCCGCTCTGAGCGCGGGTCACCGCTTCGACACGACGCGAGCCCAAAATTTATGACGCCACATGTGCGACATATAGAGCCCGGCCACGTGTCCGCGTCGAATGACTCGGTAACTAGGTCGTAACTTTCGGCCATTGATCCGAGCAGTCGGGGAGGGAGGGGGGGCGTATTTATAGAAAACCCTAAGCGGGTCACGAGGGGGTTTGAAACAAATCAAAAACTATTCTGGAGTTACAAAGGGACACGGGGTGTCTCTCCACGGAACCCCTCGAGGACGAAACACTGGGGAGCGGAGGGGAGGGCAAGAGAGAGGGAGTGAGTTATCGGAGGGGGGTTGATTTTCTCTCGTGAAAAGGTCTTTGCATGTCGGATCAAAAGTTATTAAAAAGGAGGAGAGACCACATGGGGGCGACGGCCGCCGCCTGATAACGGAACTCAATATCGTGCGGGGCGTGGAGGTAGCGGGGCGCGTGCTCGGCAGATGGGCGGCGGCGGCGGCAGGGTTCTGGACGAGAGTGGACGGCCATGATGGTGGCGGCACGTGCAGGGCAGATGCAGGCGACGGGCAGTGGTTAGTCCGGGAGTGTAGTGGTGGTGGGGTCGACGGTTGTGGTAACCAAGCGCGTTGTTTTGGTTGTCGGTGGCAGACAGACAGTGGCAAAGATGCTCCAGACTCCGGCGGCGGGAATGGTGACAGGGGGGAAATGGAAGCGGTGAGGGCACAGGTCAGGGGCCAGACGTCGAGTTGGCGGGGAGGCCGTACGGGCTGTGCTCGAAGAGGTTGGCAATCGCCACTGGATGGTGGGTGTGGGAGAGTATTACAGTGGCGCGTCTGGTGATGGAGTAAACGGTAGAACCGGCGTGATAACATCAAGAACAGACGCCGGCAACGGGACGGTGATACGGAGAGAACTGGGGGTGAGGGGGCGGCTGTGGCAGCAGGAGCGGCGGCGACGGCGCCGACTGCTCACTTGGTGGCGTTCTCCGCCGGCGGTGTCGTGCTGAAAAGAAACCAGTTGTAAGAGAGAATGGGCGGGCGGGCGGGCGGGAGGAGCCGGAAGGGAGCGGTCGGGGCGGTGCTATTGAGGGAGCGGCGCCGGGGAGGGAAACGGCGGCGGCGGCGCGGCGCGTCGAGCGGGGAGGGGGCGGAGGCTGCGGCCTGGGGAGGGGGAGGGCCGGCGCCGCGACGCAACGCAACGCTCCGCTGCCGGGCGCGGGGGGCGAGGGTGGGCGAGCGCGGCGGTGTTGAGCGAGGCGCTTGGCGGCGCCCTATTAAAGCAGAGCTCTCCAGCCCCGGGCGGACGATCTCCGCCCTCGCGGCGCTGATAGCGTGCGCCCGCGCGCGCTGGCGTCCTCTCTACCTCTTGCGTCCCCGTCGCTCGCTCGCTCGCTCCCTCGCTCCCGACCGCGCTTTACATCCGCACTCCCCCGCAGCCGCCACCGGCTGGGCTGCGACATTCGCAAGCCAAGCCCAACGGGCAAATAGCGACTATACTTCCACGGGCAATAGAACTTTTCTTCCGTCACTTCTAGATGGCATAAAAATATACATTTGAAGTAAAGATAAATTAGTATAATATTGAGTAAGTTTTATATCTGAAAGATTAAACGAAATATGGTAAAACTGTTGCTTAGTATTCGTAAAGATAAATCTATTTTTTTTGTGAAAGATGCAGATCCTCTATAAACTGGTTAAATCAATTGTAGGTTTCTTCAACTGCATTGCATTCATTATTCAGGCTAGATCCTGAGGCAGTTTGGTGGGTGCGAATGTTGTAGTGCTGTCCCCATTGGCTGCATTGTTGGCGACTCAGAGAACGAGCTTGCGAATATCACCGACAGACGGCTGTCGGAAATATTCAGGAGCGTTCCTGCCCGGTCGCCACCTCCTCCGCATCCTGTTTGAGGTTAGCCATCGCCCCGTTTTTCTCGGGATCCGGGGTGGTGGGGCGGTTTGGGCGGCGGGCGCTCTCGGCCACGTGCCGACGCGGCGGCGGGGGCGACGGGGGCGGCGTTGGCTGTCGTCAGCAGAGCCCGCGGAGAGCCCCTCGACCCAAATTACGGTCTCCGCCCCCGCGACGCCCCGCGCCCTTAGCGCCGCGACGGCGGCGACGTCACGTGTCCGCGGCAGCGGCGCGAGGAGCGACGCCAGACGGGCGCCCGGAGGGTCGCTGCGCTGCGGACGGGAGAACGCGGCCGCGCTCAGGCTGCCCTCCGCCGAACGGACGAGATGTTATTGAATTAAATCCATTAAAGGCAAGATATTAAGTCTGAGACTGGCGTTTTTATCGTTGTGAAGGAATGGCAAATGATTTTAAGTTTAACGCTCCGCGATGCTGTGAAACGAGGAAATGCAGAACTCTTGTGACTCTTACTGGTTCAAGAAAGTCAACGCTAAGAAATTGTTCGAATATCGATCCTCGATTTTATATTTATGCGAGATATTTAGGCACACGGTTTAGTTATAATATATTCCGCTTTGCAGTGGGTGAAATCGGTATATCGGAGAAGTACTTTGCGACCTTCATTTTTTGGGGTCGATTTTAGTTGACAAATTAATGGTTATTAAATTAAGAATGGTTCCCCCATGGGTACTAAAATGGCAATAACTAAGAACTTCCTTTTGAGTTGCACGGATTCAGGTGACGGCAGACATTTGCCGAGCGATAGCTGGAGTGGGACTTGCTGCGGGACACCAAGCACGCGAGGTGGAGCAATGCGCGTCCAATTTCCTCGCAAACAAAGGGATGGCGTGCGAGTCTCGCGGACCAGCTTCTTCCCCTGTCCCGTCCACTTGTCTGCCACTGCTTTGCTCTCACCGTGCCCCGCATCCCTTTCGCCACAACGTTTTGTCCCACTCTACCACGTCCACCACTCGGCCTTCGTACCTCCTCCTCCCCACCTTTAATCTCGAACCACCCTGCCTCCTCTCCGCCTGCGCCCCGTCACCACACCGCTCCGCCTCCATTATGCACCGCCTCCGCCCGTCCTCCGTCCCGCCTCCGTGCCGCCTCCGCCCCGCCTCACCCCCGCCTCCGCCCCGCCTCGGTCCCGCCTCCGTCCCGCCTCGGTCCCGCCTCGGTCCCGCCTCGGTCCCGCCTCGGTCCCGCCTCCGTCCCGCCTCCGTCCCGCCTCCGTCCCGCCTCCGTCCCGCCTCCGTCCCGCCTCGGTCCCGCCCTCCGTCCCGCCTCCGTCCCGCCTCCGTCCCGCCTCCGTCCCGCCTTCGTCCCGCCTGCACCTTGTCACCACCCCGCCTCCGCCCCGCCCCCACCCCCACCTCCGCCTCCTTTCGCCTCCGCGTTTCCGCATCACTTGCAGTTCGCCCCCACCCACGGTACATCTCCCCTCCCTTGCCAGCCCGCACCGCCCCTGCCCTACTACTGACCCGCCTCCTCCCTCATCCCTGCCCCCGGCAGTCGCTGTCAAGCGCCAGCGCCGCATGCCGTTCCGTCGTCCTGCGACTCTCCCATCTCCCTGTCCCCCGTCGCTACCTCGCCCTCGCCCCGCTGTTCTCCGCTGTTCTTCGTCTTCGGAAATAAAATAATGCGCTGCTTCCGGCGCGTCAGCTATTCCAATTAATTCCATATCTGGACCGCGCGGCGCGCCGCTGTGCCAGCCTTCTTGACGCTGCGCCCCTCGCGGCGCGGCCCGGCGCGGCTCTGCTCGGCGGAGCCCGGGGGGAGGCCCGCTCGCCGGACGCTCTTAAGTGAAATCCGGCGTACCAACATGACAGGGCGAATACTTCGCTTTTGATGGGAATTCTATTGCCGGTTACATTCTGGAAGTTCTTCTGTTTGAGCTCTAATGTTTTTTTGTTTGATTGTTATTTTTTGTTTTTATGATGTTTTTGTTTCTTTTAATACATTTTTTCACTAATGCGGGAATATTATTTCAACTATCTAGTGGTTCGACGCGCGTTGTTTAATGACATACTTAAATGTAAAGCTTTTTACCTCATTGTACTGAATTTAGTTACATTGTATGAGTGTGTATTTGATCAAATATCGATCCCCTGAGCAGTGAATGTTTTCTACTCTAGGGCACAGATCTCTGTATCTCCCAATAATAAATACGGCTGAAGTATTTGTTTTTAAACTCCTTAGAATTCTATTTGCGGTGAACATTCCATGCACAAGCACAAAATTCTTGGAATTTTTATTACACGTGGAGAGAAAATTGGTTCTATTTTGCTTTAGAGAATACCATTTCTTTCTGGAACGTGTATGATATTTGTATTAAATGAAATGAAATATCAGATCTTAGGTGTTGCCTAGAAGTATCCTTCTGCACAAATTTTATGCACTGCCTTCGTACTTAGGTTTTAAAATGTGGGTTTTCGGAAGTTGGCGATGAAGTTACTTCATGAAGCTCGTAGCGCTAAGAAGAGACTATTCGCACGTCCGCGTTGTGGTAGAGGAGCGAAGAGGGCTGTATTTATCTCTCATATTGAGTTGTTTATGCGACTGTTTATCTTCTCGCCCATCAGCTCTGTATTATCCCGACGCGCTGTGCTGTATCTTCGGCGTTTATCTTGATTAAAGCGGTGACGGCGACGTTTGCAAAGCAAAAAATGTTGTCCAGCAACGTGGATGCGTTTTTCTGGTCTGTTCCTGTTTCATTAGCTCGTTTTCATTTTTTACACCTTGTATTTAATATAAATCTGCGCTTAAATTCTTTTAGACGAAAAAGAAAAACATAATATAAAAATTTTAGTTCACTTCTTTCCAGAAATATCTGTTTGGTAGCTGTGTTAGTACTGATGAAACAAGTATATAATAATTTTCCTCTGTAATTTTACTTCACCATAACCGTGCATAATTTATAAACCATTGGTTTCCAATGACGCAGAATCAAGTATTATATCAGTTGAAACTGATAGAAGAAACAACATATTTTAAAATTTTTGCTATCGAGATTTGATGCTCTTTATGATCAACTTATCAATTTTTGACGAACGAAAATATCAACGCTTCGGTAATAAACTTTGAAAACCGAAAGAGCGCATTTCGACACTGAACATGTCTGTTCTTGATACACTCGAAAATGTTGTGTCTCCACTTCCTTGGGTCCTCGGCCCAGATACCAATTAGCATCGTGGCATCCGTTGCGGAGACTGCTGTCGGAACACTTGCTCGGGTGGGCGTCAGCGGTCGGTGGCGCCCGCGCCGGGCGGAGCGAGGCGCCGGCGCTGTTTACAATTGCAGCAGGGCAGCGAAACGCGCTCTTGTCGGCGGCGGCGACGAGGGCGCGTTGTGTGCGCATCGCCCGAACACCGCGGGGCGCCACCGCCTCAACAACGCGCCTCTGTTCCCCTACCCCCCCCCCACACACACACACACGGCCGCCGACGCCGGCACCTCCTCCTCCGACGGCGAGAGTGTGAAGAGCTCGCAAGCGCCGGAACCCACGGGGGAGGTGGGCCGTCAGACGCGTGGGCACACTGGCGTAAGGTTGGTGAAGCCTCCGCAACATATAGTGCCACCCATCTCAGGTGCATTGGTGTCACCCAGCGGCCAAACTGGGATATTGTAAAATGTATATAAACTAGGATACAGTAATGAACAATGTACGTTATTTGAAGTATACCGACATTGGCGGGTAAACATGTAGCATTCTGTACGCCATGCTTCAGATGTTTTAAGGTTCACCCAGAGGGGGATACGAGCTGCTGCCACTACAGTTACTCAATGTCACGAAATGGAGCTGACGGAATTTCTATGAGCGCTGCGTTCACCGGAAGCCTCATGGCCTCTTGGCGCAATCTCAGGTAGAGGCCGCTTGACTGACAATGTTCGGCAAAGAATGATCTTCGCTTTACGAGTTTAAACTGATTCAGACATTGGGATATTTTTCTTACCGAAACTCATAAGGTGGTGTTTTGTCGACTTTGTATGTTGACTGTCGTAGTCAGTAAATAGTAGTATATACATTTGATGACGCGCTGTCCTGAAAATTAAGTGTTAATGAAATGTTTTAATGAAGCGGTAGATTACGTGAGGGCTTTTCATAATCTTCGACGATTAGTTCCAAGGTGATCGATATTCTTGACTTAGACATTGAAGGCTCGCATTACCTGCCGGCTAATATTTATATTTATTTGTTCGCGGTTTTGAGTGCTCGTTTATTAATTTTCTAACGACACAATAGAGCTCAGTTGTGGACGACGTTAATGGAGTGAATCGTAAAGATTGAGCCTCGTATTTTCTTCCAAATGATGACAATGATGCCTGAGACCCAAGATTTGATTAATAGGAACGGATTGCTTAAAAATCAAATGTGTACGACCGTCACAACCGCGAAATTGAATTCTGTTGCTTCAGAAAATGGGTAATTATGCTTTCGGGCAAGTTGCTTAAACCTCGATTCACATTTTAAAAATGTGAATGTCGAAAGCTGCTTGCTTCTCGGAATCATTTGGCCTTCTCTCTCTGTTTCTGCGAAGTTCTTTGTTTGCATTATAATCCTATGGCTATTCCCGATAAATGGATTTCATTTGAAAGTACGCTCATTTTTTAATCGTTTCATTATGTGCGCAATATGTTATCAATTTATAAGCGAGTGATTAATAAATGGAAATTCAGTAACAGAGGTGGGTAGCTAAATGCGGAAAACCTTTAATAACGGAATATGAGAGGTATTCTGGCAGCGTCCAATCATTTTTGAGCGCAGGATTTTGAAGCGTAGAAAACGACGTTACTGAGCCTCAAGCTCAGCTCTTGGCCCTCACTCCATTCTAGAGGTCTTTCAGGCCGCTTATTTTAATCGGATATCTTAGAAATACTAACATGGGACATATAGCTTTAGTCATTTTCACTACTTTTTTCATCACTTTGGCGACGAGATATAGAGACGTCTTGTTTGAAGTTCCTCGTAGCCACATTCTCACTGAACGTGATTACTGTACTCGTGTTTGTGGTCGTTCAAGTTCCGTTGTTGGATTCTTTAGACCCGGTTGTCCGGGGCACGCCGCCTCCTAGGCAGTGTTGCCAACCTTTAGCGGACATTGTACAACCGCTGTCAGTGCGAATGGATTCGCATGCAACATTCTGTGTGTCGCAGGGATTTCCGAACACACAAAGTCTCCTTCCTAGGTGTGTCTTTCACCCCCCCCCCCCACTCTCTCACCCAGTTCCAATGAATCTACGCCCCCTTGTGGAATCGCGCTGCCTTCCCCACCTCCCACGGAGTCTTCGGGCGCCATCGCCGCCGCCCACCTATGTTCCGCCTTTGTCCCCCTTGCACTTCCAGCAAGGCGTCACGCGGGAGGCCGTGTAATGGCAAATGGGAAATTCCCCACCGGGCGACACGGACGTCCCACACTGGGCCGAAATGGGGCAAAAGGAAGCGCGCGACAAATTGCAACGAGTGAAACCCTCAGTACCCCCGTGTACCTCAGTACCTCCCCCCTCAGAACCCCATGTACCCTTAGTATGTTCATCTTGTTGGGGTTGAAAGTTTATCTGATATTGCTCTGGGTGGTGATGAGTGATCCCTTGCAGCAAAGGACAATTTTTATCTTCAGGGAATTTTCTTTACAATACAGTTTTTCAACTGCAAAATAAGGTAGTTTTCAGCTGGAGGGAGTAATAAAATTGAGTTTTCAACTGCAATCAATTGTATCTCAGATTAATAAAGCAGCTTGAAAGATTTACAATAAAAAATCACAATACTTTATTAAACTAAAAAAATCGACTCGGTAATACAGAACGAAAACTTGAAAAATTTCTTTATAAGTTACCTTTGCATTCATATGTTTTTACAAAATTTGCTGTAAGTGGCAATAGTCTCTTTCTTTAAATAGCATATTATCGTATCTTGAAAATATAGCGTATTATCGTAATATGAAAATATACTTTTTTACCATCCATCTGGCATCCTTAAAGATAACCATAAAGAAACACAGGGTACTTGTTTTGCGTTGTCCTAATTTTATTCGTATTTGTTAGTGTATACATGTGCAATGTTATTGAAATTGTCGCTTCGAAATGCCGGGAATTGTGGCTTCACCATTCGCGCTTTTGGTGCCAATTTTGGCCCATTGTGCGACACCGCTCTGCGCTGTACCGGGAGCGGTTCCTATGTCGCGGTGGTCGGCGGCGGCGGCGGCGGTGGAGGAGGAGGAGGAGCAGGAGGAGGAGACGACGCGTGGGCGCTTAATGGCTCCCGGGAAGTGTCTCCCTAATCTACGGAATACAAAGGCCCTTTTTTATCGTGCTCGTGATCAGCGCCCACTCACCTAACCGAGGCCACGCCTCCCTCTAGGATGGATCTCTCGCGAGAAAGCTCAGGCAGGAGCACTGCGGGGGGTGTGCGGTGCATATATTTTTCTCGTGAAATGGTTATAGGTGAGCCAAGTAGAAAAATCATCTTTCATGCAGCATGCGTTAAAATGTTGGTTAAAAGCGGTACGTCATAGCCACCGGCTGCCATCGGACAGCCGTCTTCAACTTCCCTTTCCCTGTAACCTAATGTCACTATGTCGCCACGCGTTCGGTAGCGGTGGCAGTAGATGCTCTCCGAGCTTGATTGCATCACACCCGTTCATTGCAAGGCGCCAAGGAGTGTACAGTTTGATCCTTGCGTTGCTTCAAGAAGACAAACCCGGGGAGTTGGTATTTTTCCCCATGCCTTGGAAAACGAAACTTTTTCTAGGCGATGCGTCTGTGGAGTGGGACATTTTACTTTACTGCGTTAGTAACATACCTGATGGGCGTAGGCGGGTGCTACGGCAATCGCTCCTCGCTAAGGTCCTGTACTCGAATCCCGCGTCATACGTTGAACCCGTAAATTTGAGGCGAGACGCAACGACAAATCACTACGTATCTGGCTTATTACTCGTACGTCTGATAATCATTTAACTTTTCAAAATATTTTCCAGTAAAGCCAAGTATTAGTTTTTTGTTCTGTTCGTCTGGCGTTAAGAACATGCCTATAGAAGAATTAGAGTTGTAAATAATTATAGATTCTTGAGCTCATTATCTCCTAGCAAGTAAAAAGGACAACGGAGACAGTCATAAATGGATGGAATTTTTTCTGTTTATTTACAAAAATTTCCAAGCAACCTTGTTTTTTTAAAAAAAATTCTTGATTAATGTAGAAGAGAATAAAAATAGTCATGTCAAAGAGAATAACAAACGTTCTATTTTGCACGAACAGCAAAAGCGGAATTTGAAATGTGATATTTACAAGAGAGATCATTTACAACATGATTCCTTTATGAAGTTTCCGTATCATGTCAGGAATTTGAAATTAGCCTCCTGAAAGCTACGTTTTAAAGGCATGCCGCTCTTTTCGCAAATTTAACGTTCACTTTGCATTAATGAAATGTAAAACTAAACGCAGCATATGCGGACTGGAGTATCTGGGAGTTTGCGGCATGTTAGTTAGAAGTACACATTGAGTTATGGATAAACGTGTTAATAATTCACGTGATCACAGGAAGCTGTATAGTGAATTATGAATGTGGCCATACCACACACACGACAGTCGTAGTTTCAATGACGGCGTTTCGAAGAGTGGGTTCGACCCCAGGCATGATCAGACTGTGCTGGTGAATAATGAAATTGGTTTGCTCGTTGTACTACATGTCTCGTGGTTTCATGTTTGTTTCAGGGGTACGAGTTTTGCAGTTACGTGAGTTATTCTAGGGGATAAAATGGCTAAACTGGTTAACACCTTTGGGCAGAGAACGTAGCATTCAGTAACAACTAAATAAATAAATTAATAAATAATAAATAAAATATTATCCAAAGGACTTTATGATCATTACATAAAGAATGTGTTTGATTATATAAATTTTGTTTCTCTGAGATATTAACATTTCTTCCGGGAATCGTTTCTTATTACCTGCGAGTTTTACTAACATCTTAACAATTGTAATTAATTTAACATTCCTTCATCAGTCGCCCGTTGCGGTCCATCAGAACCCGTTTTTGTGGGGAGTATCCCCCTTCCGAGACAAGCGTCTCAATCGTTGACTTTTCGCAACCCATCGTTCAACATGCCCTCTCACTCCCCACTTCTCCCACGATGACTCGAAGAGGAAGTTCTACATTAGCTAAGCTACTTTCTTGCCGAGAGGTCTACGGAGACGCTCACAAGTGAAGTAAAATCAAATAATGGAATGAAGAGTCTCATTCAAAGATTGTGATTCATTAGAATCTGTATACAATTTCGGGAGCAAGGGATCGATCCTAAGTATTGATACGCATGATTCGGAGACGCAGTACTGATTTGCTCTCCCCGAAGATTGTAGGAAGATACAACCCCCAGAGTAATAAACACCTCTCATTAAACAACTGGGGACGTGTATGGTCCGCGCTTGGCGCCGGCTGTGTAGGAGGCACATTTAACAAAAATACAGAAAACTATGTCGAAATCAAATTTATTTACACCAATAAATATTAATTGGTATGTTACATACACTGTTTATTTTAATTTGTAAAAAAATGTAAATAAAACATTTAAACGATATTTGTTCTAATTCTACATTTTCTTCTCGAAATAGTTTGAATTTAAACTCGGAAACAACATTTAAAATATTATATTTTAAAAATACGTCAGTTGTTAATATTTTACCGTAAATTAACAAATAAAATATAATCTTGGAGCTTATTTATTAATAATTTTTAACTATTTTTTAAAAATTCTGCGCATTTTGAGGGGCGGAGGGCAATTGTCGCCTTGCCTCCGATTACGCCAAGACTACCTTGCCGCGAGGGGTGGGCGGGGCCTCGCGAATCAATAAGGCCGGCACGCGGTCCGCGCAAAAAGAGACGCGGGAGCGGCGAGCGAGTGGCGTGGGGCGGGAGGCGGCCCTGGGAGCGGATAAAAACGCAAATATTGAAATACGGCACGCGCAACCCGACGCGCAGCGCGCCGGGGAGAGAGAGAGGGGGGAAAAAGCGACGTTGAGCGGCTATTAGCGGCAATAGCGCGCCACCTCGCGGCACCGGTCGCCCTGGCACCCCCCACCCCCACCCCCGTCGCAACCACTGCCCCTTCGCTGTCTGCGCTCTGCCTCACTGTCCCCTACCGTCCATGAGCGACTTTCTTCCCATACCCTGGACGTTCCGTGAAAACAAATGGAAATGGTTTTTGAGAAAATAGCAAACATGTAATTTTGCATTTAATAACTGGGAGAGTTGTGACATTGTTTTACAACTTTGAGTATTCTTGTCAGCAACATCCCGAAAATACGCTTCTTATGTGTGAAATTTTTCTTGTTCGCGTTTTCGTATCTTCTAATTTTCGTTTCTCTTTCCTACCCTAAGAACGTTCTCTTTCTGACATGTAATATTTACATGAATCACATGATACATTAAACGCCCCACGACCTTAGAATATTTTTCGGAAATATATTGTATGATGAAAGAATGTTTAATTACCTGTAGACGCTGTCAGTACTGTCTTATTTTTTGCTAATCGGCTTTTCTCAATGGTCATTTGTTTTCAATAATACGTTGTTTTACCGACATTTTCAATTAATAATGGTTGGGCGTTGTATCCGTGCATATCTCCGAATTATTTCCGTTTGCAGTGCCTCTCAACTTGTGTCCCGCAGCTGATTTCCAAATGGTGTCGATCACACTCATATAATTTCAATGAAATTAATAAATTATGAGAATGTTTTATTGATGATTATGTGTAAATTGAGTTTTTTGTGTGTTTTCAGCAGTAAT
This sequence comes from Gryllus longicercus, assembly GCA_038098605.1. Lineage (NCBI taxonomy): Eukaryota > Metazoa > Arthropoda > Insecta > Orthoptera > Gryllidae > Gryllus > Gryllus longicercus. Next base: position 41,206 of record JAZDUA010000221.1, read on the forward strand.
CAACTGTTAATCGCTCACTAGTGAATATTTACCTCTAAATGAGAAGCGGCCGATGCATTTCCCTTAGTGTTAATGTTCGATCATCATCATCTAGATGTGTGAACTGTAGTTTTCTTGTGTTGCTCCTCGTGATGCAGAAGAAATTCTGAGGGGGCGAGGATCAAGGTTTCTCTCTAGCTTAAAGAAACGTCTATATTGCAAACATATTATGTAAAAAAATGTGTATGATTGAGACAGGAATATTGAGGAAAGTGTTAAGAAATGCAGATAAGTTGAGAAATGAGTTGAATATATTGCGGATTGCGGAATGAACTGACAAAATAGGCAAAGACATGACCTGGGTGGTGAGGCAAGGGGCGATGGCTAGGGCAAGAGCTAGCGAGGGCGTGAGATGAGACCTCGAGGGCATACGGTGGCTGATTACTCATATCGCATCTGGATTGTAGGGGTTGATCTACAGTACCTACGGCTTAACTTCTTGACTATTGACGATTCCACTTTCTTTCATCCCTAGTCATTTCTTCTCCTGCTGTTTCTGCTGCTCCATTCTTCTCACTTCATAATCAGCCTCCATACTACTATGACTGTACTGCTGATTTTCCATTCTAATTTAACTTCACGTTTAATTTATTTGCTAATGAAATAGTTTGTGTCTCTCAGCAGCTGCTGCTATCGTAACTCACAAATACAGCCCGTTGTATTAAACCAATTACAAATACCTGTAAATCTTACAACATTAAACTTCATGGCATCTTACTGAATCGTGAACTTATTATGGCAACCTACTGAATGTGAACTATCAATGGGCACCATGTGAAGTAACAAGGAATCGAAATGGTTTGCACATGCGTCTCTCTATGCCAGACTTAAGATATCTGAACGCGTAAGGAGAAAGGTGATAATGAAGTAAATATCTTAACTTCCTTTTCCAAATTACCCTTCTAAAGGTACAAATTAAAGCGACGAAAGCTGTTTCGTATTAGAAACAAATGCTGCAAAATTATGAAGTCGGTAAGAAATTTTGAAGTCGGTATCATCCTATTGGAATAGCAGCCTAAAAATATCATTACGGTGAGTGGAAGTAAAATAAAATATAAGTAATTTAGCGCAAAAAAGGAGAACCTCAACGCAAGAGCTTAATTTTCCCAATGTTTAGTGCTGTCAAGCCTCTAAATGTCGGAGGCATCGCTGTGGAATGGAGCAGTGATGTGTGCGTGTGTACCGCCCGTCGATCGAAGTTCACGAGTGGTGAGATAATATTTGCCTTACTGGCCCTAACTGATTGAATTGTTTATTTATTTATTTATTTATTTATTTGTATTTATTTACTGAGGAAATTCATATCAGTATTCTGCGAACAAATAACAAGAAGTAAATTGCTATCTCGGTTTAACAACAATAAATATGAAACACAAATATTACGACTTCAGGTTAAAAGGAATAACAAAAACATCTCCAAATAGTGTGTGTTTCTTCGATGCATTCGTTTGTTTAACCTCGCTATTGTGCCTCCAGTTATTATCTAAACTTGTCACCGCAATGTTGTAATAATACACCGATTAGAGAAAGAAATATTATAAGTATTTAACCGATTAATTCCCAAGTGTTATAATAATAATAATCTCATGTAAATGTAACACCGGAGATAACACGTTAAGTTATACTAAATGAGTGTAATAATTCATATACTATTTGCTTTTGAAGGCTCCACCAGATTACCAGAAGTAATTTTGAGGCAAGATGCCAGCCAACAGTTTACTAGAAGATAACTCTTACCTTGAATTACATTTTATAAATACAGTTTAGATAACTATTAAATGTTTAGTTATTTAATTTTAACAATGATCATTTAAATTGTATGGAGGAAAATCTTTGGGAAGGCGAGAACGGATTTGAAAATTGAAATTTTTGGAGGAGAAGCATTAAGCAACTTATTGAAGAAATTTTGAGATTGCATTTTAATGAAGGATTTTATTGCTTCAATTTGAAGTTCTCTGTGAATTTGTGAGTTCGATATGAACCATTCAGATTTTAGTATTTTTCGTAAGATTTTATTTCTTTCCTCGTGCACCTCAGATTTAATATTTAGCAAACAGTTCCTCGGAAGGAGAACGGGTCCATTACGTCCGCAGGCGGAGGTCGGGAGAGCGCGACTGCTGTGCTTCGGGGCCCGCGAGCTTTCGCCCGGGCGGGACCGTGGGGTCAGCTCGCGCCGCCGCCAGTCGATGGCGCGGACAGGGGCGTTGCCATGGGGACGGCTGCGCCTGTAATCGACTGGGCCGTCTGAAGATATGCGGCCGGCGATGGGCGGCAGATCCAGCCCCTCCCCTCCCGTCCCTTCCCCTTCCCCTCCCATTCTCCGCGCAGTGCTGGAGCCAGCGCCCGAAGCGCGGGGGCGGTGCGAGAACTGGGTCACGTGCTCCGCTGATGGGAACCACTAGGCGACACAGGAGATGAGGGTGCAGATAGAACGGCGGAGAACGTGTTGCGTGGTTGTAGATTTTAAGTGCTGGCGGGGCTTTGGTAGTCGTAATTTCGGGGTCTGCGCGGGTCCTTCAGGTGATTTTCTGGAGTACTTGACATACAATCGAGCATAATGTAATTGTATCTGTTTTTTTGTATTTAATTTTGCTTCAAGTCTCAATGTCCTCTTGCTTTACTGTGCATAACGTGTAGGATTCTCAATTCGCAGATAGCTATATAAACAACATAAGTAATAAAGGAGAAAGGATGTGAGCAATGAATTCAATATCAATTGCCGTTGCTCCAATGCGTATTTGTTTGGTTACATGGTATGTCAGAGCTGAAAAGAACAACATGTATAAATATCTTGCATTTTCTTTCCTAATGTCAATAACATGGTTGATTTCGCAGTACGCATGTATTTTACGTGTAACACTGTTTATCGCAAAGTGTAGTTCTACTCTCTCGGAGCCCCTATCACCAGTGTGTCATCTGCGTTCCGAACGAACCTCTGAGCGCAGCAACGCAAGCGCTCGGAATGCCGTAGGAGCGCGAGCGCGGTCGCCGCATCCGAAGCAGTCGCCCCGCAGGTGTGACGCGGCGCGGCGTAACCGCTGTTTCCTCCTCGCCTTGTCCAGCGGAGGATGACGCGGGGCGGGGCAGAGCGGTGGCGGTGGCTGGGGCGGGGGGCGGGGCGGAGCGGAGCGGTGACGGAGGCTTGGGAGGTGGCGGGGCGGGGCGGGGCGGAGCGGAGCGGTGGCGGAGGCTGGGGCGGGGAGCGGAGCGGAGCGGGGCGGGGCGGGCCGGGACGGAGCGGAGAGGGGGGAGCGGTGGCTGAGGCGGTGGCGGGGCGGGGCGGGGCGGGGCGGGGCGGGGACTGAGCGGTGGCGGGGCGGCGCGAGGAGGGCCCGCGGGCTCGCACCTGGTGTGACCCGGCCCGCGCGTGCCAACCATGCAGCCTGGCGCGGCGGCCGGGCGGCGTAGGCGGCGGCCTTCGCCAGCCGCGCTCCGCCGATGTCTCCGGGCAGAGACGCGGCCCTGCGATTTGGTGTATGCGAGCCGATTAGAAACCGGCAACACGAGGCGGATTGATATCTTAAGGGCCCGTGAGATTTAGTGGCTGCGGTAGTATAACAGCATTTGGGGTGTTGCAGGCAAGTTGAGGGTTCAAACCCGACCGAAGCCGCGAAAAACTCATTTGTACCTCTTCCTTCGGGGAGAAAGTAAAGCTGGCTGACACATGTTCTAGATTTACTGCATGTAAAAGATATTCGAGACTAAAAGAAGCCTGTGAGCTGAATTCAAATCGCGTGTTTAGTCCCAAGTGATACCTTATTTCTCCGCTAGAAAAGAGCTTAGCGAAATTTGCATGGTCCGCAACACAACTCGAAGGACCAAATGGACTGGTTAGCCAAACTTGGGGCGTTCCTTCATAATAATTTTCGCTGTCTTCGTATTCCATCACTGGTCAATCATCATTAATTCCACCACCTACATCACCTACTAGTCTGATCTCTTAACATTGATGGTAAGAGCGAAATATCAGAATCTTTTGAAGGTACAAAGAAGAAGGAAAGAAACATTTGATACTATTCGAATAAATGGAAGATTAAACTTTCTGAAATTGTTTTCTTAATTCGCAAGACAATTTTTTGATTGTTATAACATTAATTTAGAGTATTGTACTTAAATCATAAAGATATTTTCTTCTTAGACAGGCGTGTGCGGTTGAAAGAAAGCTTAAGAATACCTTTCTGTTGCCTCTGAAAATGGCTACCGAAATGCTGTTTTGTATTTTTCGTTAACGTATCGGTGTTGGAGCACTTTGAAATATCCATCTTTTAGATATATTTTATTTGTGTGAATTGAACATTTCAAAGAAGTTAAGTGCATCGGCGACTCTAATCTTGCAGGCTGCTGGAGGCCATTTATCAATCAATTTACGTAGCTGCCAGCGGAGAAAATAAAGACATTAGTGTAAACTTTGATGGTTAGACACTACTGCAGCCACTGATATTCCCTGAGTACCAAAGTGGACCGTCTCTAAAATTAAAAACGAAGCTCGTGGCGGAGGAATCGACTCAACGCCTCCAAGAACCAACCGGGAGAGGAGCTTGTCTCGCGCGCCGCAGCCAATCCGGGTCGGCATCTTTTTGTTTCTGCGTGGCCGCCGCGAGGAACAATTTATGATACTTCTCCCGGCCGGGGAGAAGGCTAGAACGAAATGTAGAAGCGCGAGGGCGGAGGGGTCTTTTTTGGCCTGCTCTGGATCCGAACCCGCCTTCTTCTGCCGCCGCCGTCGCCGCCCCACGAGAGGGCGAGCGGCGCATGCACTTCTTGCTCGAGGGACGTCCCGGAGGTCCTCGTGTTGCAGGAACCGCCGCCCCGAACTTATTTCGTTGGCGAAATGCAAATTGAAGCGCTCCACGCGGGCGAAGGAAGTCCGAAGAAGGGCTTGTGAAATTACATAAGAATTATGAAGTCGGTGATGTTCGGATATCCTAAGGTGACATATGACACGATTTCGGTGCTCTTTTTTTATTGGACGATGTACATACGAGTATTTCTTCCACATTCGGTTTTCTTAGCATGCGCAGTAGAATTACAAGAACTATATATTTTGCGTTGACAAGACGTGAATAGTGTGTTATATTTACACCCTGTCGACTTAACAGCTACTGAATTGTATTACGCGTAAATACGTTTAACAACAAAATTGTATTACAGTCCCATATAAAAATTTCAATGTTTCTTAATTAATATAATTTAATGATAGGTTCCTTAATAATTATTTTCTCTCAGGTAATAATTTCGTCTAGCGGACTTCCAAGTATCTTCCGTAGGGAGATCTAGATGGGATCCGTAGATTGTAAATGTGAACCGCTTTCTGCAAGAGTCGATTATTTCAGTTAAAATAGTCGAGGGTAAGCAAGAGAATCGAATTCCAGCGCGCGCCGGCAGCAGCCTCTCGCAGTGCGCGGTGAGGAGGAAGATTCGTAGACGATGACAGTGACTGTGCCGGAGGAGGATGCGGTGAGGGTGTCGGGGACGGCGGTGGCGACGGCAGCGCCAGATGCGGTGGCGGTGACGCCGGGCGTCGCGCAAGAAGCCCCCTTGGGGCCGCTGCGCGAGAAGAAACCTGGCGGCGGCGGAGAAGGCGGGAGGGGAGGCGCTGGCGCTGGCGCTGGCACCAGCTGCGGCGCCGCAAGAAGACCGCGTGCGCGCTCGCCAGCAGCCGCCCTCGCCCTCGCCTTCGCCCTTCGCCCCGCTCTCGACGCTGCTCTTGCTTTCGCTCTCGCTCTCTCTCTCCTCCCTCGCCCTCGCGCTTGCCCTCGCGCTCGCCCTCGCGCTCGCCCTCACGCTCGCCCTCACGCTCGCCCTCGCGCTCGTCCTCGCGCTCGCCCTCGCGCTCGCCCACGCCCTCGACCGCCCTCGCCCTCGCCCTCGCCCTCGCCCATCGCCCATCGCCCACGTCCACGCCTTCGCATGTGGCGCCCGTCTCACTACCTCCGTTGCTTCTGCATGTCTCAACACACTTCGCCTTCCAGCAGAGATCTATGTGTTCTTTCATATTTATGGGGTTCGTTCAATAATCTGTTAACATACTTTGAAAGTATTTAGGTAACGGTTTCATAAGTTGACTTTGTACAGTCAAAGTTTCTTTTCATTAGAAACTATTTTTGGAAGACATCAGCTACCCAGCCGCTCTCGCGTTTGTCCTTTACTTATGTGAGAGGCTGGACTCGCTTTCTCACCGTTTCACTCTCGCTCTCTCCAATTATGTCACTACAAGCAACCCTACAAATATTAACATCTCCATGATCAACTTTTACATACTCCATACTTATCCACTTCCGCAGCTCTAGCATCAGCAATATTACTGCGATCACCATTATTCAATTCGCTTCCGCCGCCTTTCTCCTCGTTTGCTCCCGGACCCTTCCATCAATTTCGTCTCCTCCGCTCCACGATTTTTGTTGCTCTCCTGCGGACGACGCGCGCGCAGGCGCGGCAGCCGCTGCTTTTTGCGGCGACGGAGTAGTAGTTTCGAGTGCGCGCGCTATGGCCTCGGCGCCGAAGCGCCCGAGCGCCGGCCCTCCCTACCCGCCGCAGCCGCTTCTTCTGCGGCGCGCTCCTCCAAAAAGCGGCGCTTGACTCGCGTCCAAGGCCGGGGCCCGCCGCGCCGAACGCAGCTCCCTCCCGCCCGAGTGCTCGTCTCCACGAGCGTGATTTCTTTGCGATGCGATTACGAAAACGGCGAATGAAGAAAGGTGTAATAGTAGAAACGATAGAAGAAGCATGTTGAGCTATGGGATGGGACGAGAGAAGCTAAACTGAGAGAACAGAGAGTCGGAACATGGAGATGAGACGTGAACGAGGAGAGAACGTGGGAGATTGTGTGAAAGACTAGCGACAGCAAAAACAAACCTGTTCGCTTACACTTACATGCTCTTCACGGCTTCCATGCCGAGACCCCAGTTGGGAGCTTAGAGCTCGTCTCGATTGCTGGTTGGAGAAACATGGATGGGGAAAACGAAAGAAGAGACCCGCCACATCATGAAGAAAAGACATGCACTGCACTTTCAGGACTAATGACTAGCAGTTGGCCGCCGGAAATTACTACGGGGGGAGGGGAGCTAGTTTGAAGAAGACTTATGCGCTTGGTAGTTCTGGAATCCTTACCAGTTTTCCGAGGAAAACGAGAATCACATAAGATAGCGATGACCAAAGTGTAGGTGAAAAAACGAAACAACGCCGAGACAACGAGAAAGCAAGTGGGAGGAGGGTACGCAACTGTGCCTGTCTTCATTTCCTTACACCATTCTCCTCCTCCTCCTGCACATCCTGCCTCCTTCCTGTTCTTCCTCCCTTGGGGGAGCGAGGGCGGCGTCAGAGGCGCAAAACAGCGGAGACTGCTTGCGAGGGTTCCGGGGGGAAGGGGGCGGCGGCGCACACAGTGACGAGGCCGAGGGGCGCAGGGCGCGGGTCACAATAGCCTGCGCGGCGGCGCGCGGGAGCCAGCAGGTGCGCCACGAACAGTGCGGTGGGGGCGGGGGGCGGGGCCGGCGGCGCGGGCGGTGGCGACGCGGCCGAGGTGCCGCCAGCGACGCCCCGCCACCGCCGCCGCCGCCACGCGCACGCCTCTTGCCTCCGCGGCGCGCGCGCGCCGCCTCCGAAGAGGCGGGGGCGGGGGCGGCGGCGTGCCGCGCCTGCGCCGTGGCGCGCCCTTGCGGCCCGCACCCGACAGTATTGAACTGTTATCACAGCGGAGCAAAGTGGTGGACGGGCCGCCGCCGCCGCCGCCGCCGCCGCCGCCGCCTCTTCCACGCGCCGCCTTCGCGGTCGCGGCAGCGCGTGCGGTGCGGTGGAGGCGGCAGGCGTTGTCTGCGGCGGCAACGGAGTGGGAAGCACCGCTGCTCGTTACGGCTAGAGAAGGCGGGGGAAGTGACGAAGGAGGTGTGGTGGTGCTTAAAGCAAGCGCCTTGGAGGGTGTATGTGATGGTCGTGTTGGGGAAGGTGGCAAAGGATGAGGAAACGAGCTTTCCGGTGACGGGTGGAGTGTATTCCGTCGAGTTCTATTATCAGGGTGTGAGAAAAGGGTTTACTGAAGATTCGCGACTCTTTCTTGCTAGGAATTCGGAAAACCTCTATTCACTGCGTGGGGGTAACAAACCGCTGAAATAATCTAAGTGAATGGATGTTACCCTTGCCCTCCACGGTGGATGAAAGTGGACCAAAACGTATCAAATTTGGTTTCTTGCAACGTACATCCGTAGCTGTCGTAGTCTTCCGATGCCTGAGTCGGCCCCACCCACATATAAAACCCATTGCCGACCACCCCGGCACAGACCAGTCCTGAGGAAAAAGAAAACACGACAAGATGGTTGAAACGTCGACCCCCTCAGCCGGACAGCCACGAACATTCCCAGTATCCCAAGCTGCAGGCTTAAAGCTGACGCGAGGGCGCCGCTGGATCGGGGATGTCGTGGGCTCGAGCGCAGCGCCAGCGACAGCGGCCGCGTCGGGCGCAAGGAGGCGGCGGCGGCGGCAGCGTATCGAGCGACCGCGAGCAGCCGCCGGACCAAGACACCGGCCCTACCCCGACTCCGCCCCTCCGCGTGCCGCCGCTCGGGCGGGGCGCCCCCCCCCCCCCCCCCCCAGCTGCCCCCGCCCCCGCCGCTCGCCCTCCTCCGCCGCTGAGATAATCTTCGTAATTTGCCGCTAAATGTTTCAGAGGAGGGGGGGCGACGGAAAGCGATTATGGAAGCAGCGTTACTCTCACAATACATCCGTAATTCGCACTGAATGTCGTGCTCTAAATAAACCTTGCTGACATGTTTTACCTCTCTGTAAGTATGTATTTGGAACTCGTCTAACTGGAGTGATGTTGCTCCGACCAGCAGGGTTATTTAATTGTATTTGTTTAGAAACGTAAGTCGAAACTCGGAAGAGATTTTGCTTTTGCGAGACTTTTAAATTACACATTTCTTTGGATACTCTCGTTTTGTGTATTTTACCCTGGATATGTTATATCTATTTCAATCTCTGTTCGGACTTCAAGGTATTTTAATTGAATGGTCATTGGAACTGAAATAAATTGTAATTTCTCAATCTCCCGAAATAGTGACGTGACTTATGCTTAGGTTTTGGCGTTATGAGGACGAAATATGTTACGCCATATGGATTCGACGAATCTTTGTGAGTTTTATTCTGACGATAAATTGGTTTGTAGCTTTCATTGAAAATCAGGAATTATAAATTACGGTGAAAATCGGTTCTGAGATGCTCTATGCAAGATTGGGGAAAAATCGGTAGAAAATTTTACTTGCAATTAAGTTACCCGTCACCAAGTAAACAACACAACGGGATGGAATATACTCGTACGTGCTCCGGGTTCGGCGCGAATCCATTTTGCAGAAGGCTTCCCTTCCTCCTCCACGTGATGTTCGGAAACGAGGCGTCGCCGACAGAAGAAGATCGTCGGGCGCGCGGATGAGGTCTCGTTCTCGGTCGGCGCCTCCTCGAGTTTCGGCGATATTGATTTGGCAGCCCTGGCCCCGCGGGCGGCGGCGGGGCCGGCTCGGCGGCGGGGGCGGGCGAAATTCCCGAGCGCAGAGCGCCCCGGGGCGCGGTTCGCGGTCGAACTAATGTGAAGCGATTCGTGGCTCTTGTGCTTACATAATTCGGCCGGCGGCGCCGCTCGTAGGGGTGTGATCTGGGTCGGAGCCTCGCCCCGCCCCCTCTGATGGTCGCGCGAGCCGAGCTGAGCCGCCCACGACGCCCCGCACCGCACACTGGTGCGAATCGACCGAAAACGGCCGGGTGGCAAAAAAGAAAGAAGGAAGAATAATTTTAAAAAAAACTATAAAAAAGAATAATTAGTAAAAAAATGGCCGTTTGGGGACAGTGATGCTTATTGAGGTTTTACTTTTAAATGGCAAAGTAGTGGAAATTACAAGTATCAAACGACACTCTTATTGAAGTTAAGAAAACAAGTTTGTATGCACAACACAAAATTTGCTACTAATGGCGCCCAATTCTTGTTTTAAAAGATAGTTGTTAATTATAAATAGTATCACCGGCTGATTTAAACTGTATGAATTTTTCATCTCATGAAATGATGAAATAAAAACGACGATAAATTCGTTATTTATAGACGCACGATTGTTCTTCACTATACAAATTATATTGCAGAAAGAGTTGGGAACCTGGTGTAATTTATTCCATACTATGTAAAATATAAATATTGTTTTAATTGATATTCAGATAAAGTTGCTATTAAAACTTTATTTTTTTTTTTTTTCAGAAAAGATTTTGTAAAAACTGAACACATTTATGTATTGACCCTTATTCTTTAATTTCAATTGACAATTTTTTTTCAATATTCGTTATTTTTGGTTCGAAATCACGCTTATTTGTCGTGCGTGCTTTTGTACCGTATCGGCCCTGTGCGCACCGACGCAACGGGTGACGGCCGCGCGTCAGGGGAGGTCGCCGCTTCCCTGCGGTTAGATTGGGCGAACGGAGGCGATTCTTTGAGCAAATTTTCATTTTCTCGTCCACGGAAGCGCCCTCCCGCACCCGAAGACTGCTCCGAATGCCGGCAGAGCAAATTTACTTTACATATTACCCCGGGATCAGTCGGATCTTTCGCTTTGATCTTGCCGCATTCCATCTGAACAGAAATGTTAATAACGAGTACCCTGCGGCGAGGAGGGTGTACCCGGCCGGGTTTCCAATTATCTCCCGGCGCTGCGGCCCGGGGACGAACGTGCCGCCTTCGCGTTACAGGAAGTGTGCTTGACCGGATGTTCATTCGAAGGGAGGTGACGGCTAATATTTGTCACGGCTCCCAGAGGAGAGGGGCCGTTTTTTTAAAGAACTCTTGCGCTTCCGTCCGTTAATGTTATGTCCTTCAGATGTGCAATGGAAGAGAGATGGTTTCAGTGCCATTCGGTTTGTACATGTATTTTTCGTGCATTCTGATTTCTGTTCAGAAATAGGCCCAATCTTTTGTTAATGCAATGAGTCGCTGAGAAAAATTTGTCGATTAACCTCATTTCCAGACTGCGTAATATATTTGCAATTGTTTACACAACTACCACACGCTTTTATTTTGACCTAACTATGCGGCACTCGTGAAACATTCTAGGGCAACCCCTGCATCCTCGTATCTTCATGTGCCTCATTGCGTTTGTCAGATCGCATGTACAAATTCAGCCATCGCGGCTGTTTCATTCTGTTTGGCAGGCTTTCACTCTGCGCAAATGGGTAACGGACCAAATTTATATAAAATTGTGTGATAGAAAGTACTTTCGAAACATTTCGACTTTCGTTTAAATTTGAATCTTAATTGTCGTTTCGAATTAAAATTCGTTTCAATCTTCATAATTTAAATGGATTTTCATGAAATTTCACTTCAAATTACGTACGCTGTTTTGTACTTGGGGGCAACTTTTTTTTCATTTGAGTGAAAGTGTATTACGCCAGCCCGCGCTATGCATTGATCGAGAGGAACAGAGAGAGATCGTAATGGAAGAAGTAGGAGTTTTGAACAAGGCTTCGTCGACAGTCTCCCGTAGTTTTCTAATATGCAAGCGTACTGCGTAGCTTCCTACTCCAAATTTAGAATAGACCTTTTTATGTGAATTATGTGGTTTAATCAGCAATAATGCAGGACATTGAAGTGTTGAAACATTCAAATTAGGTGGCACTTGTTGCCAGCGTAAAGCTCGCATTAGTTCTTTGAATTGTATGTGCTCTGAGCTTAAATTGAAGTATTAATTGAAGTCATCAACTGTAAAACAAATACTTTTTCGCAAACTAATTAGACAGTGAGGCAATCGCAACTTGCAACGAACAAGGAAAGCAAATGGTATCATCTAAAGCGTTCACTTTAGATAAGACACAGGACTGCGGACTAGAAGGGTGTGTGTACGAGAGTTAGAAATAACAAGGATATTTCATTAACCGAGCTTTCTAGACGCTGCTATCAGGCTCACGCAACCTAATCTTTAATGAATATCTGGACTTATTCGAGTATATTCGACTGAAACATGCTGTTGACATCACTTCTACGTATCATTGGCTAAGTTGTTGATATCGTAGGATGTATATGTAAGCCCCTTGGTGCTTAGATACTAGAAACGTAGAAACGTGCCTCTACGGAAACGCACGTAATCTCCGAATACTCGTTTGGCACAGTTAAAACACACTTAAAATGGATTTCGCATACACTGCGCGTGTTTTCACCGTGACATAGTAAGTGAGGTCTTAATTTATTGAAACTGATTTCCACGTTTTCCCGTCGGCTGCTTCAAGGAGGAGGGAGAAGGTCTTCCCTTAAAATCTGCAGAATTAAAATAATTAAATTTTAATGATATTCACCATTCTAAATTTTCAACCACGTTTACCCTTGGCCGATGATTTTTTTTCGACTGGTGAGAGAAAATCTATTTGCGTTACTCACGAATGGAAAATGTCTCCTTCCTCGATCGAAACACGGTATGTAATCGGGCTACGCCTTCTAAGGGAGCCAAAAGTGGACAGGATTAACGGAGAAGCGATTGTAAGGCAACACTCCAGTGATTCGTACATTTAGCAACATTATTATTTTTATTTCGAGGGAGGGAGGACGTTAGCCTTGTAGGTGCGCCCTTGGCTCAATGTGTGGGAACAGCGGCACAGTTCACTCGACCATTCCTCACGGATCTCTCTGAGCTTTCGCTGCTGCGCTATTTCGATGAAAATATTCACCGCGAATCACGATCTCTATTCGCCAGTAGCGTTCTGTATTTGTAGAATAGTCCTCGATCCATTCAAATACTTCCCTTTTATAACGTATTGAGTTACTATTTTCTTTTACATTTAATGGCGATGAATGAACAACATTTATCTTCTAATCTTCATTCACGTGTACCACATTGCATGGAAATCAAAATTCTTTATACCATGGCATTCTGATGTGTATCTCGTGTTGCCGAATGGAAATCATTGCTGAATAGAAGTCCATGGTTCCATTAAAATAAGTATGTGAGGGACATGTGCACGAAGCAATCACGTGGTCTGTTACGAATACTTGCGCTTTTCCTGGAAATTTCGTAGTGCCGATCACATTCTTGTTTTATTTCGACCACTATGATTTTTATTTAGTTTTAAGTTATTTTGTAGTTTTTACACCGGTTCAGTGACTAGCCGACTTGTGAAATAACTACATCCATCAGGAACTAGTCTACACACTTTTGAGTGACGTAAATTCTTCTAGATTTGATTTGATTTGATGCGTGTTTGGTTGTCGTCAATTATCTCACAGTAGATCGGGAATAATATCATGCTGATCAAACGTAGAATTTTTTTTAAAATCGTTTAAAACGGAGATTTTCGAACCGTTGAGAGGATGGGATATCGAAAAAATTAAATTTCAAACCTAAATTAACTTTAGTATAAGACGGGAAGTGATATTTATTCCATACAGTCTGAACTGTCTAGACAATTTTCAGGATGTTGTATTGAAGTTAAAATAATGTAGTGTGACCTTAAGAATCTTGTAAAACTGATTTTGAAAAAAATATGATTGGGTTACGTTTATAGCTTTAAAATCGATTATCCACCATTTCCGTTTAATTCGAAACTGAAAAGAAGGAAACTGAAAATATACGTTTTACTAATTAAATTGGCCGCATGACCCATTCGAATATTATCCCGGAGCCTGAAACCCTAAGAGGTGGCAACCAAAATTGTCTAAGAGTGGGCCGTCGACAGCTTTCCGCGCAGTGGATCACGCGCGTGTGTGTCAAAACAAAGGGCGGTGGCGTTGCGTGGAAAGTGTTAATCCAGCGAGCTCTTGTTACGGCGCGGGCGGCGCTCGACGCTTCGACACGCGCCACCCCATCCACGCGCCGCGCGCTGCCCCGTTGTCGGAGAAAACAAATCCCAACGCAGGCCCGGACCGCCTGGGCGCCGCACCTAGGAGTGGATGCGCCTGCATGTATAAGATTTAATTTGATTTATTTTCTTAATGACCAGTAAGAAGTGTGTGTACCGTATGCGAGAGAAGTACAATCTGCGCCCATTTTCTTGAATTCTGGAATGTTTCCCCCAACTTTGTACCCGAAATAGTTGAATGGTGAATAAAAATCCTAAAAAGTAAGGTTAGTAACATTTGAAAATAGAAGTTGTCTCTCCTTAGTGGTAGAATTTGTTTGCTTGATAAACGAACTGCAGAATTGGGTTGTAACAATTTGTGAGAAAATGGTAACCAATACCCACAGCTCTACGACTATTGAAAGGAGAGCTCAACTAAACGTGCGCACTTTGAAACTACATTTATAACAACACGAAATAACAAGTTTCCTTATTACATTAGCATGGATCTTGTCTACTCCAACGGTTTCTTTTTTTTCGGTGTGATATCAGTTGTTTCGAATGATGTATCATTACAGAATTAGAAATAATATGCTACAGTTGTAATTTGGTTTAAGAGATCAAAATGTGTGATAGAAAATCATTTCAAATTTTATGGTTTTATTTTAATCTTACGTCAGTTGTGTTCTTCTTCGGATGAAAACCTAATAAAAATTTCATCTTGTGCTTACTGGACAGATAGCTAAGAAAGCAATTTATTGAAGTTGAGTTGAGAAAGTTATTTGTTTTTAAACCTGCATATTGGTACGTCGCATCACATGTTTAACAAAATGAGAAGTACCTCCTAATCAAAGTTTCGAGAAACTTCATTTTCATTACAGAGAGAAATTGTTGGTAATAGAGGTTCACTTCCTATTCACCTCGCTTGTGTAAACAAGATAATGTTCGCACGCATGAACCTATGTACTACATCCATAGACAATTGGCTATTACGATATAAGATGACGTTAGTACGTCAACACCTGTTTGCATGCATATGCGTACATACACACACGTACTCGTGCTGACCTTCACTAGAAAAAGTGACGTGTGTTTCCATTGTTGAATTCTTCTGCCTTGCTTAACAGGAACGAGCTAGAACTTTGCGGCTTGTTTTAATAGCACGTGTGATGTAAACAACTGCGAAATACTGTTAAATCATTAGATCTCGTGTATTTATGTATGTATCCTATTAGTTTCGCAGGGCATGTTTCTTCTGAATTGTAAGAGATCCTTTATTTTCAGTATTATAAGAACTTCTACGTATAATATTTTAATAATTTGTACGTGGAAATTAACGTAATTTAAACGTAGTACGTATGGAATTCAAAATATTACTCATATTATACACATTTATATATATATATATATATATATATATATATATATATATATATATATATATATATATATAGCTTGTTGCCTCTCCCCGATAACCCGTGAGCAACGAGAGTTTCAGCACAGGAAGCGAGGCGATCGGTGAGCGTGTGTCCGGGGTGCTCCATCCGGGAGGCTGTCAGAGCAAGGGCTATCTCTCGCGCCGGAACGGCTTCGCGGAGAGCGCGCGCGCCCAGCAGGCGGCGCGGCCACCTCTGGCGGCCCTGGGCGCTCGGCCGGCGCTCGCGCGAAGGCGAAAGCGAAAGCGCGGGCGAGGGCGAGGGCGGCGCCGTTCGGCAGACACTGGTCCCAAACTGGTCAAAAGACGCGCAGAAAATGCGGGTTAAACTGTAGCAATTGTAATGATCGATTCGCAGAAGCGGGGTTATTTTCACAAATTGGTACCATTTTTAACTGCAGAGATTGGAAACTATAGTGATGTCAAGACGTCAACATAATATAAAAGTATTGTAGATTTTCTCCCAAAACCTGCATTAAATGGGTGGAAAGGAATATAACACGTCATTATGGACAGCTTTCTCGGAACAATACATTGTTGCAAGTTGCAATCACGCATCTCGCAGTAGAGCGATATATACAGAATGGAAACTGAAAAAAAAAAGACTTGAAAAATAGAACGTATTTCATTTTCGTTTGTTTTAATCCAATTTTAGTATAACGCATTTTTGTAATACTTTTGATGCCTGGAATACCTACCTGCTTAGAAATTATGCAGGGGGTTGTAGTGTAATTTCGACCGCATATCCTTCCCCCTCCCCATTTTTTCTGTTTCCCTTTATTATAACGTCAGTTCTTAAGGCGTGGAGTGTACGAATGACATTCATTCGGAGCGGAGGAGGAAAAAGAGATGAAAAACGGAAGAACCCCAAGAAAACATTCCGCGAACTCGATTTGACCATCAGAAATTTCGCGTAGATCGTCGGGAATTTCGACCCACTGTTCGGCGACGTCGAGTATAACGGCGGCGGCGGCGGCGGCGGCAGGCCACCTTCAAGGCGGCCCGCGCGCGCGCTTCCCCGGTGCCGCCGCCGCCGCCGCCGCCGTCTGCGCGCGCCAGGGCCGCCGCCGGTGCCTTACGTAAAGCGGCGATAGCGCGTATCGCGCGCAGCCTTGGTCCGCGCCGCCCAGCTGACGTCGCGCGTGGGCGTGACAGTCTGGCGTTCCTCGCCTCCCCCCTCCCCCGTCGCCGCCCACCTCTCTCCACTTCCCCCCGGCCTAGCGGTTTCGTGCGCGCTCGCTTAGATTGGGCTCTGCCGGATATTCTGGGCTTCTATCTCTGTCCATCTGTCTGTGTCTCTCTCTGTCTGTCTCTCGGTCTCTCTTTCTCTCTCTCCCTCTCTCTCTCCCTCTCTTTCTCTCTCCCTCGCTTTCTCTCTCCCTCTCTTTCTCTCTCTCCCTCCTTTCTCTCTCTCCCTCTCTTTCTCTCTCTCCCTCTCTTTCTCTCCCCCTCTTTCTCTCTCTCCCCCTCTTTCTCTCTCTCCCCCTCTTCCTTTCTCCCCCCTCTTCCTCTCTCCCCCCTCTTTCTCTCTCTCTCCCTCTTTCTCTCTCTCTCCCTCTTTCTCTCTCTCTCCCTCTTTCTCTCTCTCTCTCCCTCTTTCTCTCTCTCTCCCTCTTTCTCTCTCTCCCCCTCTTTCTCTCTCTCTCCCCTCTTTCTCTCTCTCTCCCTCTTTCTCTCTCTCCCCCTCTTTCTCTCTCTCCCCCTCTTTCTCTCTCTCCCCCTCTTTCTCTCTCTCCCCCTCTTTCTCTCTCTCCCCCTCTTTCTCTCTCTCCCCCTCTTTCTCTCTCTCCCCCTCTTTCTCTCTCTCCCCCTCTTTCTCTCTCTCCCCCTCTTTCTCTCTCTCCCCCTCTTTCTCTCTCTCCCTCTTTCTCTCTCACGTTATACCTTTTCGCTTATTGGTGGAGGCAAAAAAATTGTTGAATTTATTAATATTGGTTGAATTATTCGAACTATTCTCAAGTAAAGTAATCTTCTACAAAAAATATTTATTCGGGAATGTTTGATATTTCCCTCTGTGGTCAAATAGCGTTATACTGCCTATATGCCGTCACCAATGTTTTGGTAACGCTTCTTTTTACTAACATTTCTTTTTACATTTTTGCTAACATTACCGAACCTTCAAAGTTCATTATTACTGTGCAAGTAGTGATGATTTCACTGCGTTATATACATAATGATCTCAAGAACCGAAATCTATGTTTCAGTCGGTCACAAGATACGAGCGACACATCGCAAACAGAGGAGAGTAAACATCGCCAATTCTGTGCCGTAAGAGTCACTGATTCTGAAAAATTCCTTGTTTAATAGGACTTCAGTCTCGTCACTAACGTGAACGACGAACGATAGGGTTTAACATGTCAGAATCCACTCGCCTTCGATTAATTTATTTTAGGTCCCTTTGCCTTCAAAGAAACCGTTAACAAATTATCCCGTGCGAAATGAAGACGTTCTCCCCCCACTCGAAGGGATTTCTCGTAATCGCGATTTTTTTCGTCTTACGCAATGTCGAGTGCTGTCAGACGGCCTTATCGAGGCCAAACAAAGGAACGTGCACCGGCCGCACGCGGAGGTCGCGACGCCGGAGATAGAGGCCGTGCGGCGTGTGCGTGTGTGTTTGTGTGTGAGGGAGAGAGAGGGAGACGAAGGGCGGGTGTGGGTGTCTGGCACAGCGAGGACAAAGTCGTCGATTCGCGCATCAAGGTATCGTCGCTGCCGCGATAAAAACACACTCGCTTTGCTGGAACGTCCACTTTTTTCTCGTTTACATTTCATCACAGATAAAGTTATAAATACATGTTCGTCAAGGACTTGCCGTGAAATATAATTTTCAACGCGTTTTCATGGGAAGTGCGATGAGAGAGAAATGTTTGTGGGAAAGGAGAGTTAACATAAGTACAAAAGAAAGATATTATTCTGATTTTTCTGACATGCAAGGTTTACGAAATGAATTAATGTTGATTATCGTATCAAAAAAGAAGAATTGAAATAATTTCCATGTAGTGCTTATTAATGAAATATTAAATAATTAATTATGAGATATATAGCCATGGGCCAATTAATTAACTTCAGTAGTATGAGTATGACGAGTGTAGTTGCTTGGCGCATTTCTCCCTTGCATCGTCCACTCATGAGGAAGCATGAGGATATATAAGAAAGCTTTCAAAACGGTCGTTCGTTGAGCGCCGGAGTGCGTCTGCACCGGAAAGCGAGAACGCGGGGGCGGGGCGTGGGCCGCTTCCAAGGTGACAGCGCGTCGCCCGATCGACGAGAGCGACAGGCGGGGAGGGCGTCGCGCGGTGCGATCTGCCCTGGAGGCACGGGCGTACGCCACGCGCGCCCCACATCTGCTGGGAATTGGATCGCGCGCCACGCCCACGCCAAGCGCGCCTTCCCGCATGCCTGCCTGATTGCGTGCCTATCTGCCTGCACGTCTACCTGGCTGCATGTCTGTCTACCTGGCTGCATGTCTGTCTACGTGGCTGCATGTCTGTCTACGTGGCTGCATGTCTGTCTACGTGGCTGCATGTCTGTCTACGTGGCTGCATGTCTGTCTACGTGGCTGCATGTCTGTCTACGTGGCTGCATGTCTGTCTACGTGGCTGCATGTCTGTCTACGTGGCTGCATGTCTGTCTACGTGGCTGCATGTCTGTCTACGTGGCTGCATGTCTGTCTACGTGGCTGCATGTCTGTCTACCTGGCTGCATGTCTGTCTACGTGGCTGCATGTCTGTCTACGTGGCTGCATGTCTGTCTAC
Organism: Gryllus longicercus; assembly: GCA_038098605.1. NCBI lineage: Eukaryota > Metazoa > Arthropoda > Insecta > Orthoptera > Gryllidae > Gryllus > Gryllus longicercus. Next base: position 60,223 of record JAZDUA010000221.1, read on the forward strand.
GTGGCTGCATGTCTGTCTACGTGGCTGCATGTCTGTCTACCTGGCTGCATGTCTGTCTACGTGGCTGCATGTCTGTCTACCTGGCTGCATGTCTGTCTACCTGACTGCCTGCCTGCGTGATGTGTGCCTGCCTGCAGTACTCTACGAAAAAATTAAGTCGTAACGAAGCTCTTGATTGGATAACAGCTTCCAGCTGCTTATCTTCCAGAAGTCATTCTATTTAAATCGAAGTATAGTTACCCGTCTGGAGTTCGTTTCGCCCCTGTTGTGATTCCGATCCTCCTGCAATTCGTTCCTCCTGCCGTTCCGCACCTGCGGTATTTTCGTCCGTGCAGTACGAACATATTTCGTCCTTGCGTCCTTTGTTTCTCTTTTGGTTTTGTTTTCCTCTGCTTCAGTTTCTCATTAATTACAGTTTCTCATTTACTGCAATTCCTAACTTGCTGTAGTTCCCCGTCTCTGTGTCAGTTTCTTCCATGATGGAGTGTTTCATATATGTCGCCATCTTATCTTCCAGACACCAATCACAGCCTCTGGTCTGTCATCTGGCCAGCAGTTGCTTATTTAACGAAAGTTGTAGAAAACTTCGCGAAATAGTTTGAGGATATCGATCATAATAAAGTGCGGGCAATGACTTGTACATTTGTTTGTCTGGAAAGATCTCGAAGTCACTCAATTGTGTGAATTGTGTATGGGATAATGAAATTTTATTAAGGATGCTAATAACACCATTTTGAATATTATCTTTGAGAATATCTTGTACGCAATGATGAGAATTATTCTTAGAACAATTGGTGATAGTTCTATGAAGGAAAGGTTGCTTCAGTAACTCGAAAGCATTTCATATACTCCCAAGGAAATTGTATAACATTATTTTCTCACCTCTTATTCGGTATGAAGTTTCTGACTCAATCGATCCCAATCCTTTTGTGCCAGCCAGGCTATTCTTTTCTATACTTGTACACTACATCGCCATTTCCATGTCTAACCTCATTTACAGTTCTTTCGATTTCATGTTCCATTTCCCTATCTTTGCCACTATTCACACCACCTTTTCTTCACCTGACTATTACGTCGTGCCATATTCTTGACTCGATTCGGCAGTGAATCCCATAAAAGCGCTTTTTGGTGTAGTCTACCGACCTGATTTGGATTTCGGCTAGCGTGTGCAAGCGGGTAAGATTGTGGCGCTCGCCCTCTGATTAGATTTTCCGTCCTTGACCGCGCGGCGCCTGGCGAGTTTTCGGCAGATCTGCGCGCCCTTCACCTGCTTTCCGAAATGAGGTCGAGTTGCGCACCACGAAATTAGTTTGAAGTGGAGTTTGCGTTCGCACTAGTCTTTCGTGATGCACGAGTGAATGTTCTCGAGGGAGAAATACAGAATAAGTTTTCTGCTCAGATTAAGATTTGTAACTAACGAGGGAATTGGCGTTCAGATTTAATGTCGCGTGTTAACCTGTTTCTGCTGCCTGTCACACGTTACACTGCCGTATGTTTGCGAATTAAGCGTAAGTAGGAAATGAGGAGGCTATAGTTCACTCCCGATTTGTTGAAGAGCCCGCTGCTCTCTAGTTGCGATGGAGACTCGCCATTTCTCGAACTCCGTTCCCGCGCCACTTTTTCGAAATGAAAAATGTTAGCGGAACCGTGAGAACCATGAGAAGTCGTTGTATCCATACGTATTGCCCCACGTTCACATATCAAACTGAATAATGTAGAACGAGCCAGCTGCACCTATCTGTGTTAGTGTCTTTAGCAGATAGTGAATAATTATTGTTTCGTGACTCTTATTCTGAATTGATGAAGTAAAGTTGCGGTTATTTGTTTTGTAACCGTTAGTGTCCTTGTTCCTTTTTCCGGATATGTGAATTGTGAAAATTATGTTTCAAAAAATGTGAATAAATTTAGAAAATGAAAATAGGAGGTTGTCACGGTAGACAATTTATCTACCCCTTACTTTCGTAAAATGATACCAGTAACTGAAGCTAATTGCGGGAGAGTTGAAATATCATTAGGTAGGCTGAAGGACGCCATGCTCTCGTGTGAGTACATCGGCTTCGTGAGGGCTGTTCAGCTTTTGTTAATATACACATTCTTTAATACTTTAGCTTTGTTCTATATAAGGTGTTGATAACAATACAAATCCACGTTGTTCAATCTCCTAGTGAAGTATTCGCTATGTGAAACATATGTATTCTCATTTCGCGTTCAACCTCAACATTTATTTGGAACGCAAACCAATTTCAAATACGGAAGGTTGTGAGCGGAGTGAGGAAAGATGTGTCACAAGTTGAAATTAAATGTCTCATAACTGTTCAGTTTCGCTTCCAAATTCTTAGAATCATGTATTTTATCAACTTGCTCATGTGTACGTGTTGGAAACTAAAGATTTGCTCGATTTACTTAGCATTGAAGTAGATGGTAATGTTAGACAATCAGGTGAATAAGTCGTCTCAATTCGCATTAACACTCGTGACGCTTTCAACCACAATCAAAGATGTCGAGCGGGAGTGCAAGTGAACAATTAATCACAAGAGCCAGATGCGGAGGAACCTTCTCAGCACACGGGCATACCCAGAGGCGTAGAAGTTTGAAAAAGTTGGATGCGTTTGTTATCTTTAATTTAGTCTTTCTGAAGTGTTGAAATCAGATGGATTACAAGGTATGTTGCATCAATCAGAAACAGAATGCGTCAATCTAGATTTTATAAACCTCGAAAGAAAAAGAAACCACTCTGTTAAACAAGTCACAACATTACGCATTGACAGTCTTCCAGAACGCAAATCAATTTCAATTGAAGACGACGAGCGGAGTGCGGGTGGAGCACTGAGCCACAGGGACCAGCTGCGGAGAGAGGAACCTGCTCCGCAGACGCAGGTGGGGGCGGGGGCGGCGGGGGGGGGCAAGGGGGGGGCGCCGGGGGCGTGAGAAGCTGCGGCGCGCCCGCGGGGGGTCGCGCGGGCCGCCCCGCCGTAATTAATCTCCCGGGCGGTGGGCGGTGACCGACGGACCGCCCACCCCCCACTCCTCTTCCCACCCCACCCCCGGGCCGCGGGCGGCGTGCTATGCGCTGCGCCGGAATTGACAGGTGTCAAAACAATCGCGTATTAGCCGCGGACGGCGCGTGCGCCCTGGTGGACATGACCAGCGCCGCCGCCGCCGCCGCCGCCGTCACGGCCGCCGCCCGAGCTAATGGCTGGGAAGTAATGCTCGGGGGCGAGGGCAGCAGCGCCGGTGTCAGCGGCGCGCGTGACCACGACTGGGACTGGGATTGCTTTTCGGGTGTGGCCAACCCTGCGGAAATGGGATTGATGACGCGTGCTCCCGCCCGTCCCTGATTTTTGTTTCTTACTCGTTAGGGGATGACTGTCGTGTTTCGACGCAACATGTGAATAAAAGTAAGCTGATTTCTAACTTGAAACGAGAATATGTTTTCTAGTTATTAATTGCGACATGGCCACGTGGAAACTTGATATTTTTGAGTTTGTTACTTGTTGAGAGATAAGAGACATTTTTCTGCAAAAATATTATTTCAGTTTTTGCTCATGTTTACTTAATATGTGAGGCTTTAAAATGTGGGGCTGGTAAATCGTTGTCCTGACTATTCACATTTATTTTTTTTCTTTCTGTCTCTCTCTTTCTTTCTTTGTTTTCCAGTGGATGATTAATTGCAATAGTTTTCACTGTAAATACATAAAGTATCATTTCTGTTTAAATATGTGGGTTAAAATTGGATAAAAACGTCCAATATGGGAAGAATGGATGGTGTAACGTGTGGTAAATGCGTAACTTTTTAGACGAGTAGAAACCTGTAGAATATAAAGTGAAAAGAACTAAGAGATTGTGAAAGTAAACCATATATAAATACAATTTTCTGGGAAACTTCCTACATGTAAAACTATAATTATTAATTATTTCTTACAATTTTTTGTAAAGAACATGTTTATAATAACAACATGCGTCTACAGGCATGGATGAGCTGCATTCAACTTTCTGCAGTATTTTTTCTATGTGCGACGTTTACGTTAAAAACAGCACAAGATGGCAACTGACGCAAAGAATCCAAAAGTTATTTCACTTTGAGGCGTAGCATTCTCGGCACCCTTCACTCCCTCGACCGGGCCAGAAAATAATTGCCTAGCTCCCGGGGAGATCCGCTCCTGAATTACGAAGTGGGGAACGGAAAATCGAGTGCCTGAGCTCCTTTATCGGAGGGTTGAAGTTCGAAATTCCACTGTGACGCATTCCTTCCCTGGCGCCGCATATCGAGTGCCGGAAGAGCGAGGGTGGGATCGGCCGCGGAAGCTGTTGAAGGAGGCGGCGGCAGTAGTAGTACTACTCTCTCTGTGCTATTGCCTTATGCCTGCCGCCCCATCTGCTACCCCCTCCCTCTTCACCATCACCCCCGTCGCCGCCGTCGTAGAGCGAATTCTTGTGCAGCATATCGGAAAATCAGATCTTCCCGTACGAATATGTTGCGCTCATTCTAACGAAGCTTACCCGAAAAGGGCTGTTACAGGAATCTGACGTTTAATTTGCATAATATGACATTATTGGTAGATGTCTAATAACATTATTTTTTAATAGTACTTTCCTTTCTCCTTTATAGTGAGATTGACGGAACGACACGTACTCTGATGGCATTGGTTTTGTGTGTGTACTGGAGCTCAGAATCGGCACGTAGCATGAACGGTCTTGAGCTATCTCGTCAATTGTGCATATCAGTTAAGAACTCAGTACTAAGAGATGTAAAAAGGCATGCCACGAATACATTATTGTCTTTGGAGATTATATTTCGAAATGCCTTGAAGCATTAGTTCTACCAGCCGTCTCAAGCCACCTTCCGCGCCTGGTGAATCCATTTCAGAACGATTCGACAATACTCCCTGAACTCGTTCTTTGTAATATTCTAATTTTTTCATTGTTTTGTGAACAATGCATGTATGTTTTTCTTAATCTTTGATTTTACTGTGTGATTTTACGAGAATGTGGAGATTGAAAATTACATTTTTGTTGATTCGCTTTGTGTTTATAAAGAACAGCACATTCAAAATACAGAATGTAGAAATATTGAACTTGTTTCCTTTTACTTTACGGGAGTATATGAAGAATTCTGAAAAACTTGTAGATGTAATTAAAACAAACATTTCTTGTTAGTCTTAAATTTCCCTCGTCCAATTTATTTTCCATGAATGCTGTATATTCTCCATCATGGATTCACAAATGGAAGTAGAGATATGTCTGGGTGTTTTTTGTGTCGTTTCTCTACAGTTATGGAAAGTAGGTACAAAAAAAGTTTGTATTCGAAAGCCGAGAATAAGAGCATCAACATCCCTCTGGAAATGAAGACCGACCCCACAAAGCATACCTCATTCGTAGGTGCACGAACACAATCCTCTTTCGGGACAATGCTCGGGACGGTGCAGCGGGAGCGGGCAAAGGGACTCGCCGTTTTCAGCGGCGGCGCGAGGCGGGTGGCGTTTGAAATATTTAGCATTATGTTGAAACCAGCAGACGAGGTAATTTCATTTGACTTGCTCCGAGCGGCGCCTCTGGTCTGCGGCCTTTGGCTCGCCCGCGCACACTGACTACGTCACTCCGCCCCGCCCCTTCTCGCTCTATTCCTCTCCGCCACACCTCGCCTTTCTCATCCCCGCCTCCTACCTGCGTAACCCCGCCCCGCTTCTCCACGTCCTGTCCCTCTCCGCCACAGCTTGGCTTTCTCGTCCCCGATTTCTGCATACGTGTCCCCGCTCTTCCCCTTCTTATCCTTCCCTGCCTCCTTCGCTCTCACCTTCCTCACGCCTTCCCATCCGCTGTGCCTCCCTCCTCCACCCCTATTCTTACCCGCCATTCCCCGCCCTTTGCAATTCAACGCGCCTTTCCCACCCTCCTCGAAGCTCTTGTGTGGTCCTCCCGCCACTCCTCACTTCGAACTTCAAGCGCCGGCCCCGCCCTCTGTCCACGGTTCATCTATTTTCATTTCCGCCACGCCTTTCTCTCTCTACATTTCCTCTCGAATCGCCGTTCGATATTCTCTGCTCTTTCTTCTCCGTTAACTTGTTTCGTTTCATCTTTACTTGTCTCCTCCGATTCTTTATACTATATGAATTATCGTTTCACATAGTTTTTTTTTTCTATCCCTTTCTTCTTGCATCCCCTTGGACGTATCCCGCTTTTCATTCTTTTCACTTTATTTCTTCCAATTTTTTTTTCTCTCTCTCTGAACCACGTTTTCCTTGCATGTTTCCCTCGTCCATCCATCGCGACCTCGCTCATCTCATAATCCTCTGTGCATCGCGCCTGCGATCTCGCTGCCGCCCCGGGGCGGAGTTCCGCGCGCGCAGAGTGTGTGTGATTTCGTTTCACGGTTTGTGTGAGCAGCGTGCTAATGGCAATCCTCTGTTTTCTTTCAGGTACGTATCCCCTCCGCTCCCGGCGCCCCGCGCCCCGCGCCCCGCCCACGCCGCGGCCGCGGATGCGGTGGCCGCCGTCGGCGTCGCCGTCGGCGCGTCCTCGGGCTGCGCGCCAGAAAGGTCGGTTGTCGGTGGCTCATCCTCGGCGAGGATGCCGCCCGCACGCACGGCCTCCCAGTGGCCGGGTGGACGAGCGCTGGTGGACAAAATATGAAAAACAGCGGAAACTGTACACATATTGATATTTCGCGGGTGTGGGGCTGTCTACCAGGATATTTTTGTGGTATATCAAACTGCAGAAAATACGCGACGTTTCGAAATATTATTTGTAAAATGTAGTTAACTCGCGTATTAATATTCAAATCAATTTTGATTTTAGTATGTTTTGTAACGTTTTATTTGGATTAAAAGTTTGCATAAACTAGAAAAGAAGTTGCTTAACAATGCAATTATACGAAAGCAATTGTCGAAAACAAAAATATTTGCGATTATGTTAATAATAAATATAGTACATTTTTTTCGATCTTTTAATAAAACATTGAAAAAGGAAGCCGTGAGTTATGTATCAACACTTATTGCCTATCGCAGGCCGACTGTCTGCCTTGCATTCATCTAATATTACGATTCGAGACTGCACGAGAACGTTTCATGTCACGTTGAATATATAATCGTACAAAATATGACACCGGTACCGCAGTAGTACCCGATGGAAACGACAGATTGTAAATCCATTTCCCACACACAAGACGGAATTTAGAATTTACAATAAACCAGAGCTATCTGTCTGAGAGCGCAATGTGATGCAGCGCGTGCCACGTTCTGATTTTCGACCCGCGCGAAACAGCGCACACACTAACTGCGTCTGCGCTCGCGGCGACGCTCGAGGCATCAGCTGCGCCGGACGCCTCTGCGCGCGCGTATTCCGCTAAAAAGCGACTGCGCGCGCAGCGTTCCGGACCGCTGCGTGCTGCCGCCCTCGCCGCCGCCACCGCCGCCCGCCCGCTCGCCCGCCAGTCCGTCTTACTGGCTGTAAATACGCCGCGCGCCGCCGCCGCTGCCGCGAAAGTTGGTCCAGCTCCCGATGATGTTTGGTGCCTTTGTAGGCGCTACAATAATTTCCTTTGTGCCCGTTGTGCTCTGAATGTATCGCGTTGTTAAAACGGGCGGAAAAATCGGGGCCGATGCGGTCTTTTTCCCGATGGTTTTCAGGCGCCGGAAAAATTAAGCATTGTTGTGGATAGGCTTCGAGCGATGACTTTTTATGTTTGTTTTTTTAAACGTTGTTTTGTTCCTCTGGGAAAAATCTTAAGAAACGTGACAAAGATGAAATTAGTGAAAGTTTTGTAAATTATTGTGATTTATATTGTTTAAATTTATTAGTTGAGTGATGATAATGAATGAATGAATGATTAACACAAAAAGTTTAAAGATTAAGAAAATTTGATTTATTTTATTTTCCAGTAACTCTCTTCTTTGGTTCAGAGAATTCATGGTATCCTCCACAAACATCAACCGCCCCGAACCAAGCATGAACTGAGCAGTATTTCGGGAGGTCAAACGGCGGGGTTATCGCGTATGCGCGGTAGGTTTCCCCCCACTCGTTGAGAAGGATTTGCCCCATCGTCATCCCCAGCACTAACGCCACCGCTCTGCGTTTCACATTTCGATTAGCCGTGCAATCCTGCAATTACCGGGGGCCAGGGCCACGGGGTGAGCTCTGCCGCCTATCACCGATCCCCGCAACTCTCCTGCGATTCCTGCACACTGCTCCTCGCATTGCTCCGCCGTTCGGTTCGCATTGCCCCGTCTCTGTTTTACAACCCTGTGCCTGCACTGTGTCAATTCACAGGATACTATAGGCGAATAGGGTGTGGCTTTCTAGTGTTGGTATCAAGTGTCGAGTGTTGGTATCAGTCAAATGATGGAGGTAAAGCTGAAGAGCGGCCGGGCGACGAGCTGTGAGTGGTGACGAATGGTTGCAGGAGATGAGCAGCAGTGTGCAGGACCAGTGCGGTGATTAGTAAGGTGCGGTGGTTAGCAAGGAGCGGTGATTAGTAAGGAAAAATGGTTAGTAAGGGGTTGGGGGAGGGAGAAGCTGCTGCGTCGAGTAACTTGGGTGGGAAATAACGATTGGTAGGTGGGAACGAGCGGACTCGTAGGCAACGGGCAGCGCTATCGAGTGTTGGTGAGTAAAAACCACTGACGGAGTGTGCTACCGAGCGTGTGGTGACGAGCGGCAGAGAAATGTGGCGAGGATTGGCGGGCGAAGCCGCACAGCTGCGTTGAGGAAGTCTGCGATCTGCTTGAAGCATCGAGCGACGGCGGGCAATGACGAACCGCGGTGGTAACGAGGTGTCAAAGAGGAACGAACGGCGAACGGCTGCAGAGACAGAAAAGCAGCGGGAAGCGGCTTGCGGCAGACCCGAGTGTCGCTAAGGCAGCGTTTACACTGGAGACGATTTTGTCCCAAATTTCAGTCAGCTTATTTTGGACGGTCAAAACCAAACGAAAGGGGTCTTCGTCAGACTGCCGGTATTTCTATCCGAAGCGGTCTCTTTGAGTTCACTATGACCGTTTGTGTTCAGTTACTCTGCGAAGGGACCAGTTTGACAGGACGCGTAATAAAATGTTATGTTGGACAATGACGTTGTGAGAGGTAGTGTCGAATCCATCCAAACGAGCTAACTGCAAAGAAGCACCTTCTCGAATTGAGCACATAAACATAATCTGCAGTTTTGTTGCCTACGGTAGCCAAGCAGTAGCTGTCAATGCGGCCCCTTTTTACAACAACCTCTCTGTACCCGGAACGTCTGACCCCAACAACCCACGTACCTGGAACGTCGGAGGAATCGGCCGACCGAAATATCGTCCAAATTCGTGTCCACTGATACAGCCGCCTAAACCCCGAGTGCAGCCCGCAGCCCCTAGCGCTTGTATCCGGAATGTGGGACGAATCGGCCGACCGAAATTTCGTCCTAAATCGCGTCCAGTGGGACGGCCGCCTAAACCCCGAGCGCGGCGCGCATGCGCGCGGTCCCCATTCGGCGCGCGTATCGCGTTGCCTCATTAGCGTGGGAAATTCCGTGTCGGGGCGAGAGCGTGCGCGGCGCCGTTCCGCCGGAGGGCCGGCACCCGTGCGCTCGTCAATCGCAACGGGATGAATTAGCCCGCGGGCCTAAGTGGGAAGAGTACGTGCCTCCCCGCGGGGAATACGGCCTCGGGAATTTAGATTCCGCGTTTGTTTCGCGCTGGCGGCGACGTGGTGTGCTGTGGAAAGGTCGAACGTGGCCACAAAACGGAAGAGCCTCTCCTGATTTGTCACATCGTCTCGACTCGACAACTGTACCTGTGAAGAATCCGAAGCGTTCAATGCTCTTCAGAAATTATATTTGTAAAACGGAGTTGCGTTTCTTTCGTTCTGCGTCCGCTGTTAAGTATTGTTAAATGTTCACCAGAATGTGGTAGGTTTCTTTTAATTTTTTAAAAATTTTATTCTTTATTTTAAGATAACTCGGAAAAGGAAATCGGAGGTATTTATGTGTGGCCGCTGCGCAAGAGCTCCCGAGTGGCCGTGTGTGTGTGTGTGTGTTGAGTGGGGGGGGGGGACTCGCGCGAGGTGTCGCGGGAAGTGCGGGTCGTTAACTCGGTCTTCAAGTGCTGTACGTGCCTTAATGGCGTCTTCCGATGCTGCACGTACACGCAGTCATTACCGCACTATATCCGTGTCCTGCTCGCTGTCCCCATGTTACTTGTCAAGAAGCGCTGTGACATCTTTTGTCCATTCGACCACTGACACAGGTCTTGCAATCTTCGCTCTATCGAATCTCCGACTAACCGTTTCTGATTATCCATGATTTTATCTCCTATGTATTTTGCTGGCTGTTTTGTATATTTAGAACTTACTAAATGACTTGGTTGTAAAACGCTGGGTGAAACAATAATGATCGGCGATTTTTATCCATGCCCCTTCATCATTCATCTTTTACGGTCGTAATCGCAGCATTGTTATAAGGACAAATAATATAACGGAACAAATAATATAAAATGTTGCCAGGAATAGTTCCATACTGAAGCTCAATATTGGGTTCTACTTCGTAAAACTTTGCGGTTCGTGAGGCAAGCGGGAACAAGGGCACTTTTGACAGCACGCCTTTCCCGCTCAATGGTCTCTTGTGTGCCCGGAAGGATACCGGGATTAAGAGCTACCGGTCGGAGCAGACTGCGCTCGCCTTCAACTTCGCCGTCGCTTCGCCTCGCCCCGTAGTACTGCGCCCCTTCTGCAGTTCCGTCCCCGCCCTGGCCACCCCCACCGGTGGCCGAACCCCCTTCTCCGCATGCCCCACCCTCACCCCAGCAGTCCCGCAGCCAGCTTTCCCGGCCACCGCGGTTCCGCCCCACCTGTCCTCCACGCACACACATACCCACACAGCCACCGCCCCCTCTCACAGTGCTGACGCTCGAAACTTACGCCTCCTCTTTCCCCGCCCCAAACTGGCACCTCCGCCTCACCACCCTCCCTTGGCTCCCGCTGTCGCCGCCACCCTCGCCTCCGCTCCCCTGCTCCGCATTCCCCTCACGTCGCCTCCGACGCGGAGCCCGCTGTCGCCACCGCCACCGCCACCGCCGCCGACTGCCGGCGCTTGCTAACGACGCGCCCCTCGTTAAGATGGCGGCCGCCGCAGCACCTGCGCGCGACCCCCCCCCCCCCCCATTGCTCTAGTTCCCTCGCCGGCGATTCGGCGCCCAACTTTCCCGGGCGCGGAACTTCAAGTGGTCGCGCTTCAACGAGAGATTTCGAGTGCCGATGGCGAAGGAGGGTAGCCGCTAAGGCGTAAACGGGGCAACCGATGAATTGCCATTTTTTTTTTAAAAAAAAAAGAAGAATTTGAGCTATCACAAATCTGTTTTATCCCAAATATTATAATCCTTATTTTAAAAAAGGCTAATACTCTATTCTAAGGAGTTTGGGGGGGAAAAGTTATTTTTTAACTAATCTTACTCAGTGGAATAATACTTAGAAGCGGCGACGTCTGGTAGGGACTTAAACTTTATTCGAATCATACGCATGGCATTTCTTTCACGAATAGCGCCCAATTAATTATTTCTTCAACAGACATTTTCAAGAGCATTTGTAAATTTTTTGCACCACTGTTGTACGTAGGAAGTTCTTGTTTCAAGTCCCGTTTTCTGTTGGGAGTTTAGGCGCGACCATACATCAAAGATCAGACAATGCAGTTCCTGTTTTGCGACAGCTCTTCCCCCCGCATACGCGAAATACGAGAGCAGTCGGACGGGTTTCAGCAGCCTGAACTGTTGTTCGTCGAAGAAAGCCTGCTTCACGTGACCTCGCACGGCGACCTCGCGACACGTGCCTGGGCGCCAGCCCGCCTTGTGTGAAACGTGGGAAGCAAGACGGCTGAAATTGCTCGTAAACGTGTCCTTTTATTCGGTTGTTTATTTGTGGGAATGAATCACTTTCGTTCCTTTTATTTTTTTTTTTCATGTAAAATTCGTATTGTTTTACGGTGAACATTTCACTGTAGGCGTAATGTCCTGGAGCTCATTTGAGATCGAAAAACATCTGAGGAAAATTTTTGTCTCTAAAGGAGTAATTTTTCCCTAAAACATAAAGCATATCAAAAATTGATATTTTTGTTTTGAAAGAAACAAATAAAAAAATATCATGATATCCTGTTTTTAAAAGACATACTGTAACTGCTTTTTATCATGAAACTTTTAAGAGTTTAGCTGTTTCTCACGTAATTCAATTAAAAGCCATTGTAGCAATATTTTTTCCTAAATGTTGGTACAAAATTGAAAAACAAAGAAATGGAAAAACTGACGTGAAAGTCTATAATCATCCTTTATGTATGCCCTGACAAAATTTTTCTCATACATTTCATGCGTATCGTAAATTATGAATTAGTCCTTGGTCTCACATTTAATGAAACTCAGTATATGATCAATTGCAGAGAAATCTCTCTAAATGGTAACAATCATGAGCAGGCACATTTTCTCACTATATACACTGTACAATACACTATAAGCGGCCAATATGTCTATACCGAAGAGTTCTGCTTCTCGGTATCTCGATCTCATTCCATGGACAAATTTGTAAATTATGACAGGCATGAAATGATAAGGATGTTTTTCTCGGTGGATGGATAAAGGAAGTTTTAACACCTTTCCACCTCTCTCTTTTTTTAAATAATCTTTGGAAATAATATTACGGCCTTAATTAGTTTTAATTGAATCCGTAAGCGACAGCGAATATCTTTTTTACTTTACTTTACTTTAGAATTTATTCCTTCATTTTTATTTTTATCCTTTATTTTATAAGGCACTGACTTTCAAGAACTTTCCGGGCGGCACAAGGCCTAGCTCTGCGGAGCCTCCTCCTCGGGAGTCGCCAGCTGCGTGTGGCGATCTTGGCGTCCGCCTGGCAAGAGGGCATCCGGAGATTGAGACCTCTGTCGCCCGCGACCCTCTGGCGGGCGGTGCGGGCGCGGAGGCGGGGGCGGGGGCGTAGCCCATGTGGCCGTCGGGGCGCGGGGGCGGGGGCGGGGCGGTGGTCGTAACGAGGAGCGCGCCCTCGATGACCTCCCGCACATGTGCGCTCTCTTGCGACCCCTAACGACCGCCCGCCCGCCTGCCGCCCGCTGCTCCTGCTGCGGTCTCGAGTCTTCCGGTGGGTGGATGACGGGCCCTCGCCGGCGAACTCGAAAGATTGTCTCTCTTGTAGCAGAGACCTCGTTTTTCGATTGGCTGACCAGGCCACGTAACGTATTTTTGGATGCCATCAACATTTATAAAGAAAATCCGCTACGTAGAAGAAGAGGGACTCAAAATTCTACATTTCCCGTCAATCGATTCTCAGTGTGTTTTGGTTGTGGCGCAATTTTTAATCCGCGATTTCTTGTTTTAGAAGAACTTAGAACTTATATAGACAATTTATCCGTTTGCCAGCTCAGCTCACTTGTCCCTCGCACTCGTACGTCCGACCATTATGCCACGCGCTACCAACACGTCTAGCCCGTCACTCTCCATTACTACAGTTCATACAGTTGCGAGTATGTGACCTCCAGCACTTGCCCTACGGATGTGAGCTGGGACGTCCACATCCCCACTCGCCTTGTACGTCTCGTTGGTCCGCCCGCGCGTCGTCCCACCCGCTCGCCTATCCACCCACCCGCCCGCCCTCCCACTCACTCACTCACTCACTCACTCACTCACTCACTCACTCACTCACTCACTCACTCACTCACTCACCCACCCACCCACCCACCCACCCAACCGCCCGCCCCACCCCGCGGCGCCATGTCTCGCCCGCCGCGTCACCGTGCGCTGCCAGGCGTCTTCCTCGCCGTCATCCGCTCCCTGCCTTATCGGCGCCGCCCCTCGCCGTCGCCGCTCCCCCGCTGACTGTGGCGTCCGGCCGACGCGGTGCGGCGCGGCGCCTCGTCCCGTCGCTCGTAAATCGGGAGGGGAGGGGAAGGGAGGGGTGGAGGGAGCGGAACGGAGCACCGGCGACCGACGGGCGGCTCCCTCGCAGTTAGTAGACTCCGACCCCCTTCCCCTCCCGGGCCATTTCCTGCGCCCCGGCCATCGCCTGCGCCCTAGCCCCGATTCCGTTCCGGGGCAGTACTTCCCTCGGCGGTGTCCGGGTGGACCAGGCGTTTGAACTACTATCCCATCTAATCATCTCACGTCCACTTCGTCAGTTTTCGTTTCGCCTGCCTGAAAGTGTACTTGTCTGGCCGACAGTAAACGTATCTGCTTGCCTGCTCGCCCGTATGTCCGTTTACGTGTCTGTATACACGCAACTCTTCTTGCCGTTCTGTCTGCTTGCCTCCCTGTGCCTGCATCCCTGTCCGCGCAAGTCTGTCTGTGTGTGTGTGTGCGCGCGCGCGCGTGTGCTTATACGTCTGTGTTTCTGCTCCATGTGTCTATCACAGTTTTGTATCATAGTATCACTTTTTTGTATTTTACCTTCCTTTCTTCCTTTCATACTTTTCCTCATAGTCGCATGTGTAAACATCAAATTCTATCACAACTTGCTTTTCCCTCCTACATTTGAGTATCGGTCTCTAGTTGCAGCTTCCTCTTTCTGCCTGTCCTTAGTCTTCCCTGCTTCCCGATTTCTCTTTCCTTCGGTCTCCTAGCGTTTCTATTACGGGAGTGCAACCAGCTCTCAGCAATTCCAGGGCAGGTACGGCTCAACACATGTTGCTGCTCTAAAGATCAATGTTGAGGTGCCAGGTGTACGGCACAGCTCTCCTGCTATTGCGGACTTCATGTAGTTCAGAAATTGTTAGACCTTTCCAAGGTAAGGAAATGGCTCGGCAATAACTTCTCGGGTAGTTTTGTCTTCCCATTAGGAATTTTATTTAAATGAGCAGTTGTGTTAATGAACATATTGTATTCCAATACTGTTTATTTTTATAATGTCAACTTGCGTTTATGGAAGTGTACTTTCAAAGATAATGACTGTATTATTACGGTAGTGATTCAGACTGAAACCCTTTTGAATACTTTACTATAATTTCTTCGTGTAATATTCATGTCCGTTTATTTTCTGAATTTAGCTGAAACACGATTTGGGACGGTTAAACACTTTATAACTTAAGATTGCCTTCTCCGCTCACCTCAATCTCGGATTCCGTCCCCCATCAGCGTTGCCCGGGTGCCGGGGCACGCGCGGTCGTCGCGCCCAGGTAGCAAGGCCCAAACGCCCGCGGGCGATCGCACCACTTCCGCCCATTGCCCAGACATCGCCCTCAAAACAAAGAAATTGTCGGCTGCTATCAACTCTGTGCGCACCTCGTGCGCCGCCTATGTTTCTTTTTTTTCTAAGGCACGACCTCGATCCTCCGGTAGGCATTGGCACTGTTCGTCCGGCAGGAATGTTGTTGCTTTCCTTTCGTCGGACTTTTGTTTTCGGTGGCGTTTGTCACGTGCCGGTGCGGTGCGGCCGGTGCGGTGGAGGGGAGGGGAGATCCTCGCCGACGGGATTCCCTTCCCCCTCCCCGCCGCCGCTGCGTCCCCCCTCCCCTCCCCTCCTCCTGGATGCTGCGGCCGCCGAGACGACGACCTTGAGAGTGAGGCGAAACGGCAACAGTGCGGGCCGCGCTGTCGGAGTCTCCCAGTTCCCACGGAGCGGCGCGCGGCGCCTGCTGCCCGCCGCTCGCCAGGCCCTTCTACTACGCGATCGAGAACTATCGATTCCGGGCGCACTCGCCGGCTCGCTCCCTGTTTCCTGCTGGTGATGAGGGTTGTCGCGCTCGACGGGAACTGCCACATTCACTCTTCCTTCTCTCCTTGTTCGTCTTCGCCTCTCCCTTGGGTCCAATCGCCCTCCCCCCTTCGTATTTCTTCCTCGTCTTGTCACATTTCTTTCCAAGATAGTCCACGTTTCTTTAATTCTTTTCTCTCTTCTTGCAACCGGCCGCACCCCTACTTCCTCTCTCTTCCATTCAAAAACCATGCCCCTTTCACTATTCTCCTCCCTCCCTCCCTCCCGTTCTTGCGAATCTTCCTCCACCTGGCCCTCCTTCACTTCCTCTGATTCATGTCACTGTTCCTTTTCCTGCTTCCTTGTCACTACCCACCCCTCCCTAATCTTCTCGCCCTTCTTCCTTGTCACCTTGCTCTTGCAACTGCCCCACTCCCTCTTATTCCCTCTCAAGAGTCCCCTTCATCGTCTTCCCCCACTTCCGCCCCATCTCCTTCGCCTCCTTCGCGGCCTCAGATGTAGATATCGCGACGCGCTCGTGATAAGCCGGCCGTCGTTGCGCCATTGTTCGAATCCAACACGTCCGCGCCGCGCCGCCCCCAAATTTCGAAAAGGCGGCTGCGGCGAGGCGCATTCAAGCTTCCGGAGGGGCCGCTGAATGCCCGAATGCCAGAATCTAGATTTACGCCCGGGGCGACTAGAGCGGACTGACGCCACCGCAGTGCGGGATGGTCCCGGTTTCGCCCGACGAAAACTCGCCGCCTAAATGCGGTTTTAATCGTCACATTGTTCTGTACATTTCTGACCCATCTGAGAAAAACGAGAACCGATGGAAATATGTAATAGTTTTTATACATTGTGAATGAATCTTTCCGATTTTCGCTTTTTTTAAATTCCTCATTCGTCAGTCGGGAAATGGAAATGTTCTAGCAATGTAGCAGAAATATTGCAATTAAAGTGCAAAATATATTACAAAATAATAAGCTATTCTAGCCAATGATTCAGTTTGTAATATGCTGTTTTTGTATAGTTAAAATATAGTTAGCTGTGTGATTTTCGTAAAATGTCAGCAGCCTGTAAAAAATACCGTTCTAAGTTAAAAATAAATCGAAATAATTGTCAGAAAATTAAAGTTTAGATGTTCTTTGTTAGTTTTTACAGCTTTTTCAACTAATTTTGCGTGCACAAAATTGGAAGAAGTAGCGGTGGTTTCACGGCTTCCGGCAGCCACCGGGGAAAGCCTAAAACCCGCCACCCGAGGTTGCGTCGGGGGGGACGATAAATGAGCTCATGTGCACAATGCCGCATATTTCCAAGAACGGATTTGTTCCTATGCGTGTGTTCAAAGCCGACTGCAAAATGGATTTCCCTCCGCCTCCGCGGGGGAATATTGCGTTCTGGGCGGCGCAGCTACTGAATGCGGTCACGTCAGCACAGAGCGGCGAAGCCGCACACGTTGCGTACGCCGAGACCACGCCACGCGTAGACCCAGCGCCGACGGCAGGGGGGAGCATTGTTCGGGCGTAATTACTCCATTGCCAGGGATTCTCGTATTGAAAAGGGGAACATAGGGGCGCGGCGCGGCGCGGCAGGGAAAGTGGAAGAAACACCTTCGCCCTTGTTTATTCTTGTCGCGGAGAAAGCGTAAAAGCGTTGTTTTCCGCAGATATTGTAATGTGGGACAACGCAGGTGTAATGCGAGACACACCAGAAGGGCGGACGTTTTGCGGACACATTCGACCGGAGCGGAGTTTCACAAGAGACAAGGAATGTTGTTGGTTCGGCTTCACGGGATCGTATATTTGTTATTGTTTTGTTTGAATTGTTGGCTATATTTTGTTGTAGTTGTTTGGTTGATGTAAAGCGTTTATTAAAATAAAGATTAGAAGGCAGATAATTATCTTTTATTGTCTTGGCTCTTTTTTTTTACTCAGAAAATGAGTATGAGGAAGACTTTAAGATCAGTGGTTCATTTCACTGTGGTCTAAAAATATAAGTGCTTTGAGGAAAGGGGAACGACCCCAAAAATGTGCAGTGCATAGCATGTTTGCGACCCTTTATTAAGTAAATCGCATGTACACTGGTTATCTGCATTTAATTTGTTTCTCGTTTTTTCAATATTTTTAAGGCAGAGATCTTCGATAGCGTAACACGCAAAGATAACGCTTCTACCGAATTCGCTCCGAAGCAGCGGGATCATACGTTGACACGAACTCCGCGCTGCGCCAATCTCCCAGTCGATCTTTTTTAAGCATCGTTCAATGTTTGCGTTTTGGCCGGCACAGTTCTCTAGCGCAAACATGGAAGGGGAATCCTTTCACTCTTTAATCGAAATCGTGTCTTGCCAGTAGCAGCGACGACTTGATGTGTACTTGGTGCTATGTGTACTTACAGCATTCCCTGAATAGAATTCTGAATGAGCAAGGCACTCAGAAATATTGATAGAGGATCTCTGAGAATATTAAAAAAACATGAAATAAATATTTGCGCTATATTTAAGTCTTCGTTTATTTGTGAAATCTCAGGCGAAAAATACGATGTTGGCTAGTGATTAGATATTTTGGAAGGACGAATTATAATTTTGGGACTACGTTCTGTATGGTAATGTAACAAAACTGAAATTAAAATTTCATGACGTAACGAGACAAGATACACACATTGTTATAAGTAACTTCAGTAATGTGTGATGTATCTACACCCTTTTTTCTTTAGTGTCAGTGACGTTTCTACATTTACATCTTCCAATCCTCCCGGGATATTACGACAGAAATATAAGTTCAATTTTTGAAAACAGATTGCTATTATCGCTGAAGAAAATCCTTAAATTTAGGTTGAAAAGATGTCAATATTTAATTCTGTTTTTCCGTTTGGTCTCACACTTTTTGTACCGAGTGACCATTCAGTTCGCCACTACGTATGACACAGCTAGCCTTATGAATCAGCTAAGTTCCAAGATGCAAGCCGCCCGCCATTAAATATTTGGTATTGACATGTTGCGTTATGGAACTAACTTTTTTGATATTGTTGGTAAATAAAAATCATACGTGTATATGTATGGTTGCCTTTCGTTGCTTTACAACATTCTTAATAATATGTGTTTACAAGCACCGGTTTCCCCCGCCCCGCCCCATCCCGCCTCGCCCCATCCCGCCTCGCCCCGCCCCACCCGCCCCACCCCGCCCTGCCCCACCTCACCCCGCCTCTCCCCGCCTTTCCCAGCCTCGCCCCGCCTCGCCCCGCCTGCCCCGCCTCGCCTCACAGACACCAGTGCTCCGCGCATCCTGTGCGCCCCTTGCGTGGAGGGCGCGGGGCTTAAAGCTGGAGCGGCCGACGCTCGAGCGCCGAGAGCCCGCCGCTGCGCCGCGCCGCGCCGCGCTGCGCGCCGCCGGCTGCGTGGGGGAAAATGGCGTGTCGGCCGACGGGTTTTTCAGGCGCCCCCGTCCTTCACTCTCCCTCCACCCCTCCCACGCCACGCCACGCCACTCCTCCGCACAGCTCCGATCCGTCCGGCCCCTCCCCGCCCTGGCCGTGCCCCTATCGCCCCCACGCCGCCCTCGCGTCGACCCTGCAGCGCTCCCGCTCGGCCTCGCCCGCCCTTCACCCTCTCCGCCCCCGCGCCGCCCCGCGCCGTGCGGCCGTCCGCGGCAGCGTGCAGGGGTGCAGTATTGATCAGCGGCGGCGGCGGAGGCGGTGGCGGCGGTAGAAGGAGGCGGGCCCTGGGGTGCATCCCCGGCGGGGGCGGCGGTCGGGGCCCCTGGGGCGGCGCCGTCACTCCCACCCCTGCGGGCGAGCCCCTGCGGGACGCACCCCGCCGCGCCGCTGCGCTCGACGGGCAGGGTGCGCCCCTCCCCTGACCCCTGACGCCGCCCGTCCGCGCTCTCGGCTCCTTTTCTTTTCGACTGCCGGATTTGCGAGGAGAATAGCCCCCGCCGCTTGTGAGGGAGGAGGTTTTCGAGGGCGCTGTTTCTTATTTGTTTGGGCCTGCGTGAGAAGATTGTTGGGGGAGGGGGGCTCTGCGGTTCGCGGCTGCTGCGGGCACTTCTGCCTACAGCTGGGTGTGCCCCTGAGAAGAAATAATTCCGTTTCTGTTCAGGAGCACTGGATGTCTTGGGAAAATATTAAAAAAAAATAATTTTAACATATTTTTTGTGTGGTTAAATGTACGTACAACTCTTTTGTCGAAATTTTGAGAAACACATCTGAATGGTTTCTACTTTCTCTTTAAGTATTCTACTTCCGACTCGCAAACTGTGCTTCTCAGAGATCACTGATTTGGGTATTCGATTGCTCTCTGATGTTTTGACTGTGACACGAAGAAAGCGTCGCGATACAATGAAAGTTTATTGAATCTTTCATTATTACTCAGAACGCAATGAATGTCCCATCTTTAATATTGCTTAAATCCTAGCTTGCTTGTTGAAGTTGCTTTTTAACAGGGTTATCTTGTCAACTTCTCTGGTAGGCCTACTATAAGCTGAACTCGTATCGCGATATCTGGATACGACACCAGCGATGGATTTCGTCGGTATCTTTCTCTATTTTCCATCCTATTTCTTTCCTTCGCATCTCCCTAATTATTACCAGGTTTCATTGTCAGGTCACCGAATAATTACCATCTGCGAACCAGTACATGGTATTGTACAAAATAACGTAATTTCCTTTTCAGCTCCTCCCTCTCGGCACCCCCGAGCATTTGCACTCGCCCAGTGCAGCCTCCCTCCCTTCCCGTGGCGGAAGTCCGCGGCGTAATCGGATTTATTACGAAACGGTGGCAGCACGGAAATATTTCGCGGAAAAGGGACGAAAGTGAAACCTTTAAACTCTCTCGCCCCGAGTGGCTTTAACAGCGGACTCGGCTGGCCGAGCCCGGCCTGGGAGTAGGGTTCCGTGAATAGCGAGAATTCGCTTTCTTGCGGGCCTGGCCGGCCGCGGTGCCTCGCAGGCTGGCCCCGCGCGCCGTTATTAGCGACCGCTTACGTCGTTGTCGGCCGCGCCGCCTCCCGCGAGCGCTGTCCCTGCAGCTGGCGTTGCTGCGGGGCCTCCAGTTGTTGCGCTGTCGCCACCGGCAGCAGTCGTTTCGCTGTCCACGCCGACTGCCGCGGACGCCGGTGGGCGTGCGTGGGGAAATATATTGTAACTGCTTTCAGGAGAACTGTTTTTATTGTTGTATGAAATTGTGAAAGCTGAAAAGATGACAGTAAGGTGAGTTTTGAGAAATAATAATAATAATAAACAAATTTCGTGCACGGGTAAAATTCAAGAATAATTCTTTCTCAGATAATATGGGAAAATACTACACTTCACGTGACGATTAAGCAGTTTTTGTGTTTCTGAAATTTGGTGAAAACAAGTATTTATCGCGTAGCTTTGAGCACATACGAGTAAATAACTTGTTTTTTTCTTTTTCCACATGAATTTTTACTTCCCAGAAATGTCTTAAGTGGGACTTGTTTCCAACTTTTTTTTATTTTTTTTTTAAAAAAAGTACAAAACGGAAATGAGCATGTAATACTAAATTATTTGTACAAAATGAATCTATCAATTTTTTTTGATATTATGTATTTAACAAAGTTATATCCGTGTGTACAAAAGTGATATCCATCTTTGTCACTAAGAAAAAAGAAATGATTCATACCACGTCTGTGATAAGCCCTTGCATTACAGAACAGTACTCTACCTTGCAATACGTCCGCACTTGTTTCGAACTGCAGCATCCACAGCGGAGCTATAATTAATCCATTTTTATATTGCTTCGTTCATCTCATGCACGATATTTTTTTTAAAAAATTCAACTCTATTTGCTATTAAAATCTTTCCAGAACAGCGCCGTTTAATTTTGCATATCCTAAACCGTTCACTTTCATAAAAGGGAATTTTTATGTGGGAAAAGGGCATCTCGGCGAGGATAATGGCCAGATAAATGTTTTCGAAATAGTTAATAATTGACTCTCCGTTGACCCGACCCTGCCTAAAGGGGAACTCCGCACTATATAACGAGGCCCATCTGCTTCCCCACTCCTCTCGCCCGGCGAGCTGGGTGTGCGTGGTGGCGGTGGCGTTTAGGGTCCCCCTCCCCTCCCCTCCCCTCCTCGCCGCCGTCGCGGCCCCCTCCCCCGCGCTTTCCCCCTTCCCCTCGTTCCGCGAGCGCCGCCGCCGCCGCCGCCGCCGATGCTTCCTCGTGGAGGCAGGTCGGCGAGAAGCATCAGTCAGCGGCTGGCGTCCGCGCCGCTCCTGCCGCTCCGCCCACGC
Source organism: Gryllus longicercus (assembly GCA_038098605.1). NCBI lineage: Eukaryota > Metazoa > Arthropoda > Insecta > Orthoptera > Gryllidae > Gryllus > Gryllus longicercus. Next base: position 82,120 of record JAZDUA010000221.1, read on the forward strand.
CTCCTCGGCGAGACTCTTCGATTCGCTGACTTCTCGATTTCGCGGAGCGATTGGCGAGGCGAATTGTGCCGCCTGCTTCGAGTCTAATGAGGGTGCGCTCTATATTACGTGGCGCTGTTGGCCAGGAATTGGAAACGTTAGTGCGACAATGAGATTGTGTCCGCTTCATTAACCTTAATTTAATAATAATATAAACTGTGCTTATCTGGATGGAAATACAACGAGGAGTTTCGAGTGAATATGGGGAGTACGCTGACGGTTTATATGAAATATGTATTGTGAAACGCGTGTACAGATTTAATTTCCATGCCCAACATCGGGCTATCATTGTAATGTACTCGTGATTCACAGGCTGAACTATTTTGGCCTCAAGTTGTATTTCCTTCGTAAAGCAAATATTTTCGTACTCTTCCTGGAACATAAACTAAGAGACTGAAGTCTTCCTGATGCCATTCTGAAACGCGGAAAACAGCTTAATCGGATTAGAATTAATAGATATTTTCCCCAACAATTAGTTATATCCAAATGTCAAGTTAACTTCCTATAGAGTCTTCACTCGGTACCATTGTCTTCACTCGGTCACAAACTATCATCAGCTCATCAATGACGTTTCTACGTACCAACTCATTTCTACGAACCGCCACCTAATATAATCCCGTCATCACTGTCAAGCCCGTTATCATCGTCGTCGTTACGGCAAGAGATTCAACCATCTCGTGAACAGCAGCAATCCGTCACTTCCACTACCTTTGTCACCGCAACGGGCGCTTCCACGGCTCGGAGGATGGCGGAACAAAATCACGCGCAGATTTAAATCGCGCATTAAAGGGAGCGGGGCGAACGGGGCTTTTAAATGTCCGCTTAACGCCAGCCGAGTCGCGTCGAGGCGTTCCCTTTAAGTGTTGCGAGTCCCGCGGCGCCCAACCCCGCCCCGCCCCGCCCCGCCTCTCCCATCTGCTCTCGGCCGGCGCTGCCATCGCCGCCGCTGCTGCTCTCGCTTTCCCGCCCGCCACGCCCCCTCCCCGCCTACGCAACCCACATCCACCGCCGCTGCCACCACCACCTGGCCGCGGTCGCGGTCCCGGCTAATAGATACTGCAAATATATCACCCCCTCTTTATCGCGTCCCGGGCCATCTGCCGGAATAGCCGCGGCCGCATTTCTTTTTCGTCTTTCCACGAGTGTTCCGCAGACAAATATTTATGAAGCGTACATGACGTAAGGATGGCCGAGTACCCCGCGTGTAAATATTGTGTAAAGATTTTTTTTCTGGAAATTACTTTGGGGGCGGGCTGCGTTATTCGGTATATTTCATCCGGCCGAAACTTTTGGGCGCACGGGGGTGGGAGAAGGGGTGCAATTACTTTTCCGTGGAACACAGCGGGCCATTGTCCCGGGAGCACGGGCGGCCCGGACTCCGCCAGGTTGTAAAACGTCTTGCGCCGTAAAATTACTTTCTTACGTAAGCGCGCCCGACCAAAAGTTCCTCGGAAGTACGAGCCTGGACCCTGAATAACTGCTCCATTGAGCACACGGGGCCGCCGGCAAGTGGTAGAATAGAGGAATTAAGGCGGCGGCGGAGGTGAGGGCTAGGAATGCAGCTGCAACCGGAGAACGACTGGCGAGTGGGCCTGGCTAGGAGTATCCAACATTCAACATAAAAAGCTGATAAAAATTCAAAACATTACCTCCTGTAATGTGCGTGTGAAAAGTTGACATGGTGGATGTCCTTTACGTCATAACCAGGCCTTCATAAGTGAAAATGGAGGAGGAAAACTATGAAAACGGAGGAGAACTGAGATACAAGTTCGTGGTTGTTCGTAGTGGAGATAAAGGTCTCTGGAAAAATGGCTTTTTAAGAACATGAAAATATATTTTAAAGCTTACTGAAATGCGGTTTGCCAATGAACTATTGATTGTTCAATATTGAAAGGAGTTCGATTATCTCGTTCCTTCTTTGATTGCATCCACTGTGGATGTATGGGTGTATGCAGACATACGTACGGACTAGAGTGTGGATGAATAAAAACAGACAAGAAAAAGAGAAATCACTCTATCATTTATGCTCGTGGTAGAGGTGTAATTGGTGAGTGGTGAGGCAATCTCTTCTGCATTGGAACATTGTAGGTTTATACGTAACCTTGCCTGATATTGCAGTTTCACATATCATTTTAGAGCATATTCAGTACCAAACGGTCCGTTTTGGACCCTTGGTCAAGGCATATAATTTATTAGGATGAAAGATAATGTGGTCAATAGTAAATAATAAAAGAAGATAGTATGAAGTTAGTGAGGAAACAGCAAAACATAAACCGTTTTGGGGGCGTGATATTTCGGGTTGGCTTATAAAACATATTTTTAAAGATATTTTTCAAAATTTGAGTTTATTATATTTATATGCAATTATATACAAAATGTTCAAAATTGTATTTCTTCAATTAAAAGAGGTTTATTATGACTTAATCAATATCCCACGTGAATATTGTATATTCATTAACCTTTTCAAGTCAAAAAATACTATAGTTATAATTTTTCAATTAAAAAATTCAAATTAGTCAGCTAATTGCATTATTTTTTACACTTCAGAGAACCACATGGCGCAAAGTTAACCTAAGAAAACCCGATAAAGAAAAACGAAACATTGTATAAAATTACAGTATATAAATTTGACTGAAATTGCAAGACAAGCTTGGCTATTACTCGCATGAAACAAATTGTAAACGGCCACAGCCCCCCGAGATATCATTGACGAAACGCAGCGCAATAGCCACTAAACCTCCAACCTCCCCCCTCCTCTTTTCCTCCGCGTGTCGCCCAAGGCGCGTGGAGCGCGCGGTCGATCCCATATCGACGACTTGTTTAGAAACAACACGTCATCGCGGCTTTCTCCTGTCCCCGCGCCCGCTGACAAACGCGCGCCAGTTGGCTCCGCGGGCGAGCGTTTCTTCACTTCCTCGCCACGCCCCCGCCTCGGGCGGCGAACGGCGGACGCGAGGAAGAGGAAGAAACGAGGACGCAAAACCGCAACGGCAAAGCGCTCGGGCTCACTCGTCCGTTTTGTCTTCCTTGACCCCACCCCCACCTTGCCGCGCGTTCAGCCGGCCGCTCTTCGTCTCGCCTGGCCCGCCTCACCATGTCCCAGTTCATCCTGCCCTACTCTGCCCTTTCTTACTCTGACCTTCCCTATCCTGCCCTATCCTATTCTGCCCTTCCCTATCCTGCCCTATCATACCCTGCCCTGCCCCGCCCCGCTCTCCCCGCCGTGCCCCGCTCCGCCCAGCCCAGCCCACCCTGCTCCGCCCTGCCCTTCCTGCCCTGCCCTTCCCCGCCAAGCCCCGCTCCGCCCTGCCCCGCTCCGCCCTGCCCCGCTCCGCCCTGCCCCGCTCCGCCCTGCCCCGCTCCGCTCTGCCCCGCTCCGCTCTGCCCCGCTCCGCCCTGCCTAGCTCCACCCTGCCCCGTCCTGCCCCGACCCGCCCTGCCCCGCTCCGCCACTCCCCGCCCCACCCCGCCCTTCCCCTCGTCCCGCCCTGCACTGCACTGCCCTCGCCGTCCCTGCCCTGTACACTGCGTTGCGCTGCCCCGCTCTGTCCCCTGACTCGCTCATCTCCTCACCCCGCGGCCCCGTCATAGAAAATATTGATAATTGGATGCAACTCATCTGTGAAGCAATTTTGTACTTCTAAATTTTTATTCGATTCGCAGTATTTTTTTTTCTTTTAGTGTGCGGAGAGTGATTGTTCCCCTGCTATCATCAACGTCGGGGAACTGAAAGTCGACTCCGATAAAAACAACCAGGCGCCAACTGAACGTATTTTAGTGAAATACGATTTTAGCGAGTTTTACTCAAATTTGCTCGCCAAATCCAATTGATATTAAAATCGGGCAATAATAACGACCTCTTTTATGCAAAGTTCTTCGTGCATTTTAATGTAACTCGCCGAATACTTATTCGAGTGAAAAACATAAAACAGAAACAGCGAAAATTAAAATAGGCTACATTTCCGCGTAAATCGGACATTGTTCCGAGAAAAAATTCTGCGAAAGTAAACGACCAACGGAACGATGAAATTTCGCTTTATTACTTCGCTTGAAACTTTTTCATAAATTTTGCATCTCAGCATTCCTGCTTTGCGTACTCGGAACAGTGAAGCGAGAATGGTAGCAAGGCCCATGTTCGAATAGCCCAATTCAAAATGTAATTCTTCTCGGTTATTTGATCCTAGCGACTATGTTGTCTTTATTTTGTCATTCCATTGTCTAATTGAGTTTCCTTGGAATATGAGTTGATTATTTTATTTCCTGGGTATCTATCAAAATTATGTTCTATTTATTTCCAATGAAGAGTTACATTTCTGTAACATGCCTTTGCAGATTAACTTTTTGGAAAATATTAGTTGTCAATTGGCCACATAAGTTTTTAAAATTTCCGGTGGTTCCATAGGAATTTGCCCAGTTAGATCTACTGATCTGAAGCAATTGTTTATAACTACAAAAGAATAACAATGAATTCAATTAGCCTAAAGTCGTAAATCTCTAGTTCAATTGGATCTGTAACTCTTAACTCCGCACACGACACGTGCTATCGCTTTGTGCCGTGGAGAGGACAATTTAGGTATGAGAGCGTAGGCTTCTGCGGCGGGAATCAGTACCGACTTGACTGATCGGAAGACTACGCCGCGTCGTATGCACTGGTGCCAAGTTACCGGACAATCAAATAGATAAGAATTTAGGTATCTACATCACTCAGCATAAATTCAGTAGGGTTAATTTATTATTTGATGAAAGTAATTCCTGTTTACAAAATATAAAACTTAGACACAACTTTAATTGGGGTTGGAAAAGTTAGGAATTTTATAAAGCGCATATAAAATCCTGTAATTCGGCGCTCTTCTTTAATCCAATACAGTTTCCTCTTATATATGACGGATTACTGAGGCTGCTGAAATTAATTACATGCATATTCGTGTTCTTCGTGATTGTTTCATATAAATTAATACAAATTGTTTGTGTTTTGGGATTTTCATAAAATATTTTTTCATTATATGCGTTTAATGGCAAATAAAAATATTTCTCCAAAACACAATAATATTTATATTAGTTATAAATACTATGCGTTTGTGAGCGGTGTTGTTTCCAGTATGCACTACTGAGAAATCGATTACTCGGAGCCCACGGGGGAGTGGGAGGGGGTGGGGGGAGGGTCGTGACCCCCGAGGGGGCTCAGCGCGGGACCGAGCCGCCGAGGCGCACGTCGCTCCCCTGGGCGCCACGCTGCGCCTCGCTGCGCCGCGCCGCGCGCTGCCCGGGTTAGCTTAGCCCGACGCCGCGCCGCCGGCCGGCTTAGTCATCGCTGATTCAGTCCGCGGATCGAATCTCGTCCGCGCTGTTTGGAACCCCCTCCCCCCCCCCCTCCGCGAGCCGATGAGTCACTCGTCGCCGATGTCGCTGGCGCGATGCGATAATTGGGTCGCCCCGGGAACGACAAGTGAAGCAGCGAGTGGAAACGCGCCGACCGATTTCTTTCGGTTCGGTTCATGCGAGAGAGCTGTCAGGCGATGGTGTCACTTCAAAACGTTCCTTCAGACGAAGGGGCGACGCTTCTGGTTCTTTAATTATTTTTAACTCACAATACTAGTTGAGCACTTCTATCCGAGAACGATGCGTTTTTTGAGATCATAGTGTGTCAATACAGTTTCCTCTTCGCGTATTTTCTCTGTCAATAAAATTTCTCATTTTCCAGAAAGATTAACTGTTATCTAAATCGTGATAATATTTATGAATAATATTTACATATCGTGCTGTGTTTGTCCATTTTGAAAATATATCTAATTTATTATTAATCGCTACAGTTATTTCATTAAGTGAATATTGAATTTTGAAGTCGTCTTTAAGGATTTCCTGACCTGACGTTTAAGGAAATACCCACATCATGTAGATTATGTCAGTCGTGTCATCAAAGAATGACCTCAAATAAAAATGCGAAGAAGCACTTAGTTCTGGGGCTCGATTTTGTTGCTCAATGTTCACATCGATCGCGCATCTCCATTGTTTACGGCTTCCTCATCAATTACCCCCTCCTGGTCCACAGCACCCCCTCCTCTCAGCTGGGGATCCGCTCTTAAGCAGCAGGTTTCCCGAAGAGTCGAGACAATTACCAGAATAACTCGATAGATTCTCAGCGAGAGGACTCCCCAGGGAGCGGTCCCATTGAGTCACCGTCGTTGACGAGTCGCAGCCGCTACGAGATTTGGAAGGTTCGTTAGGCTGCGCCTTTCGGGACGCAGTGCGCGGAGCAAGATGGCGATCTCCAGAGCGCGGAAACGGGCGGCAGTTGTTTTGGTCTTTTGCGTGTTTTGTATCAGTCGCTCGTATTACGACGACCTAACATTGCCAGTGTTTCCCTTACCGCGAAATATTTTACCCTTCATTTCGGTTGATTTTAAGAGCTTCCTCCTAATTCAGTTTTGGGATGTTTTCTCCCAGCGGCTGCGAGTTTCTGATGAAAGTCCCCATCAGGCTGCTTTTCGGTCCATCGCAACCGGCGTTTGATACGCCCTTCGTTTCAATATTTGCGTAATTCTTATCCCAACCTGCGCTCCTGCTACGCGGCTACTTTTAACGGTGGTCGTATCTTCGTCGAAACGATGCGCGATGTTTGCGAACTTGAGACGGAGACTCGAGTTTATCCTGCACTTTAGGTGGTGAATTTGATATTTTACTTGTGCCGTTCTCCGGTGCCGAGTTGGGAGGAGGGAGGGCGGGCGGTTCGTGCAGCGTGTGGAGGGAGCGTGGGCGTGGAGGGGAGGTGGGAGTAGCGGTGGGCGCGGGTGTGGATGTGGGGGCGGTGCGGGTGTGGATGGGGAGGGGGAAGGCGGGCGGAGTGGCGGTTTCATGAATATGCGATTCGCCGTGGTGGCGACGGCGGTCGCGCGGTCGCCCCCCTGTAAACAAGACAGCAACAACCGCGCGGCTGCGCGAATCGAGCGACCTCCATCGCCGGAAAACGCGGGTTGATGCGACTGTGTTAGGAAAATCATGGGGTTATTCCGTTGTGCGTGGTGTGTGTTCGAATAGTCTCGCGTGTTCGATTATGATTAAAATGGAATTTGAGTGAGACATATTTGAGGGCTGCACTTCTGGAATAATTCTCGTAATTCCCAAATAAGGTATTTCGTAATTTCCCAACAAACATTTTTCTACAAATATCATCAATTGTTTATTTAAGCCTTAATTATTTTTCCTTATCTTCCTGTGTTCCTTTCTGTAATGTTAATATTTTTAATATTATCCACATTAATTATAATCCTTGTTACTTTATCTGGTGCTCAGCATCAGCCATTCTTCTCCGATCTTTCCTGACGTTCGTACGCCGTGTGTCTCTCCCCCACGTTGCTCTGTAGACGCCTCATTCACCGAGCAGCGCAAGGACACCTCTCAGGGCTCTTGACATACTTCGACGTCGCCAGCCCCATTAACGCATTGTGGGCAATTTGCTCCAGTCCAGCGGCTCCTTTGCCCGGGTCCGCTCGGTTCAGGCTCAGCTTCTTGAGCGCTCGCCGCGGCCGTCGCTGAAGGATTCCGGCCATCCTCCGAGCCTCGCGGCTGGAACCGCAGGACCCTCAGTATGCTCGACTTCAGCTTATTATACACCCTATGGAAAAACTGAACGTTACTGGGTCGTACAGTGTGTGTGCATTTGAGGAATTTTGTTGATCAGGGATTTGTTTTATCACTGAGGGAGTCGACCATATGTTGTGTGCCCCAGAGAATGCAGTACTGGCTTAGGTGTCTCTGCCCATTAATTTATTTCACTGCAGAGTGACCAATCGGAAGTTACATAGTGTATGATCCGGCTGAGGCGGTGCCCTGCTGGAGGCAGATACTTGCTTGGGTAAAATACAGCTAGCCGACGAGTTTGTTGGCATCGGATCTCTCCATGCAGGGAAGAACACCATCACCACCTCCCGAAATAAAATATGCACTACGCTTCTGAGGCTAATGACCTTAGTACTTGACAAACCCGGAAACATCAATCAATTCTGTTACTGCAATTTGAACGCCATCGTTGCTGGCAGCCGTGGCTTCGGGGGCAGGGTGCTGAGTTGTGGCTGCTGGTCGCGAGGCCGCCTTCTGGGGTAACCCGCCCGCGCCGCGCCTTGACCCGTCCCGCGCGCCTCGCGTTGGCGCTGGCTTTCGTAAGGAGCCACTGCGGCGCTGCGGGCGCCACCGCGGGTCCACGGAATGCGGAGCCGTTGGGAAATGCCCCCAGGGAGGGCTGGTCCGGGCGGGCACTCCCCGCGCCTTGGGGAACGCCTGTTTTCCGCCGGCCGACGCCATATTTGAGAGGAGAGGCGAAGCGACATCGCACGGCATATCCGCGTGGGTTTGTTTGGGTTGCTGAAATGATTTGGACACGGTCAGCACACGGCCGCGTTTCTCTCTTTTTTTAGGTTTTGGGGCTGGCGCGACAATCGTATTTGGTGGTGAAGGTCGAAAGATGTGTTTTCGGGCGTTTGGAAATCATTATTTTTCTGTCTTTATGTTTTAACGTTAATGGTATTGGCAGGAAGTAAGAACATTTCTCATAACTGATGACAGAACAAGGCAACCTTTCCGAATCAAGAAGAATAGACTCGAAATACTCTGTTACGACTCTGTAATTAATGTGGCTCCCTTTTGTAGTCGAGTGTCATTTTTTATACCTTTCATTCTATGCATCGTGTATGTCATTACTTTTCACCGAATCCGAAGACTTCCTGTAAGGTCAATATATTTACCTTTTTACATACCATTGCAATATCAAACAGATTTTTTATCATCTTTTGTTCAATTTACTCTTACATCGCACCTATAATGTGTACAGTTATTGAAAGAAGAGCATACATACTTATTTAGGACACATTACACAAATTTACTTAGGGCACTTAGTATTAACAATTTGGAAAAGTGAATCAATTTCACCTCATACTACTCAGTCTGGGATTAACACTATTAATTTCACGGCACATTAAATGTCATTAAAGATAGAAATCTCAGTTCAAGTGTTGTCGAAACTGTGTAGAAAAAATAGCGGGTTCCTTAGTGCTACGAACGTGCTTCGTAAACGGAGTGCGTAATGCTCAGCCTAAGGCTTAATGGCCAGACCATACTACAACATGGCTCCCAAATGTATAGAACGTTACAAGGTACTGTACAGAGAAGGTGTTATTATTGTCATTATTATTATTATTATTATTATTATTATTTTATTATCTTGCCTTTCTTACACACAAGGTATCGTATCCAACTATTTATTTCATTGAGCTATCGCACACAAAGAGTGGGAATGAAATCGTGCCGTGTGGACGAGGAGGGGCTGGCAGAGCCTGGGAGCTCCCGCGGCCACCGCCACGTGCGTCGCCCAATCGGCCGCCAGCCGCCCTCACCCGCCGGGCGTCAACGGCGGTGCACCGCGCGGGTCGGAGGCCAAACACGCGCGGCGCGGCGCGTGGGAGCGGCGACACCCACCCCACACACACATACGCGCGCGCGCGGCGGAGGCAGCGCTGCAGCCTGCGTGGCCCGCACGGCGACGTAATTGTCAGAGGGCCGGGGTTCATTGAACCGCCAGCCCGGCCAGGGGACGCAGGAGGGGGCGGCCGATTGAAGCCGGTAGCTGTGGCGGACAGTGGCAGGCAGTGGCAGGTGGCGGCGGCGGAGACGGAGGCGGTAGTGGCGGCGGCGGTGGCGGCGGCGATGGCGGAGCCGGTGGCGGCGGCGATGGCGGCGGCGGCGGCGGCTGAGGCTGCGGCGGCGGCTGCGGCGGCGGCTGCGGCGGCGACTGCGGCGGCGGCAGCGGCCGTGGTGGCGGCGGTGGCCGTGAGAAAGGAAGCGCGGGGCGCCGCTACCGGCCCCCGCGGGCGCCCGCGCGCGTCACGCCAGTCGCCGAAGCAGAAGCAACAGCAGCCGCGGCCCGGCCGCCTCCGCCTCCGCCGCCACCGCCGCGAGCCACTCCCGCGCAGCTCGGCTCAGCGCCGCGCGCGGTGCCGTGCGGGGCCCTGCGTCGCCGAGGCGGACGCCCCGGGGAGCTGCGGAGCGGAGCGGAGCGGAACGAGCCAGTGTGGGACTGCGCGCGCTAGCAGGAAGACTGGAGGGCAATATACGCGGGAGTTCGAGGAGGTTGCGAAGAAGAAAGGATCGAAGGGAGGAATGAGAAGGAGGGCATAATAAAATGGGGAGAATGCAAGTGTAATGTTCCTGAATTTTGTGCTGAAAGAAGTGTTTTAATGTGAAGAACCAACTTAACAAATCACTCTGAAATTTCTGATTCTAAAATACCACGTAATTTTTTGCCTTTTCTTAATAGAATTCATTGTGATGGATACTCTACATTACAATTCTCGGGGTTGAAAATAAATTAAACACAAATGGAAGTTTCTTTTGGAATCAGATATCTCTGTTTATCTCTTATACTTCACCAAATAGAAGAGTTTATTTTCAAAATGAAGTATTTCCATTTCCATTTGATTTCTAGTTTTACACATCATCAGGGGAAAGGCACGAAGAGTGTGAAAAATTAAGTGATTAAAGTTAAATAGAAAGCTAAGCAGGGTAGAAATTCAAATTAGTGTTCATTTCTTGTTTATTTACTTAGTTTTGCGTGATTCGCGATTTTAATTAATACGGCTTTATTATATTAAGAAACTCTCAATCGATAGTAAATGTATTAAAGGAACGTACTTTTACCATTAATAGGCATTTGGTGTCTCTGATACCTCGCGCCGTTCGTGTCCCCTTCGCATTCTCGGCGGAGTGTCAATTGCCACCGCGTGGGCGAGGGGTCACTGAGGGTTCGCGTCCGCCCAGCGCGTTCCCAGCCGCTCCTCCTCCACCGCCGCCACAGCCGCTCGTCTCTTTACGGGACTTCGGGTGGCTCCTCCGCCTCCACGCTTTTGCAATCTCTCCCTCTCTTTCCCTCTCGCTCCACCTCGCTGGTTCCCCGCCCCTCTCCCCCTCCCCCGCGTCGCGCCTCGGCCCCTCCCTCCCGAACCGGTTCCGTTTAAATAGAGGCATAAATATTAATTTGCGCAGTGAATTGATTAGGGCTTCGGCGTTTAATAGCTCGTTTTCACCGGTCTCACGGTGCGCTCCCGCCCCGCCCCGCCCTGCACCCGTCTAGCGGTCTCCGGTTCGGTTCTCGCTGCGGCTTCCGGGACGTTTTTGGGCGGGGCCGCCCCCGTGCTGGAGTACGCTGGTGTCTGCGGATGTTTTTACGTAACGAGTATCCGCGGCGGGACGATGTAGCCGTGCGGTTGGTGTGACTGCCTCACTTTCTGCGGATTAGCGGGCTCGTAACTGACTCGATAGAGGTCTTCAACCAGATGGTATCCGCTCTCATAAGCAGGCTGCGTGTGTAAAAACATAGCGGTTCTTGAGAACTCGAGTGAAAGTCAGAATTATACATGTGTCCCGCGTAAGACCTAATGGTGTTGAATGAGTACTTACGTCAGATTCAATGAGAGATTCCCCCCTTTGAATATAAATTACTCGTATGAGTTCTTGCACCAATGTTTGTCATTGCTAAATATAACAAGTCACGACTGTCCACTGTCACCACTGTGGTATACCACTCTGAAACGTCCGATTCTGAAATTCCACCTGAAAGAAGTCTATAGATATCTCACTTTGGGAATAAGCTCTTCAATTGACTTCATGAATCCTCACCCACTATCCGGAGATACTTTTGTTGTAAAGAATCGTCTGTTGAATTTGTGATATGGCTGAAAGGGTCTCTGCACTGCGTGGCTCGCAGGAGTGCGTGGAGGCGTTGACCGCGAAAGCACGCGTTGGCGTCGGCGTCGGTGGTGCGCGGGCGCGTTCATAAACTTTACAGCCTTTCCGCTTCCTCCGCAGCCGCGGGCGGCGCCGCTTCCGATTCCGCCCCCGGCGGCCCTCGGGCGACGCCGCGGTTTCGCGCTAGCTCTTCTCCAGGGATAGCGGTGGCCCCCATCCGCTTCCTAAGCTTCCTCCTCGAGCATCTCAAATCTCGGTGCCCGGCAGAGAAACTGCCAATGCTGCGGGGCTCTACCTGGAACTAAAGTTCCAGACAGTTTTGGAATTAGCGGTTAACTGTGCAGATGTGATGTCACAGCGTGCGGTTCTGCCGCTTCCCTTACCTTCATCTGGCGTCTTGACGTATTCAATCACAGCTCTCGCTCTCTCATCGAATCAATTCACTTCCGCGTTGGCCTCCGCGTCGAAGCCGTTGCGCCGGTCTCGTCCTCTCCCCCCACCCACTTCCATCGCTGACCGGTGACTACAATCCAGTCCACGCATCTCCTTTTGCTGCTGCTTCGCCCTAACCGGAGCCACAATGGCCGGAGCCCGGTCGTGGCGCCTGCAGGGCGGATGACGGCGGCGCCCGTGGCAGGTAGCAGCGCGCCGCGGCGCGGGCAGCGGCTCCCGGACCGTGGGAGAGTCACGGCCGCAGCCGCCGCAGCCGCACCGCTCCAGACCAGCTTCACTAGTAAGAAAGTAAACGGCAGCCGGCCAGCGCAAATCGCGTGATTGATGCGCCTTCGCGGCAAATTTCGTGATCAATCGAATAATCGAGAGTTAAGTGATTTAAGGGCTTGATAGTGGAAGATTCTATGCTGAAATGAATTGTCGGAGGTGTTATGAAGGGAGAAATTTTTCTTTCTCGAAATAGTTCATGATTATTTTTTTATGATAAAAATGTTGGTCCCTTACGTTTATCATTTTCCTCATTGTGTATTCCATCTATTTGTACCAGATAATAGCTTCACCCTTGTTGAAGGAAATAAGTAAATGTTATACAAATTTGTATCATATTTGTACTTTCTGCAAGAATGAAAGAGACGTTTAAACGCCTCTCCATCTCTTAATAGATCGTTTCTTCCCAAATTACTTTTAATACGATTGTAATAATACCTTGGTAGCGAAGACTTTCGCTACCAAGGGACTTTCGCTTCGAGGAAGCAAAATTAAATTGTTGTTCATACGAAGCCTCATTTTACACCACTCATACAACACAAAATTAACAGCTTGCATACACAGATACTCCGTCGATTGCCTCCTGACATATTGAGACGGACAAGATAAAAATGAAGTTTAGGAGCTACAACTTATCGCCGCACATGCCACCTTGCGGAACGCCTTTGACATCTTAATCCCAGCGGAGAACAAAGGCACCGACTAATGGCCATTCCTCGTCGAGAGAGAGAGAGAGAGAGAGAGAGAGAGAGAGAGAGAGAGAGAGAGAGAGAGACAGGCAGTGAGAGAGACAGGGACAGAGAGAGAGAGAGAGAGAGACAGGCAGTGAGAGAGACAGGGACAGAGAGAGAGAGAGAGAGAGAGAGAGAGAGAGTGTATGCGAGTGCGAGAGATTTGAGCCAACCTTCTGCGCCTCGAACCTGCGTACCGGTAGGGCGCCTATAATTACAGCACCCGAGGAGATGTTTCATAAAGGGCACAACTGCGAGGCGTCCTAGAAACGAGCTGCGGTGACCGCCGGGGAAGCGTATTGAATTTATTCGTTTGCTCTTTTTGGGCGGCATCTTTGAACGGGCTGTGCACAAAGGCTGGTGGTACGAGGAGGCGGCACGAGCTCAGATCTGCGTGTCACTCGCGGCGAAACAAGTCGTACTGTTCGGAACAATGCAGCGAAAATTGTATAATGCACTGGCGTCGCGCGGGATTTACTTATTGCGTCGTATAATCACTCCGGAATTGTAAAGGCAGATTACGAGTTTTACAATTCATTCCGTGGGGTGCCACAGGACTTTGTTGCATGACGAAACAACCAGAATTTCTATCTCTAAGTGTTGGTGATCGTGAAACTTTTCCAACTCATGATGAAGTTCATTTGAGTAAAGATGTTAATCCTAACGATTTCTTCGTAAGGTGATGCAACTAATGACAATTCAAAGAGAAGGAAAGTCATTGTGTTTCTTCAGTGTTTCTTGCTCTATGTTGCCAGTTCTTGGATTGTCTCCCATAGAGTTACCGGACGGCGCTAATTTCCTCGAGATTACTGACTAAAGAAGTCGTATCTAGGAGGCACGAACTCATATCGATCCGCGGTTCTACCGTACTTCCAAACATCGCGCGTTTCTCGCGAAAGCCAGGCGTTTGTGCCCGCGCGCGCCGCCCCGGCCCGAAGTGCCGCAGGCGCGCGCCTTATCGCGCTGATGGCGAGCGTGCCGTATCACGCCACGAGGACGTGAGATGTTAAGCGCGGGCGCGCGGCCGCTGGAGTTCCACAATCCCTGGAGGCAGATAAAAACTCTCCAGTTGGAGGGGCTGGCCGAAGAGGCGGAAGCAAAGTGCGAGCAAGTCGGGCGCCGGAGGCGTTCTCGCCGAGAGGGATGGGCGGTGGGGAATGATGGGGAGCGATTACCAGCATGGGGTGAGCGGGCGGGGTTCCACGAGAAACGTAGCGTGATGACGTTGCTTCGATTGATTGATTGATTGATTGATTGATTGATTGATTGATTGATTGATTGGGGATCCTAAGCCCGTCAACTGCTCCAGTATTCGTCTGGCGCTAATCGGAGAAACCACGGGAAAGTACCGATCACAGCTGCCGGCCACTAGCATTCTCCTCCAGACAGCGGCTGAATTCGGCACGTTCCTTCAATGTACGGTCGTATTAATCGATCTTATCTGTCTCGTACAAGCCGTTGTCGTCTGGAACCCTTGCTCATCATCCTGTTCATGCTTGTCATCTGTCCATGTTTTTACTCTGTGTTATTTTATTAGAACTTCAATGCCAACTTTGTACGTATAAATGTGCTTTTCCAGTGGCGCCATCAGAATGTTTCTATGAAGGGAGCTATTGGTGTAGTATACCGATGAGTTTTTCTTGTAAAGAATTGCTCGTTCATACTAAATTTAAAATTTATTTTTATTTGAAAATATTAGTTATAAATAATTAAGATATTTTATGGCTTACATTACTATGGAAAAGAAGTAATAATCTGTATTTCCGAACACGTGTTATCGGCTTCTGGGAGAAGATCTAAAAGCCTATTACCCCCCCCCCCCGCCGCCGCCGCCGCCAACCCCGCTCTTGGGTGCACTACTAACAAATATCTTTCTTCGTAGTGTATCGTTAAATACAAATTCCCGAATTCAAACGCAGTTCTCGATGAATATGTAAGAGTGCCGTACCTGCAAGTCCTTCCGTGCTGGGAGTTCGCGTCGTGTCGCGACGCGTCTGCGCGTGACGCAGCTGGGAGTCCCGTTGCGTGCATTGCCAACGCGGCGGCCTCACGGGCGATTAATCACAAATGGATGAAATCGCGCGGCCGGATGTCGTTTGCTTTATGTTCCAAGGAAAGGCGTCACAATAGATAGATTGCTGCGGCTCTTTTCAGAGGTATATGGGTAGATTTCTTGTCCTTGGTGGTGGTGGTGGTGGTGGTGGTGGTGGTGGGAGAAGGACTTCAGGCGAGTGACAAATCAAGAGTTCTAGGAAGATAACTACATAACTTACGTTTTTGTCTATTTGGAGGATGACGAATCGGTAAAAGCTTCGGCGTCACGCGATCTAATGGTTGTGTAGTTATTAGTGTACAGCATGATGTTTGCTTAGTCAATGGACAAAAGGGTTATTCCGTATGATATTATACGGAGTTGAACTTGTGTCTTGCACTTAAATATTTTTCTTCACGCATGTAGTCCTGTCAGGGAGTTTGAAACTGCAATGTGAATGTAGATGGTAGCAATTCTGTACAACGCTGAACATGATTAATTTGATGTGATTGTACGTGGCATTTGCATTCGTTGATGTAGGACTGTCGCACAGGTTCAAGGGTGTTATACCAATATAATCGTGGAGCCCGAAGGTCGAAGCCTCATCTGTTTATTCACGATCCATGCTTGAGCGTTCGTCGAAAACATTCTGGCTTGAGAGATCCCTCAGGAGACCGTTTAGCTTTGACGACGTATTTTCTTTGCATCAGACTGTCCTAATATCTCAGTATATGTTTTTCTGCATAGATTTTGTGAGATTCTTTTCATTCACGTAATTTTGGAAACAAATGTGTTTCTTTTGGCTTCAATAGAGAGTATTAAGTGTAGCAACGAATAGAAATTTTGAGAAAGATATATCTATCAATATTGATAATAGGCATCTTTTTATCAAATTATTGCAAGGTATCAATTTCACCAACAATCTTATTAAAGACTATAAATTATTTAGAACATTCGTTTTTTCTTTCTTTCTCTCTTACCTTTTCTTTTCTTTTTTTCTTTTCTTGTTATTTTCTTTTCTTCTTTTCTTGTTATTTTCTTTTCTTGTTCTTTTCTTTTTTCTTTCATTCTTTCGTTTCTTTCTTTTCTTGTTGTTAACTGTATGCTAACCTTGTAATATATTTCTTTCAACGTGTGGTGTTGTTTCTTGGGGGCAATCTCGCGACGAATCGCCGTGCGGCTTCCCTTTCGCCGGCCGTTAGCAGCGGCACCGCGGCCACATCCGGCGTCCGTGGATCACTTCCCGGCGCCCGCACCGCGCGCACCTGTCCGGATGCGGGCAGCACCGACGCCACCGCAGCGACCGCCCGGCGCGACGCGGCGTGACGCGACCCGACGCCTGCCACCGACGCCAGCGCCGTCGCCGGAGGGTTATTGCCCTGTAGGGCGGTAGCCCTCAAGGCCATTGGCCCTGTAGACCACTGGTCCTGCGGGCCAGTGGTCCTGCGGGCCAGTGGTCCTGCGGGCCAGTGGTCCTGCGGGCCAGTGGCCCTGCGGGCCAGTGGTCTTGCGGGCCAGTGGTCTTGCGGGCCAGTGGTCTTGCGGGCCAGTGGTCTTGCGGGCCAGTGGTCTTGCAGGCCAGTGGTCTTGCAGGCCAGTGGTCTTGCAAGCCAGTGGCCCTCCAGGCCGGTGACGCCGACCTGCGTGCACGCCCTCTTGGCAGCAGGCCGGGAAACTTGCCTCGTCAAGCGTTTCGTTTTCTTACTGGTTGAGATCGATCATTATTTTAATGAGGAGAAGCGCCCCAAGCGGAAAGTCGATATTTGTTTGTGGGCTTCTGCAAGATATAAGGAACCCGTCTGCGAGATTAGTTTTATTCACAACCCGGAAACGTTCAGCTCAATACTCTGCCTAGTTCGGAGCACAAGGACATCCACAACGATAAGGTCAATTGTGAATTTACTTGCACAATAACAGCTGCATTTCAATATTCACTGAAAAGAAAATTATTTGAAACAATAATTAAATTTGTGCAGAGAATTGAGTTGTAAGTTAAATAATTACCACTTTCAATGACAGACATGTGAATACATTTTTAAAATAATTTCACTATTGTTAGTTCACAGTAATGAAATTCAAATTTGTGATCAGGAACATTGTGTATAAAAAGGCTAAGGAAATATTCACCTATCAAGTAGCAGGAACGCATTGACACTGCTTGGATACTAGAGGTCGACTATTATGATGTGGTCAATAGCTTTGTTTCCTCCTCCAGGAGAATGTGAGAGCAGTACCTCAACCAACGAGCCACACAACCAGAGCGATCCTTCCCAAATTGCTCCCATTCGCGACCTCACAGTTGGATATTTGAGATTATCTCCGACGATCTCAAAAATGTCGTGGATGTTCTGCGTGCGGATGACCGGCCAAGGCTCTTATTGGACTTCGCTCCTATCATCACAAGACGAACAAGAAAGGAAGTAAACTCGTTGACGAGAAAAAATAAGATGTCTATTCCACACGTTTCTTTGAATATCCAATTGGTATCAGATGGAAATAAGTCGTGACTCATGAGACTGGTTGAGGAAGAATCCTGTAGGTTTTACTCGACTGTTGGTCCTTTTGGCATAAGAGCTCCTCTGCGTTTTTAAAGCTGATGATGTTCTTGTCTTGGTAAGAGATATAAAGCAGCGGAAGTGACAAGCTTAATGGTGTTTCTATGAAAATGAGAGAAGTACTCCTTTTGAGAAGGAATTGCATTTGTTAACGTTACATTACCGTTCGTTAACATTCAGTCAAAACTGTTTCTTTTCCCGATTCCAGTGTTGTCGTTTTCTATACGCACTCTGTTTACTAACATGTAATCCTCGAAATCCATGGTGGCGCACTTAGCATCTGCGTATGAAATATATTTCAATAAATAGGGTATCTGTGTTGTGCAGAAAGTCGGCCCTATCTCTTCCTTTTCCGAGTAAAGTACTCCTGTGCATGTTGGCTTTTTAGCACATGCAGTATCTTCCCTGCAGTTGCGACAGCGTTCTTTGCCATATTTGTCCACCGAATACAAACACTCGCTGTGTCGTACGTTTGCACAAACAGCGCTAGTACTTGTGTGCGCCAGTACTTATGTTTCTCCCACATATTATTTCGAACTTCAGTCCGAGGACAAGGATTGCACTCGCTCCTCGCAATTTCTCAGCGCCACCTTTGTTTCTGCTCGCGGAAAGTAGAACTGCGTATCAAAGTCGTATTTACCGCGAAGTCACAAAGGAGATACACAGGCCGTGTTTCCAGTCAGCTGAACGAATCCTTTGCAGAGTTCTCGTAGCGAGGCGTGTGTACGAGACGCGACTCACGTGGGGCCTAAACGAGAGAAGTACGACGTGGAGGAATATTTGATGGCAAACTTGAGGCACTTTGCGCCGGAGGGAAAATCCGCTTTCATCAGCGACGACTCGCCGGCCGAGTCCACAGCGTCAGCGGCGACCGCCGCCCGGTGCGAGCTCGCGCGACAAAGCGCAGAGACGGACGAGTGTTTAGTGTATCGGATCCGATCCGGGCAGATGGCAATTTCGGCCCTTAATCTCCTGCTGCAGCAGAACGCCGCCGCTGCGCACATCCGCCAGGGAACATATTTGCCAGCGTTGTTTAATCGCCGTGTGGGCTTGATTGCGTACTAACGGTGCCCTTCAGTCCTCCGTAATTTCGAAACATCCCAGTATATGCGAATGTTAAACACTGGGGCCGCCGGTTGAAGGCCTGTGGGGAAACACGAGGGGGCAGGGCTACCAATCTTGCGATGTTATCGTAAACGCTTGCTTATTTCGTGCATGGTTCTTTGCGAACAAATATACAAATGCTGCTTTTTGAAATGCTGTGCCGAGGTTAATGGTTTGTTAAAAATGCTTCATTCTGAATACGTTTGTATTAGATTTGAATGTATAGCCAGCATATGATTTATTTGGTACAATTAAAAGTGTATTGTAGTTGTTTCGTTTCTTGAGTAAATCTGATTTTTTTCGATATTCGTATATTGGAATATTGTAAACAAAAAAGGCCTTGTTCTTGACCTGGTTTCTCGATTTCGTTTTCCGGGCAGCACATCAATGGGTTACTGGGGGAAAGAGTGAAATAGCATCACATTGGTGCGTGCTTCGTGTCAGACCTTGGGAAATAGAATATTTTAAAATTAATGAACGTGCAGTGGCATTGCGTGTGGTGCTACCAATGAGGACAATAGACTTAAGGTATTCTGCGTCCCAAAGCAAATGTTTACAATCGCTCTCTGCCTCCAAAGCACCAAACACTTATGTTTTATTACGAGGAATTATGTAATGTAGTCTAAAATTGTTTCTACTGGTTACATTATCTACATAAATTCTAATTCACCTTATTTGCCTCTTCACGGATCTGGATTATAGAGACACGCGACCTAAATGAAATAGAGTATTTGAGTGAACACAATTATGATTGTCTACTCCCAGTAAAGTAAATAAAGCAACCGTGTACATGGTCATGAATGTAATTTTATCGTCAGAAACAAACCTTAGGAAAGAAAACGGAAGATGTTCACGTATTTAACAGGCGGCCGACTGTATCGTACGAAGGAAAGAATAAAAACCTCGCCCCCAATGCGCTGACGACCTTCTGCCTGCCGAGTCACAGCGCACATATCACTTTCGGCTGTTTTACGTCGTTCCTCTGTCGGGGCTTGGTGACTTTCGACCGCGTGCGTTGGCAGCTCCGGCCGAGCGGATACCGATAGGGTGGAGATACTGCGGCGGAAGGGCACGCGCGAGCCAGTGGGTTCGGGTTGCCTTGTGTGGGCGTGGGCGTGGGCGCGAGGCGTCGCCACCTCCAGCTGTTTGCCCCTCGGGGGCGGCAGCGTCTCTGCGACACCCGCCCGCGCCGGTCTTCGAGCTGATACCAAAGGCAAACGCCGCTTTGTTCCGCTGGGCGACACCGCGCTGCCGCCCGCGCCGACGGGCAGCTGACGCAGATAGATAGTTCTGGCCCCCGCCCGCAGTGCCGTGCGCGGCACCGATGGCGGGGCACAATTACGGCGGACACGTGACATAATCGAGCATTGCCTAGAGGTTATTCTGTAAAACAGTGAAAGAAAGGTAATTCACTCAATTGTTCTATTCAGTCGATCGGTCGTATTCACATTATAGATTTACTTATTTGTTGTTTTACTCATATAATTTTTCAATTCGTTCGTTCCTTCAATAATAGTATACTTTCTTTTGTATGTCCGTTCTCACATTCACTTGGTCGGTATTTCATTTATTCTGTGTTATTATTATCATCCAAACTACGCAGCGTTATTCCTTTAAATAACAGTTACTCTTAAAGCCGTGAGTAATGGTTATATTGCTAATACGTAATAAGAAGCTAAATGGGCTGTCTTCCGTTCTGTTTCTCCTATAAACAACAAAAAAACACTTTTGTGGGCGGAGGTGCTGTGCAGATCTGTTCATACTCCGTGTGTGACGGTGTCGAGTTTCGACATGTGCTGCTAACACGGCGGTTATCTCTGGTTGTTTGACCCGGAACCCTCGTTGCCTCGTTTTGTACGGAGATACAGAAACTTCTTTGTAATATGTTCATGGACGATTCCTGTATTTGTCGTGTGGCGTGGCTTTCATTTGACAGATTTATTGGTTATGCAGCTGCTCATGAAGTAAAGAATAAATTGTTTTTCCAATTCATCCTAATGGAAACTGATGTTCTTTTCTAAACAAAAGCAGCTGTATTTCTCCAAATCATACATTACATTTGGCTTGAATAAACATTGTAGGGAAACTGTTTCTATTTCGGCAGCTGTGAGGTACCTATTCAGCTGAAATAATATTCTGGTCTTTATGAAATCTAGTAATAAGTCTGCACACTTATTTACCTGTTGGCGTGTCATATCTGTGAGAGATATTTTCCCGAACTGTCTGTCGAGAAGCAAACATTGGGAGAAATAAGAAAGCGGTATCCATTGCCGTATCCCTAAGAACAAAACTCGTCTTAAGACTGTTGATTACGTTTGTCATAACCCATATGACCGTTTTACGAGTGAAGTGGACGAGTTTCAGCTATCGAATTCACTACTGCGCCTCGAGGGCACGAACGCTAGACCTGGAAACGGAGACAGGCAATGTTTGATAAGAAGTTTCCATTGACAGTATCGATTTCCAAAAGCCGTTCAACCGAGCCTCTTGGCGAACGCACATCTTCTGAAAAAAGATTCTCACTAAGCAGAAACAAAGAATTCGCTTGCGAGGCAGCGACGGCTGGGAACCTCATTCGCTGTGATCCTCTGCGCCCACCAACGCCGTCCCACAGCCGCCACCCACCTCTCCTCACAAGCCATATCACCATCTCCATCACCACATTGCCACCACCACCACTACTGCAGCAGTAATCGCCATCCCGGGGCACGTGACCTCTGTTCCATCACAACTTCCCTTCTCCTCTGCCCCCTCTCACCACCTCCGCCCCCGTCGCCACCTCCGCCCCCGTCGCCACCTCCGCCCCCGTCGCCACCTCCGCCCTCGTCGTCACCTACAGCCCGACGTCACCTCCGCCCCCGTCGTCACCTCCGCCCCCGTCGTCACCTCCGCCCCCGTCGTCACCTCTACCCCCGACTCTACCTCCGCCCCCGTTGCCATCTCCGTCTCCGTCGCATCGCCACCCCTGCCACCTTTGCCACATCCTCCACCTCCTTCAATTCTTCCGCCTCCGCTTCCATCTTCTTGCCAAGGCGGCCGCTTACCGCCATCTCGTCCTCGCGCGGCCCCCCAGAACATCAGGTCGGGCGCACGGAATTTTGAGAAGTCAGAAATGGCCCTGCCGACCTCGACTCGGCTTTGGGAGAAGAATAAAATATTTTATGTGCGGCAAGGTCGGCTTTTACGCCGACCTCTTCGGCCCACGCCGTAAAACACGCGGGGGTGTCCTGTTCTCCCTCCCCTCCCCCCTTGCGTCACGGGCGTGGCTGTGAAGAGCAGGCCCCCGGCCTCGCTTTGAGCGGCTTTCAACGACACTCGCTCGGGGAACCAGTTGCGCGCTGAACGAATCATTATTCTCGCAGTTCTGCTATCTTCCCTCTTTAGCCTGGCGCTCAACAGATTGTTTACGGAAAAGTTACAATTTATTTCTCGACCGCACAATGTGAAACAATTCGATACTGTACATACAATTTTATACAAATCGTTTGATACTTTACGATCTCTCGGATTTGGGATTTTAATTTTATCAGAAATATCTAAAGAATTATCACGAATATGGGTCTTGTTAGTGATTAATGAATTGTCTACTTTTCACTTACTTTTTTTTTTTTTTTTTTTTTTTTTTTGTAGAGAGAATTACATCTAAACCGTATCTTTGATTGAATATAATTTTTATATTGGACAATATTTTGAAATATTAAGTACAATCTGTGGAGTAACTGGAAACTGATTTTTTTTCTATTTCATTACATTTTCGAATGCACGTTTTACGTCTTTCTCGTGGAACCTTTCCCGATGTCTCCAGTCCATTAGGTATCTTTGCACTAACGTACGGCTCACACAGTCTACTTGTCTGCTGGCTAATTATTTCCTCGATGCAAAGGAAACTCCGTGTGCGTTGCAGCGTCCTTTACGACCAATTAGTTTGTTGAAAGCGTCTAGTTCTGTGAAGCTCTCTCGCCCAAAACACTGCACCGAAAACAAGCTCTCTTGCTTGTCTTAGGAATATTGCCGACGATATACACATGCATTTGCTGGCCATTCGTCCAAATGAATGAGCGGCTTTTATATTCCCCCTGACTTGTATTACGGAAACCGCTGGTTCGGAAAATACAACAGATGGAAATAAAAGCCTCGGTTATGAATAAAAAGCCGATTTTTTTCCGAGCCAGAAAATGGAGAACAAACGTATTGAAACCCATTTCCTTGTAATGTACTTCGCGGGGGCGAACCTGCGTGAAATGTGTCAGTTGCATGAGGCTCCCGCTCACTTCTCGCTTTGCTAGGAATGTGTTTGTGGCCACACAATGGTCGCTTCTGGTACAAGTGTTTTTGGAATGACTTGCTCTCTGTAGTCCGTTTCTGGCTCCCAGTGTTTTCAAGCTGTAGGGAGAAGACAAACATTTATTTTTTGTACTTTTGTTCCATATTTATCTTTCTTCGAAATAAATATTTTTTGTTATCTTGGCGTGTTGATAATAGTTCATATTTCCTGCTTTTGGGTATCTGGTTTCTAAACTTTTCGCTAATGTACTTTTTTGCTTTCTTTCAGGTATGTATCATCTAAGAACAGTCCTATTCAAGACGTTGCTCCTGGTGCTTGCAGGTCTGTTATAGAGTAATTGGTTTCGTAGAAAATAAAACCAAATAATCAATTTCGTACGTTGAGCTTCACTAATAGCATACGATTCCTGAATGTGGACTTATGGGCATCAAATCATTGAACTCATTTTGACTGACGTATTTGTTGATAAATAAATGACTTGATTTCCTACTGATATGATTACCCTGAATTTGAAATGTCTAGAAAAAAGATGTAATCGCATCCTAAATATACATTTCCTTAACGAGTTCGCATTTAATTACTGGATAGGGACAGATGAACATCCATTAAACTTATAGAATCTGAGGCATACTTCTGCACGGATACTGTTCTATCCCAATCTACATGTTCGTTCTTTATTTGAAAACGGTGAAACCTATCTAAGATTGTGATTAAAATTTCTGTTCAAGAGAGAGTTTCTAACCAAACACACACTTTCGTCCTGACCTAGAAAATTGTCCGTTGTGAAGAGGTATCTGTTCAAAGAGGTTTCAGAATCCAGTGAAAAGGAAAGAAACAATTTCCCACAAATGATGTTATTTTAATATCTTTTTTCTCGTCATACTGTTTTCGAGAATTGACTTTACAAGTATGTTGCTTTTGCGCAATCGCCATCTTGGCACACTGTTTTGGAACTGTCGATGTCCGTTCTCCAAGTCTCATTTTGTTAACTGTGTGATAGCTCAGAAATCGTGAAAACATTTCTCCCGCGTCTGATTTCGATGTACTATTGTCACTACAACGATAAATCCCTAGTAATTATGAAATGTTGAGAAATTGGGCCAGATGGGTACTCATTGGACAATTATATTTTTATCGCAATTTTTTTAAATTTTAAATTTATTACTTTTGCCCCATAGACATTCAAAAGTCATGACTTGTTACGTTCCATTGCTTTGAATATAGATGTAATGCCAAAAATGTTCTACCGCGTCTACCAATACATACTTTATTTCGAGCGCCACTGCGTTTGCAAACCGCGCGGTCGCTCCGAAGTGCGCCCGTTAATTGCTCCCCACCGCGCACCCGAGTGGGCGGTGACACGGCCGTACCGTTTGCCCACCTGCCCGCCCGCCTCCTTGCTCGTTTGCCCGCTTGCTCGCCCGCACGCTCGCTTGCTCGCCTGCACGCTCGCCCGTCTGCACGCTCGCTCGCCCGCACGCTCGCCCGCACGCTCGCCCGCACGCTCGCCCGCACGCTCGCCCGCACGCTCGCCCGCAAGCTTGCCCGCCCGTCCGTTCGGAGGCGGCGCGTGGCGCTCCTTTATCGATCGGGAGGTTTGCGAACTGCGCATCTCGCGACCGCCGCGTCGGCCGCCCCCGCCTTGACTCCCCGAGCAGGCCGCCCCCGCCCTCGCCCCCGCCCCTACCTCTGACGCCGCCGTCGCGGCCGCCCCTGCCAGCGGCACGCGCGGTACACATCGCGTGTGACGCCCGCCGTGCCTCTCCCACACCGCGGCGCATTGCAGCTCCTACTGGAGTCCGGAGGGAACGGCCGTTGCGGGGTAGCAATTAGAAGGGGTCAGCGCAGTGGTGTAAGCCACATTTTAAGAAAACGGAGAAAAATGAAGTTAATGTTAAGTAGTTGTGGATCGAATGTGTTGAGAAGAGAAAAAAATAGCGACTTCATTCTTAATTTTAGAGAGGGAAACTGGTCAAACCAACAATATACAAATATAGTTCACCTTCTTAGAAAACTAATGTTGAATGTTGAAACTAAGTTTCAGTTTTGGGGGTTTAGCTCACAATTCGAGTCTGGTGTCCCTTATGGGGTGGGGGGACTACCTCTTGTGTATTCTCCGATTTAAATGTAATGTCCCTTCAAGGTCAAGATCTGGAAGTAGAGGGGGATACTGGCGTCCAATCGTGGCCTTCGTTATGACTGTTCGGTATCGGATTTCCCGATTGGATGATTCCCCCTCCCCCTTCTCTCTCCAAACCGTGACATTGAAAGGACACTACATTTAAATCGGAGTATAGTCGGCAGACCGCTCACCTTCAACCTTTCTGTGCCAAGGTTCAAATCCCCGTCTATTCACGTGTAAATTGTTCTGGACAATACTATTTTGTGGAAGGTTTTCTGGGGGTCCTGTTTCCTCTGTCTCATTTCATCATTCTTCAAATACCATTCAGATCAAATCATATCAGCATCTTAACAACCTATCACCCATCCAATGAAACCTCTACTCCATTAAAGGCCGAAAAGGCGTGGCACTTGGGATCATAATAAAGAAACCTACCTTACAATTGGCAGAAATTTTAAAAACACGTAAAGTTATAACCATTTTATCGTCGTAAGCGTTTTCCAACTACATGGTAATACGAATAGGAGAAACAACATTATTGGTGAAATGTCATCTTTATCACTGTGGCCGTACCCACATTATTTTGTATTTGCTCAAGCGCAAAGGGAGCTTTTTACTCTTTAACCTTAATTATTCATAGAATCAACGGTTAAGGTTGCAATAAGATTAGTGTTGCGATGCCTGTTCCGGAAAATTGTCCCCGGGGGCAAATCTTAACTGCGACTTCGTTTCAATTTGCGACAGCACCGCACTTCACGTTGACATAAGTAAATTTATCCTCGGAGAGGTGACAGGCACTTCTACAAGTCTCACAATATCACTGTTCATTGCCTTGCAAATGTCAGCTAATCACGTTTCCCTTCAGAAGACAGGCGCGGTTCCCCAGAAGGAGCCCTGGTGACGTCCAGGCGGCGGTGGCAGGGGCTGCGCGTGAGCCGCGGTGTCACGCGGCCAGCTCCGCCGGCGCCGATGCCGTCACAACGCGACCACGGCGCGTGCAATCGCGATGAACTTCACCGCCGCGGGCGCCTTTGCCAGCGGTCACCGTCGCCCCCGCAGCCGCCTCTGACGGCGGCCGCTCCTGCCACTCATGTCATCGGTCTCTATACTAAGATTTATCTAACCGTGCACTTGACGTCAATCAGCTGTTCACGCTTTCATCCAATCGTGAGCTTAAACGTCTGTGGGCTTGAACGTCAGCTTGATCGTGAGCTTGAACGTCAGTGACGTCACTGTAGTGTGACGTGAATGCTCCCGATTGGATGAAACTGCCATAGCTGATTGCCAAGTGCACTACTAAATAAATACTGATATCGACGTCGACTCCTCTAGCTACGTACACCTCCATCATCTACCTGCACCACCGTCCCCATTGCAGTCATCTCGATGTTCGCTACTGCATCAACACCACTGTCTCCTACATCACAACCAATCGTAAACGGCCAAACACGTTCATGGTACGTTACTGGTTGGCGTAATTCATGCATAACCCCCAGAGGAACTCACAAAGACGCAGTTTACTCGTACGTCACTCGATTTCAAGTTTCGTGCTTCCTACTCTGTGGCTGGTTGACTGTAGCCCCGCAAGCCCCGTCCTTCGTTAATTGTCGTAGACCTGGTAAGGGCACGACGCGACGCTAGTCCTGTGGAGGTGAAAGAAAACCGAACCCAACGTCTACGCATCCAGACGGTAACGTGGCCACGGGCGCCGCTGTTTGCCTGGACGGATAAAACCGTACGGGTAAAACATGTCAAGTATCCCGAACGTGCGTGGGTTCACCGTGTCACGTTGCTGCTACTGCCTGCGCCTTCGTCGCGGCGTCGCCGCCCCGGGCCGGTCCCCCGCTCCTACCGCCCGCGCTATTTGTTTGCCAAACATTTGCATACGACGGCGCGCGTCGGCGGCGCGTAGGCGGCGGCGTCGGGGGCAGAGGCGCTGGCGGGAGCGGTGTCCGCCGTCAGCTGCCCGCGTCGCGACGTCAATGGCGGCATTGTTTGGCGCGCGCGCGCCTCCGTGACACACCTGGCGCCCCGAGCGCCGCGGGCCCGCCGACGATGACGTCGGACACGACAGACGGGACGGGGGCGGCCGCCGGGCACGCGCCACGCGGCGCGGCGCGGGCGGCGCCCCACCACGCCTCGCCACGCCACGCTGCCCCGCTCCGAGTGCGAAGTGACGCCGCTGCCTGGGCAGGAAGTGCGGTCGAATGGCAATTGATAGGTCGATCACGGCGGCGTCTAGACGATAATCGTCGAACTAGCTCAAAAGGGCTGCGGCTAGCTCAGCGGGTTATCGATAGGTAAGGTCCCGGAGGGAAAATGGAGAGGAAGCGGTGGACGCCCCCTCTCAAGATCCTAGCTGCAAATTATAGAGTGGATAATGTAATAAATAACATTAATTTGTTTGAACAGTCCCTTCGTATTATGTTACAGTCCCCAGTTCTTAGGTGTCACAAGGTGATTCAGTGCAGTTAAGGGATCGGGAAAATATTGCAACACGTACAGATCTCCTGCCAGTTATATTAACGGGCTACTAGTCACAACTTGTACTTCAAATTCTGAAATATAATGAAGACGTTCTTTCTTGTAAATTGTGATTCTGTATCCTTCTTGTCAGCTGAAAGTACGTTTTCCCCGTGCTTTAAACTAATGACATACTTCTCTGAAGAATGGACCAATTTGACGAAAACGCACTAATTTCCTTCCAAGAAAGAGGTACCTTTTATGTCCAATCGCCTGTGTATTTGTCCCTTCGCTCGAAAGCGCCGTTTTAGCCGGAATGCAACGCACGTGTTCTGTACGGTTTCATCATGTCAATATCAGCTTTCATGGATATTTTTCACTTCTCGTGGAAACACGTAAAAAAATCCAAAGACCTGAAAGCTTAGTCGGTGCCCGTAAACATCTCCATATTTGTAACATTCCTTTGTTTTCATGCGCCAACAAATCTTTCACGGCACAGCAAATCGACGTGCGCGACCGAACGTGCTTTTGAGGCCACTTCTTCTGAGCCGAGCTCGCGGAACCGCAACGCAAACCAGTGTCCATTCGACCGGCAGTTGGCAGACCTGGCTGCAGCTGCATGCGAAGAATCTTGAATTAGTTTTGTTCGTTTCGTCTTTTAGATATCTGCCGTCTTTTCTTCCAGCTTTCTCAGAATGTCATCTATCTAGGCGCATAGCAATGTCAACGACGTATTTGCCATACTTTCTCTAAGATCTTTTGTGACCGTTCTATTTCTCTTTGGAGCGATTTATTTAGTTTTTGTGAACGTGTTTTTGCATTTTTGGCCCGCGATCTGATAAACGTCCTTCTTCTGCCATTCGTCAATTCGAGCGTTCGTTGCCATTCCCCCCGCAGATATATCTAAAATATCCAATTTCTTCATTATAAAGCCAGTTTCGAAACGCTTTTCAATTATTCTCGAACGACGTAGAGTTGTCGACCTTTGGTTATTAGTGACAAAACATAGCATCGGCTTCGATCTCGTCATACTATGCCTGTGCAATTCAGCCCATTTTTTGAGTTCTACTATTATTAATGGTTATAGAACAACTAAGAATCATTTTTCCTAATACATGCGAATGCAAAACAAGGACGGATGTGGAGTGCAAATTATACTTTGAAGTTATGCGAAGTTGTGAATATTTTCGGGAAAGTTTGTTTTCGTAACAAATTCATGTTAATTATCATGTTTATTTTTTTAGAATGCTGGTGGACATGAAACTTCGGGTATAGAAAAAGCAAGGAATTTCAACTTATATTAAATGTTTATTAAACGAAATCGTTTTGCTGTGCAATACGTTTCCGTTTGTCTTGCTAAGAATTAGCTTTGATGGCAAGGATTCTATTATATAATCGCTCTATTTATCCGAAATTTTCTCTGCATTTCAAACTCAGGTCCAAGACTCTCTGTTGGAGATTCTACGTCCTTCTCGTCGCTACTTCAGCGACAGCGGATCGATCCGTGTTTGCATTCAATATCGGGATTGGTCCGTTAAAAAAATGACGCGCGTCGGCGTAAAAACTGCGCAGGGCGCGGCAGGGCGCCGGCCATGCAGGAGGCGATCGGGGCCCTGCACGCCCGTTGCCCGGACACGACATCAATCACCTGGGGCGAAAGCTCGGGGCCCCGAGCCGCCTTCAAACTTTTACCTCCAGCTTTTCGGATTTCTTCTCAAAATTCCGCAGCCTGCTCCGCCTCAGCCACCGGCTCGGCGCGCGCCGGCCCGCGGGGGACACTGTAGGGGAATGAGTGTGTTCTATTGAGCGAATTCGTTTAATCGGAACGTATCGCCTTTGACGGCCGGGCCGGGCCACGGCCGCTGTAAAAGAATTCCGAACCCCCCTGCGGGGAGGACGCCGAGCGGGAAGAAAAGGAAAGCAATTCCGGAAGGGAAATAAAACTTCACCTGGAAACAGGAGAACTAGGTGAACTAGAATGGCCGCTTTGAGAACATGTAACCGAACCGGATGCCATTATGCGGGCTTGCCGTGGCCGTCGCCGCCGTGGAGGCCCTCGCCCTATGGCTCCTCCGGTTCCGCGCCGCCTCGCGCTCTTCAGCTGTTTCGGGGCCTCGAGGTCCCGCAGGCGTCGGGGCACGTGCATTCTTCGATGCCCCGGAGGCGAAGTGGGCCAAGCAACGCTGGGTAGGGGAAAACCTTCTCTTCCGCTTCTTACCGAATGTCTGTCGTGAATGACGTACACTGTCAAATGTCTGCATTATTTTAATTAAACAAACGTAAAATAATGTACGCACATTAAATATAACGTACTCATGTACATGAAGATGCAAGAGTCGAAACTGCATGGTCACATCTTGAAGAAATAAAACTATGATTTTAATGGACTGGTGATTATGAATATAGTGTATGATACGAATCATGAGAGCTAGTGGAAAGGGGCAACCTCTATATTAAATGTACACTGATTTTAATTTAAAAATTAAATTGTATCTAAAAATGTATTATTATCCTTTTAATGCACATGTACATTGAGTTTCATGTATATTAATACGTTAATCGACATTCAATTTAATGACATAGACTCCTCTAGTTCAGGCATTAAATTTAGCTATTGTAATGAGATATAATCAAATGGGAATGATTTCTGTTTCTGTCAGTAGTCGTGGCAGTAATGTTCAGTCGCTCTGTCGCTTCAGATACAACGAAGTCTTAAATATGTCTCGGGATTCATTTGCAAGTTGGTATAATTATCATATTATTTGTTATACTTAGTGCTTCTTTGTTACGGAACGAACAGTATGTTAACTGCATGGGTAATAATGAGCCTCCAGACCGCCTTTTGTCAACAGTAAAATATATTCCGAGATTATTCCTGTCATTTCAACTCCTTTCCTGAAGTTATCTTTTTCTACCCCCGCTACTATCTGATGTACTTCGTTTGTTCCGCGATATCTTTCGTGGAGCTTCGTGCTCACGCGGACCCGTTGCTCGCATTATAAAATCAAATGCAACATACGGGCCTCGCATTCATTTAGTCGCTCATGTTTTTAATCGTAGTTTTATTGCGCCGTGGGCGCATGCGCGGGCTTTGCCGAGCGCAACATCCGGCGCTCGCCCGCTCCCACGCCCTTCCGTCGCCCTTCTGTCGCCCGCCCCGCCCCGCCCCGCAACCGCCCGGCAACCGCCCCCGACCACCGCTGGCTGGTCGAACGACCACTGCGCGCACGTGGCCCTAAGTTGAATTTAGTTGCATACATAAAAGAAATGGCAGGTCGGCCCTGGAAGTGCTGTAGAAAAATGAGTTAAACGAACATCGCTAGCGGCGATGGGAGAGTGGTCGTTCGGAAGACGCGGCGTTCTAGTCAGTTGCCAGTGTTTCAGTGTCGTGCAATTGCAACCTACTCTGGGTCTAATTGGTTGACCTTCTCATCTACAAACGTTGTTCTTCATTGGGAAACCACCTCCGTAAGTGAGATTAATGTGAATCGAAAAACGAATTCGAAATGGAAATTTTTGTAACTTTTTTTCAGTGTGTGCATTTGAAGTAAACTCTATTCTTGAGTACAAAAATACACTATTAGTATAAGATGGTTGTAGTGCTTCTAATTGCGGTTCTAACACTTTTCTCATCTGCAAACCATAATATGGAACATAATCAGTATTGTAGTTCATATCACAATAAACTTGCGATATGTTATTTCATTACATCCATTTTCTCATTGTGCGATACTCACATAATGAATTAAAGGAAAGCCAACGCGTTTACTGTATGTAACTTGAAAAAGATATTGATTCCGTGTACATTCTACTTTACACTGACTGAACGGATCTATGACGAACTTAACTCTGGTTAAATTGATCATCCACAATCCTGTTCAACCAGCGCGGGCGTGAAGTCGTAAAGGAGGGTTCCGATAAGGTTCGAGATTCCAAGACCCTTTTTAGCCGTCTGCTCGCCTCAAGGCGACTCCCGCTCCTCGGGCGACACCATCGGCGCATGCTGTGTGCTTCTCCGCTCCCGCTCCCGCGCACGTACGCGAGCAGCTCCTGCCGACCGCTGATTTGTGCTCCGCCGCCGCCGCGTAATTTTTCAAACAAACGACGCTCGGCTTTTACGGCGCGCGCGCGCTCGTGCTCGTGTGTGCGGAGATCCCTCAAGACGGCGTGTAATGAGCTAATAGCTCGTAACATTTATTGCGAGCGTCCGCATGGGCGCCGCCTGGCGGTCCCACTCGCCGCCGCGCTGCCCCGCGCCGCGCCGTACGAGCTCCGGTAATGGACTCTCCCGACGTAGGAGCTCGCCCGCTCGCCTGCTTCTTGCTCGTCCTTTTATTTAAATGGCTGTTTACGGCCGCCGCAGCTCGGTGCGCCAGTTTTTTTTTTGTTCTTGTGTTCGTCTCCGTGCGCGGTGGCGACGGGCAACGGTCGCCGCACGCGTGCTCTCTGGGGCGTTTATCACCGCGCGCGTATGTGGAAGCTTGTTCGCGTCTGGGGGGACAGGGCTGACATGTAGCTTCGCTGTCCTCGGGCCCGTTAGGAAATCTGAAAGTTTTAAAGGAGCTTTGTGGTAATAAAATGGTTGTTATTAAGTGGAGAGTCAAATGTAGAAATGGGTAGCAATAGAAATTTCGCACACACGTATACAAGAGACTGGGAGTGAATTGTGGCAGGGCATGCGTGGGAATGAATTTTCGTGGACTTCCGTTAAATCCGTCAGTTTGTGCATTTTTTCTTTCTCGTAACGTGTTTTGGCATAATCATGTTCCTGACTGCTTGTGATATTAGATGTTATGGTATAATACCACATTCCTGGTATAATTATTATTTATATGTTATGTGCACGTTATATTTTATTTATGTATAATAACATGTTCACAATGCGAAAATGAAATAAGTTTACGCTATGTTACGTATAAAGAAAAAAGTGTTTACAAATTTAAGTTACTTATTTATGTATAAGTGATAGATTTTCTCTACATAATTGTTTTTAATGATACCATGTAATAAAATGAGATAGAAGTGCATTTCGTTCTATTCATAGCGGTTGCTTTTCGCATCCCGAGGGTTATCGATATAATATCAATTTGGAATCAATTTGACGATCCTTTTATCTTCAATAAATGTGAATCAACGTGCGCCAGCTACTCCCACACCCCTTGCGCCAAGGACACAATAAGGACTTCCAATGCCACTGGAGAACGTCGTCGGCGTAGGTGTGGGCGGGGCGACGCCTGGCTGCCGAGCGCCATCTCGCCTCCAGGGGTAATTCGATCTATAAATCGGTGCGCCCTACCTGCGCGGCCTTGGGCGGCGAGACGCTGCTGCTGCTGCTGCTCCCGGCGGTGGAGGCGGAGGAGAAGATGGTGGGCGGCGCGGGGCGGGCAGCGCGGGGCGGGCGGCGCGGGGGGGGGCGCGGCGGGGGGGGGGGCGGCGCGGCGCGGGGCGGGCGGCGCGGGGCGGGGGTGCGCGGGGCGGCACGGGGCGGCGCGGGGTTGGCGCGGGGTTGGCGCGGGGCGGGGCGCCAGCCGGAATGCGACGCCTGAGCCGAGGCGTGAGGCGCTGCCAGGCGAAGCACGGAGCCTAGTCGCTGCCCCACGGCTACTATGCTCCGTGCACACGATTCCTATATCTAGAGGCGCAACCAACACCATGAGGCTTCAGCCTGCCCCCACCCCTTCCGAAGCCGATGCCATACCTGTTTTCACAAATATAATTATTGCTATTTTTCAATAGTAACTAAAGTCATTCGCCATCTCTATTCAAATTCGCTATTAAAAATATAAATTAACAATTAAAAATGGATTTTAAATTCTGCATGAATAATAAAAATAAAACATTTAATCGGCTGGTCTCTACACCTATAGCTCCCTATAACAATAACTACCTTAGTGTCATTTCTTACTGCAATTCAAAAACAATTCCTCTTCATTGTCCCATATAAAGAGCTAAAGAAAAATTAGGGTTTTAGGCTGTTTATAAGTCACAACTCTCCGTAATTGGGGGACTTCCGGGCAGGCAATAACCTGGTCCCAAGAGGTGTATCAAACAGCTCTGAGTCGAAAAATGTATAATTTTGTGGACTATGTTATAAAAACAACAGCGCATCTGTAATCTTGCATTACATGTTACTCCTTTACTTAGTGCATGTCTCTGAAAAAGATAAACTCACACTCTACTAAGGTATGTGCATGTTATGGTCTGCCTCTCCAACAGCGACTCTGATGTTGGCTTGCTGCACATTAATTTCTCCCAACACGGAATACGTACACAAAATGATGCATAGCCTGTATATATTGCTATTTACCCTCTCTAATAACACCGATATCCGTTAAGACAAAACCAAGAGTATCGTGAAGTCACAGATTTACTTATCTGTCATGGCTCTTCGTGGCTTGTTTTGTTTTCAGTTATTCTAGTCAGACGTTTTATGATTGGATAAGGCCGTAACTAGACGTAATAAATTATATACTTAATATACACATGTTGTAATAAAGATAACTGTTAGTTGCTGAGCTTCAATAAATGAAAAACGACTATTGTGACAAAGTTGATAAAGGTTGACACTTTAAGCCCTGTTCTCACAAAAAAAAACAACTAATTATTAAATTGATGTCAGAGTTTTCGATGGAAAATATTTGGCTTTGTGACGGCTGAATGAAAAATGTTTACGGAATTATCAATTTAATATTTCACATATTTAGATTGTAGCCGATTGTTCATGTCCCTAGCCTAAAGCTGGTATGAATATTTTTCGTTATTTCTCTTTCAGCAATTTCAGCATTTTCCATTTGCGCTTCAAATTACCCCACTTGGTATTTCAATTTAGTCTCGGGTTTGTCCATTTCCTGTTGTTTCGTTTGAAATTTTTAGCGCCTCCCTTTGAACTCGTTTGAATACATTGATAGTGGTATTATGCAAGTGTAATTCACTCTACTCGTATCTCGTCGACTCGTTGAAAAATACGAATTCATGAATAACATACTCTGATCTGTTTCGATATAGGCGATAGGCAGATCACTCTAAAGATTCGTGGAATTCTACTGAAATGAAAATTTGCATTAGTTCTTCCGAGAAATTACTCTCACAATTTAGATTACTATTGTATCGTTCTGCTTACTAACTTGGAAAAATGTAGAGGAAATAGTTTTTGATAAATACACTTTCCTTTCGGAGATATTTCAATTTGCAGTGCAATAAAGTAAGAAGCGTTCTCCGTGAAACACACAAAAACGAATACAAACGCCATTGTTCTGTAGATCATTGTTACTAGTGGCCAAAATGATTTGTTTGAAAATGTCAAGCGCTGCGTCTATAGTGAACCACATATCAAACGAATTCCGTTACGTAACATTTCTGAAATCTGGCCTGCAGAGTACGAGTTCGTAACTTCAGAACAGGCCATAAAAATACCTTTTCGCGTGGCAACGAAACCGGATATACTAGTGGGCGCTGCTTTGATGCGGCAATTGCCACGTGTGGCCGTTCGCGTAGGATTCCATCGGAAACCTTCGCATAGCGCCGGGCGGGCGGCGGTATGCGCGCGCGCCGGAATCGCCGCAGACGCCTGCCTGCCTGCCTGCCCGCCCGCCCGCCCGCCCAGGCCCCGTGGCGGCTCCGCGGCCTCGTACATATTTCTGGCGGGCGGCCGGAAAGGGCGGCGCGCGGGAGTCGAAACCGCAGAGGCAGCGAGTGGGGCGCGCCCTCGACGGCCCTCCCACGCAGGTAGAGGCGCTCGCCCCCGCGCCCGCCTACGCCCCTCTAGGCGTACACCGACTGCATCACGCGGTCAACTTTTACCGTTTGCCTACCTCCCAAAAAGGGAGAGCCCGACTGCATCCCGCGGTCAACTTTTGCTGTTGCCTGTCTCCCAAAAAGAGACTGACTGCATCCCGCAGATAACTTTTACGGGTTGCCTACCTCCCAAAAAAAAGGATAGCCCGACTTCATACCACTGCCAACTTTTCCTCAGCATTTTACCTACCTTTCAATAAGGCTTATCTCGGTTGCATCTCATTTCGTCAGCATGAGTATCGATTTCTATGTTTCCCGTAGTTTGCTTAGAATCACTTTAATCGATTACACTTTATCCACTTGTCTGTTTTCAACACGCCGCTTCCGTATGCTTGTCCAACAGGCCTATCTTCACGCCTGTCCTTTCGGTCGAGAAGATGCTCGCGCAACTTTCTGCCGATTCGCCTGTCCTTCTATTTACCAATTCGCGTGCTATCCACGTTTTCAACCTCCCTTACTTTCCCACGCGTTTGCCTACCTACCCTCTTCTTCACCCACTCACTTTCGCGCCTGTTCCCCTTGGCTTTTCTTTGACCTACTCTCTCCCTCTTCATCTCTCTCCCCTCGAAGCACTCTTCCTGCCGTCACCCGCCCACTCCCATGTCCCCACCCGCTCACCAACCCGTCCTTCGCCGCCCTCCACCCAGGTGTTCTCCCTCCGCCTCCTTGTGCCGCTTTCTCCGGCTGAGCGTCGAGCAGGTGTAGGGAGCGCGCCCGCCCCCACCCTAATCCACCCCACCGCAACGCTCAAAAGACACATAACATCCAGGGGTGGCTCGGCCGCGCGCCACACCCCTCCCCGACTCCGCGCCGGCACCGCCTCGCACAACTCGCCGAAGCTGTTCCAACTTCTGGAGCGGCGCGCCCCACATTCGTGGGCTTCATTGTGCACCCCCTCCCCTGCCCCCTCCTCTCCCCCCTCCCGGTTCGCCGTTATCATGCCACACACTACTCCAAAATGGTCCCGAAAGTGGGTGGACCGTAAAGAATGACTAATAGTATGTGAAATTAAGCAATTAATGGGGATTGTTTGCAGTATTCAACTTGTCATTTTGCAACTTTTGACTTGTTGATAGAGGAGGAGCACTTAATTCATAAGATGCAAAATAAATCTACGTGAAGGATTCAAGAAAACGGGATGCCTTGTGTAGTGTCTCAAAATTGGAATGTACTTCATGATATATTAAGGCATTTCTAATAATGGAAGTTAATGTCTTAAGTGAGCTGAAACCTTGTGCAAGTTTACAGGAACCTGATATCTCGCCTTATGTTTATTCTTTGATTGTGTCTGTTAAAAATCGATTTACATGCGCGCTTTAATTTCGTATCTGCCGAAATGTTTGGTTGGCAATTCGAGAAAATCGCGCGCCAATCGCACCCACTGTACGCCACCCCCCTTCGCGGATCGGGGGCGGGGCCGACCAGCACCTTGGGGGTCACATTGTCGCGAGGCTGAGTCGGGTTACCCTGGGGAGGCGCGGCCCTCGGCTCGTATTCTGTCTGCCTTGAACGCGGACGGGCGCTGTACGCCCCCATTCAAAAGCGGACGCCCATGGGCGGTGGTCGCGGCGGCGGCGGCGGCGGCGCGGGCGGGGGTGCGGACGACGGCGAGAGCAGGGCCGACGTCACGGGTGTCCAAAGGCGGGTCTCGTGCGTTTCATGGCGTTGTGATGTGTGGTTCCCCACGGGCTGGGTGGGGCCGCAGTGGCTCCCCGAAGACCGTTGATGTATGAATGGGTTTTTGGAAAAACGTACAGAGAAGTGAGAATTAACCTGTCTGTTTGAATAATATGAACCAGGGAATTGTTATAAATTATTGAAATTGTCTTGAAACGTCTCAAATGAATAAGCGAAGAAAATGTTTTATTGTGTAATTAACAATACGTAAAAAGTCCAGACTCAACTATGAAACTGTTCTTTTAATCATATTATGATTAAGATTGGATGTGAAGGATTTTGCGAAAATATTTTGCGGTATTTCTATGCATATTTATATCGACAAATAATAAATAAAACGTCTCCATGCTGCATCTAATTGTGCCGTTCCCGTGTTTCACCATCTCGTCCACTGCCGTCTACATTCTTAATAGCGCTCAAAGTGATTGAAAGCGACTATTTTCTATGTTCCAATATTACGAACGTTCGTTGTCCAGGATGATGGACGTGACAAGGGGGAAATCAGCATTGCAATACTTTTCGTTACTTTAGTTAATCAACCATACAATTTCATCTTAAATTGCATTTTGTCACTGATACCTAGAAATTCCCAATTGTATGGTATTCCGACGGAGGAGTTGATTTTCGGGGGCAGGAGAAAGCCGCGGGAGCGCCGGAAGGGGTTGCGTGCGGACGGGTGAAGGCGGGAGCGGGCTTGAGTGGGGGCGGGATGATTTATGAAGGCCTCCGGCATCTCGAAGCAAAACGTCAATTACAGAAGTGTCGTATAACTCCACGGAAGAATGCCTTGTCTCCGCATCCTGCTCGCCAGTCGTCGTCTCCTCGGCGGCCGCGGCGCAGTCTCGAGGAAGGAGCGAGGAATGGAAATGGCGTGATTTATAGGAAGGACTTGCGACACTTAAATGGCCTTTCCGTGCTGCGGCCCCGGGCAGCCGCTGCGCTTGCGCAGAGCATCGGAAGGGGGAGGGGGAGGGGATGAGCGAAGGGGTTGCGAGTCCGGAAGCAGACGTTCGGTTGGGCGGGCACGACTCGTGGCGCACCGGCTCAAATTCTCGCCCTGGAGCTGCATCTAGGGATTGGAATGGCTTAACGTGACATTTTTGATTTACAAAACTTCCCATTTCACCATCCTTCTAACTGCTTCCTGCGATCTCAGTTGTTCTTCGCTTGTCATGATAAAATTTTCAATTATTAAACGAGTAGTAGTCTCAGTTTGAGTTTTAGACACGTAGCTTAACATTGTTATATTAAAGTATGTATAAGAATGTATCCGTTAAGTATAAATCCGTCTGGTCGAATATCTTACATGGTTTTAAATTCTTGATCAACATTAATAAGATAGCTAGTATCCCCAAAGTACGAGAATTTACCTAATATTCGTATACCGCATTACAATTTAACCCTATCTTGAATTGAAACTAAATTAGTAATGTTCTTTACAGTGCCTAACTTTCAGCTCTTTTTCTTTTACTTCGATGGAAAATTGGAAACCGCCGTTAAAAATATTTAGTAGTTTATATTTTAATTTATTCCTGGAATAAAATCCTTAAGAAAGTATTCGGAGAACTCTTCTTCGGACGCTTCGTGCCACCAACTTTGCCTTTGACCAAAATGCTAATGCCTGAAACTCGATACGAACATTTTCTATTAGCCTTCTTGCTCTTCATCCTCTGTACCCAGTTCTTTTTTTCTCCTTCCACCAAAATGACGTTGCCAATTACGCAGAGTACCCTGAGCGAAATACGAAACGTGGCCGGTCGCGACGAAAGTTCGGCGTCGCCGCTCCGGCCATAACTTCCAACCGTTTTGCCTCCAACGGGAACACTCGGACGTGCATCCGCTTCCGGCCGGGGAAAAGGTTACGGGCGCGTTTTACCTCCTCGGACGCCGTCGCCGCCGCGGCAGCTTCAGCGCCGAATTGTCCTCCGGTGAGTCGCAACTGATGAAAGTGGACGAGGAAGAAGACGCACTGTAGGTGAAATCCCTCTCGGGCTCTCCTCCTTGACGTTTAGGTTTATTGTTCCATCCCTTCCTCTTATTCTCTGGTCATTTCCTGCATCTATCACCCCGCTGATGAGATCCGTGAGGGAGCTTTTGAGCTTACGTAGGTTAATAAATATAAAATAAATAGCCATATTAAACAGCATATTTTTTTTTACGTTTTACGCAAGTCATTCTTCGTTGTTCCATCAGTTTCTTGTCGGATGTTTCGTATTTTTCCCTCACTGATGTGTAAAGGTATTGTAAGTTACTGCTTCGGTGCAATTCCACAGACTCGAATTTCAGGTCTGTGAAGAAGCAGTGGTGTCAATCGCTATCCCCAGTCCTTTCCTACACTGCAGTTACATTCCTCTTATCGTCCCTTGCCCAATATTCTACTCGTTTACCACACTGTGCGTTCCCCCGTTTAGTTCCTCCGTTCTCCCGCGCGCGCGCTCCTGGTCGCGGCCGGCGTTGCATCGACGACCCCGGGCACTTCCGAGTGTTTGATTCGGCTGAGAGGGAAACGACTGGGCGTTCAAACTCCCTCCGTTTACGAAGACCTCGATGTCCCTCCTTCCCTCGCCTCGCCGTTTCCCCTGGTCTCTCCTCGCACGCTTTCCGCGCGCTATCTTCGGCTCTTTTGACGTTGTTCTCTCTTGCACTTAATCGAAGATTCTCAGATTCGTTGGTAAACAATGAAATACGAATGCAATGGCAGCCAATGTTTATTCGAAAATATTTAGGGGTATGTTTCGTAATTAACTTTATAAAACACACCTGAGCTTTTCCTCTACACTTTTCCGGTGTGCTTGAAAACATACTTTCTTTCAATTGTTTTGATATTAAAATTATATTATATGATTTCAGTACGCTGCGTTTACACCTAACAAGTTTGTATTTTTATTTAGAAGATTTGTTTTTAGAAGGTTTTGTTAGAACAACTTTCGACACATCGTCTGATACTTTTTTGTCCTTATTTATAATTAAAAGTGCAATACTTTACCTTTAATTCACGTTATTTTTATCTCAGGATAAGGAACACAGCGGGTCTACTTTGGGCTGAGAAGTGTTTCTTGGCAGAATTTGAGCTCTAAAAATAGAAGTTACGCAAACACTTTTAAAATGATGTTTCACTTGCGTAGTGATGTAGGTTAAGTCGTGGCTATTTCAGTTTAAAAAAACAAATATGCTTCACCTATTGGTGATGTTTCATGAGAAATATCCTCGACAGTTTATGTTCTGTACAGAGACTTTTATGCAGCTCATAACTTAATTTTTGCGATCAAATGGCTCCATTAAAGTGCAATATTTTTCCCCACGTGTAAAATTTTGTTGAATAACTGTATTGGTCAACGGCCAGAAGATATGAACCGAACGCTGTTCATATTACTTGCTGCGCTAATCGAGGGTGTTATTGGCTCTTATTAACGTTTTAAAAAGAAGCTGAAGGTAATATATTATTAGTACTATACTTTTTAAAATTTTTGGGCCAAATACTAATTGATATTTATGTCACCTGATGCTAGAATGATTAAAAAATGTAATTATTTTTAATTTTAATTGATTGCCTAACCCAATCCCGAGGAATAGTCGCAGATAGGATTGATCAACGAAAGGGGTGGTACTCACTGTTATCACATTCTACTGGCGGGGCCAACTCTGAATTATTCACAAGTCCTTTCTTGGAAGAATCACAAACCCTGGTTTGAATCCCTCCCTGAATGTTTGTCCGAACTTGTGGCAACGTTTTTGAGATCTCAGATCAGAGGTACACGCAAATGTCTATTTTTGGCTATGTCAAAGGACGGCAAATTAAGAAGCCGATGAAAAAAATGAAATGCCGGGCATGGAGATATGATAATTTGTTCATGGTTTTTAGGTTTGTGTGTGTGTGTGACAATTCTAATTGAAGGGGAGGGAATCAATACCCCTCATTTCACCCAAGCCTGCCTGCCGCTTTCTTACCTTCCTTTCCCTGCACAGCGCAAAGCAGGTGGCGTGGACGCCAAGGGTTGTCACCCGCCCCGAGGTCTGCGTGTGGCCAGACTGACTGACAGACGGTGTCCTCGGGAACAATGAGCTCTGCCCAGGGCCCCGGCGTCGCACCCACTCGTGGTCGCACAAAAGGAGCGCGAGGCAGGGCAGGGCAGGGCAGGGGCGGGCACGGGCGAGCGCAGCCTGCGGTTCCCGGTGGAAAGCACGCTTTCCGAAGTTGGAAGTCCGCGTCCGAAAGGAAGGAGAATTTGGGGGTTCTCGAGTCTGCGTGGGTGTGTTCGTTGTGCGCTGGAATATTGCAGTGGAACCGAGCAGAAGTTACAGTAAGGTCTGTTTCAGAATCATATTTTCGGTGCTGGCTGGAATTAAATAATCTGTGTCATGTAGTAATGAAATGAACTAAATGATTTCCAATTTGCCAGTTTTCCATTTTATTTTACTGCTGTTTGTGTTAACGTGTATTAATATAGT
This sequence comes from Gryllus longicercus, assembly GCA_038098605.1. Taxonomy (NCBI): domain Eukaryota; kingdom Metazoa; phylum Arthropoda; class Insecta; order Orthoptera; family Gryllidae; genus Gryllus; species Gryllus longicercus. The sequence goes on from JAZDUA010000221.1 coordinate 123,824, forward strand.
TTTTCATCGCCGTCGCAATCAAGTAATTAATAAATATTTTAGTTAAAACTATATTCTATTAATTCTTTGGTACTCAATTCTCTTCCGTAACTCATCAAAAAATCTTGTAACGTATTTATAATGCATTATTACCATAAAAACCTGCAGAATGACTTAGTAAATCGTGTTACGTAGTATGTTTTAAAACAACTTCCTCTCTTTTAGTTGTCTTATTCTCCTTCGTGAATTTCTCCCAGTACCTCTCTATTATTTCTTTCTGTTTCCCCGTCAACAACTTGCTTGTCATTTCTTTCACTTCACTCGTCTCGGTTATCTCCTTCCCGACGGCTCATTCATGCTCAAAGTTGTACTGCGAAACACAACGTTTCTGTCTGCTTCTCCGCAACTCCGAACTGCCGTCTCGACACCTTCTCGTACGATCTTATCGCGGTCTCGCGCGCGCGCGCGCGCGCGCGTGAGAAATTCCTGCGCGCAGCCTGCGGTGGCGCTCTTGACTGCAGAGCGAGTGCAGCAGGCTCCTGCGACGCCTGCAGCCCCTACGGCGGCGGCCGCGGCAGCCGAGGGCGCCCCTGGCGACAAGAAACTAGGCCACGACGCGGCGCGGTGCGGCGCATACGCTATTTATTAGCTTTATTTGTTATTTAAGTGGGCCATCTCGGCAGCGCCTCTCGGGAAAATGGCTGCACCGCAGGGCGACCTTCTCGTGATCGGCGTTCAGTTGTTTCCGCGAGCGGCCGTGTGTTAACAGTTCGTGCTCTGTGCTACTTAATTACTCAGAGGGTGGTTCCACCAGCCGTATGTATCTTATATTACTCTGAACCTACTGCTTTCCTTCCCGATTCATAAAGTAATGATTTCGCAATAATAGAAATACCCAAACTAAACAAGAAAATAAATAGAAAAAGAAGTACCTTCCTTTTGTGAGGTAAATATCGAATAGAAATTATAACAGTAAATTATTAAAAGGCATTAGATTTACACGATAACCCATCGCCAGTTCTCAGACCTTTCTCGTGAACTCTGTTCTGAAGATGATTTCTTTAGTTTTTCGACCGCTGTGGGAATATTCACAGGAGGCCTTCTTGGAAACTGTATTTAATCAAAAGCAGAACAAAGACAATTTCTAGAGCAATAAGCCCAGTGTTCTCGTGGTTGCTCTGGGAGTCATTTATAGGTCCAAGTTCAGTATAGCACGACAAATATTCATGACAGTTCATTATTTAAAAACACAACATATAATATTTTTTGTAAAGCAGAGAAAATTTTCAGAAACACTATCAGCTGTTTCGGTCGGTAAGTTTTGCTCGGTTGTGGTAATGCGTTTTCGTATTCCAGTTCTAAACTCGTAACATTTTCTATCTTCCATGTTATAATTCGTGCTAAATCGTCTGCTTATTTGCACAATTTAGCTTTTTATGACCATTGGTAACTGTCAGGGTGAAAACATTGAGCAAACATTGAGTTTGGCCGCCTCTTCCCCATCTTACGTCATCACGGCCATGAAACGTTCTTTGTCCCAGCTGCTCTTTATATATAACTGCTTAAATACGTACTAATGGAACTGTTAAGATAACCAGTTTCCTTGTTAAGCCAGAGGCCAGTTCCTGTAGGGTGACTGTGTACCCTTCTCGGTCATGTTACTCTTTAGGTATAGTTAACTCACCTCCAAATTAGTGGATGCGAAAATCTGAAAGAACATGTGTGTTGTTACAGTTGAAAGGGATGATTACTCTCATATTGTATGGATTTGTTAGATTATAAAAATTGGCGGACGTGGACTTTGCTTGGGAAATTTTAACCATCTTACAAAAACGGTAGTTGTGATATAATCACATAATGACAGTTTGAATGCGCCGATGCAAATATTGCATGGCGGGCTGTGCAAAGTGCGGCTCTACTTGTCACTTCGCTCCCGTTACATTGCCGGTGCTAAGCCTCTGTTCCTGGAACGTGCGGCTAACATTAGTTTTATCTGCCAGAGAAGGAAATTTACTTCGTGTAGATAAGCTTGAAATTCCCTGCTATTATTTCTCAATTTGGAATGACATGGGTAAAAAACATGCCCAGATCATGCTTTATTTTCTTTTATCAGGTAACTGTGGGAGCCAGAAATGCCTTCTGATTACAGAAATCAACTTCGTATCAGTAGGAGTATTCTGAAGAGAAAAAATAACTCCCTCAACTTTCAAGAATGCTTCGTGAGATATATCAATCCGTCTTGTACCTTACCTGGACTTTTTATGTGAAACTTTTCTTTCTCGAGTAAAAAAGTTAACATACAGGACAAGCTAACTTAATGAGACAATATTATACAATAATTAATGTTCGTATCACAAGACTTTTTTCATATTTTTAATCTAAAGGAGAAGTTGTAGTGAACAAATTAAATGAATTGAGTTATATTCGGAAAATTTCATATCTCCTGACTCAATGTGTTTCCTCAGAGTCTTATGTGCGTTTCCAAAGCGGTATTTTTTTAGCCGTAGCCATATACGAGCAAGCGTGGTTTGTGATCCTGTTTTGCGCTCGTTCTTAATCTGTTGCCGCTGCATTGCTCCCACAACAGAATAAGATGTAGGAACAATGTGGAGGCGACAGATTTACAGTCGGCGCGAGTGAGAATTGAGAACCTGACTTTTTTGTGAATGAGTACCTTTAATAGGACTATCCAGAAACAGTCCGCAATTGCGAGCGTGGCTTGTCGCGGTTGTCAATCTGTCGATGCCGCATTGCCCCGCGTCATGCGAACAATGCAACGGCTTCAGTGGTGTAATTGGTAATATAACTGTAAGCGTATCGGGCTGTGTTGTTTGCGTGTTCAAACGCTAAAAAATTCTTCGTACGTCTTGCTTTGCGGGAAAGTAAAGCTAGTTGTCCCAAGATGTAGATTTACTGCATGAAAAAGAATTCTCTGAGTTAAATTTAAATTGCCTGTTTCGCCGCTCGAGTGATACCTTATTTCATCGTTAGGTGGTGAAAGGTGCTTCGCGAAATTTGCGCGGTCAGACGGAAGAGCAGACCTGATGAGCTGAGTCTCGCCGCATACAATAAGGCATCATTAACTGAATTGAAGCAGCTCCAGCCGCAACATATTTACAATCTGCGCAAAGCGTGCTCTTCCGGTGAGGCTTTCCCGCTGGGGCCTCGCTTGAGGGAGCTTCTGCGCCCAGCGCATCTGCAGTCATGTCAGTGGCGCCAGGATGCAAGCAAGAGCCTCGGAGCCGCCTGTATCTGGCGCCCGCCCCCGCTATCTCACGCAGGAAGCAGCCAGCCCAGGGCCCCGCGGGGCGACAGCAGCAGCAGCGCGGCGGTGGCGGCGGCGAGGGGTGGGCGGCGGCAGCAGCAGGGGCAACGCCCGCGCTGGGACCCGATAGCGATCCCGCGGCCGCCAAACCTGCTCCTCGCGCCCCTCCGCCCCGCCCCACCCCGTCCCCCGCGCCACGCCCCCGGCGCCGTGTCACCGCCACCCTTCCACCACCCGTCCTCGTACGAGGGGACCGGACCGAGGCGGGCCCGGCGCGGGAAGAGGGAGAAAAGAGGGGAAGGGTGGGGTGGAGGGGCGAATAACTTAGATAGGACATGAATGAGGTCAAAGCACTCTGTGGCACCTTCTGTTTGTTAGGCAAATGGCTGACGCGTCGTTCCATTCACGGCGCCGTTGTATATTCCAAAGGCGGGTTCCCTCCCGCCAAGCCGGCGACGGGCACCGCTGCCCGGGCGGGAGGGGTGTCTCGCCGTCCATGTTGTGGTCGGGGTCTGCGCTCTTCACACGGCAGCGTGACCTCCCTGGTGCGTAAGAAGAGGAGAACGGCGCTCCAACACGGTCTGCTGTTTCTACAAACAAGAGAACTCTATATGATGTATTGAGAATATTTTGTTTCGCCTATTTATCAAAATGTTAAATCTTATTGCAGGTATCACTAGATTGTATGCACGAATTTGTATGCTTACTATATCTCTAAATTTGAAATGGCAAGTTCTGCAAACAGCGGATCTACTACAAAGTGTGGAATTGGAAGGATAAATTATTTCTGGTGTGAAACTAAAACTGTAGTTATCTCGTCAATGTAATGTACCTCTTTCCTTTTTTTTAATGTAGTAAAGTTAAATCTGAACATCTGAAATGTTAGAAGTGAATTTGGATGTCGTAATCATAGATTTAACACGGATACTCCAACCACTGCAACAAAAACGGGAACAAACACAAAAACAATTCACACAACTAGATCTGTCACCGTCACCCTTCTCGCTAACAATAACAATCACAGCGTTAACTCAAAGCACCGGGAGTGTGAATGTGAGGCCATGTCCGATTTCGATATTGCTGACGGCGGTGTGGAGACAGGTGCCGGTAGTACCTGCAGGCGGCCTGAAACAGCGCCTGCAGGTTCAACGTCGCAGCAACGCGACGCCTGTTCCGGTTCGCATAGGATTAGCGCGCGCGCGGGCGGCGGCGACGGCGGCGGCGAGGGCGGAGGCGGAGGCCCGGGGCCGATATTTATGAGGCGGACCCTGCGTCGTAGCCGGTATGTTGGTTTTTATCACTCGCGGCGAGAGCGCAAGATCTTCAGGAATCCGTTATGCGCTATCCAGTTAAGTCGTCTTTAAAGATGGGGCCGCAGCCTCTCTTCGTCTCTGTCAAGAGTGCTACCGCACGTGAAAACATCGGCCTCAACCAGTCGCGCCCGCCCTCCCTCCCTCCCTCGCTCCGCCGCCTCCGCCGCCGCCACCACCACCACTCGCTGCTTTTTTGTTTCCGTTCTTCCGAATCCGCACGCGCGCCCCCCGGTCCTCGCAGGCTTCGCTCGTAATTTTCTGTCGTTTGGAATATGTCTGGTGGCGGAAGTGTTTGTCAGTGAACAAAGCCCAGGTCGTCGGGCGAGGGTGGTGGGGATGGAGGAGAGTTTTCATAAATTGAATATTGATTTCTAGTTTCTGCTTCCCTCCTTCGGGCTGGCGCCGCCCCGCCCGCCCTGTGGCCGTGATGGTGAGAGGAGAGGAGAGGAGAGGAGAGGAGAGAGGGGTGGAGGGAAAGGATCTCTCTGCTTGTGACGAGATGAATGTTTGCTGACATTGTTGGTTCGGGCATAAATCCCGGATCCCGGGGAGAGCCGTGGGAGAAAAGTTCGCCGTTGCCTTGTCATGGCCGTCGTCCTAGAGATGCGGCGGACGAGAAAGTGGCGTGGGAGATGGCTATCGATGCAAGGGGGATGGTGGGTCATGGGTCCTCGAGGATGGGCAGGAACATATTGGAATCGCTGCGATGGACGCCAATTGGGGGAAAGGAAAATGAAGATATTTGGTGCACAGAAGAGAGGAAGATGACATGTGGACGAGTAGAGACCAAAGGTGTGTAGGCAGTTGGAAGGTCAGCGAAAGAGTGGGCATAATAATACATTCATTGTTGGGGAGGTACAAAAACCGATGGGTATATAAGTTGATATGCTGTAGCGGAGCAAGCTGTTGCAATATATTACACTCATGTATACATATTATTGATTTCTGAGGCGATCCCTATAATATAGTACCACTCACTTACTACATTTGTTATCTTTACTATGATATATTTACATCTAAAAGAAGAAATGTAATAGGTTTTATATAACTTGAAGCGTCTATTCGCAATATTAAAAGTAAATAGTAAGAGACGTATCAAATGCGCGATTCGCAGAAAACAAGCCCGAGAAACTGTATTATTTCCAAAATGTCTTATTTTCTTCCAATACTAACTTTTCTCTCTATTTCGTGCAGAATGCATAGTTATCCAGACACATCCGCTATCCAAATGTATATTCCCCACTCATGCCAAATTCCGCCTCAGTTGGTGTGAAGTCGACGGTAGGACGATGAGGTGTGGCAGGGCGGCGGGCGAGGGCGGCGCGACCTCGCGTGGAAGCCAACTGAGGACCCTGAACGCGAAGCCCCGAGCGAGGGCTCGAGGTCGCGCGTCCTCCGCGAGGAGACCCTCACACGGCGACGCGCTCCGCTGTGCGTGGGATCAGTCGCGAAAACGCTCAATGCAAACTAATGAATCTTTAGAAGCGAATGGACATGCGTTGGGTGGGCGCAAGCCGTTATTGTACTTCCTGACGTAAAGGAACGGTTTTTGTTGGCAATGAGTGACGTAACGTTTTATGCCACGGTTTTTATTCGAAGTGAATGTTTTGTGACTCGTAAACGAATAGCATTTTGGCAGCGTACTTCTTTTTGTGATGACTGGTATTGTTGGTAGTTTCCTAGTGAAGGCTAAGTGCCAAGGCGTGTCTTTAACTCCTTGGTCTTCTACAATTGTCATTTTGTCCCCACTGCTCCAACGCATGGGCAGTAACTCTGTTCTTTAGAACGCCTCGTTGTGTATTTGGAAATCTGAAGGATCTCAAGTTCCAGACAATTGCTAGAATTCATTACAGGATGTGTACGTAACCTTTTTTTTTTTTATTTGGGCTTTGTTTCACTCTATAGTGGCCTGCTACTCTGCAACTAAATCATATTCAAAGACAGCATTACTCATATTCTGTCATTCGATCTGCACCATTATAAAGATTCATGAGAAGGTATTACTTCTTGTTTTTCTTCGTGGATTATTATTTCTCTACACTTGTTACCTTCCTTTCATGTTCTATGCTGTCACCTCCAATATCCTGCCTGCGATAGAATCCAGAGACACTGAAGGAAGGGGAAGCCAAAAACAAAGGACATTTTTCGTAATTAAAACAAAAGACCGCGTAAAAAAATCGGCCTAATTTGGGCAGGACATCCTCAGTAACGATCCCGCATACCAGTTACTCATTAAGAAAGACAAAAAAATAGTAATGGGGGGTATTCCATTTACGAATGGGCTGCGGCGACAGGCGAAATACACATTCATTGTGCGCGAGCGATGGCAAGAAACGGAGCTCCGGCGGTGCTTCTTTCATCCTAACGTCCTCGCATGTATAGTCATGACTTGACGTAATTGTTAGGAAAAAGGCAAATGCCTTTCGAATGGGTGGATTCGCGATTGTATTTGTATGTAAAAAGGGGAGCTTCAGAACAAAACGTAATTGGGCGCGCGAATCCTGCCCATTATAGCACAGTGAAATGCAAATTTTGCCGCTTTTCCCCCCCCTCTCTCTCTCTTCCCTCGTCCATCGCAACGACTCGCTGGAGCGTTTTGATCGATAGAGGTGCTTGAGCGATTTTTGACACTTGACGTCGAATTGATTTATGCTTTCGACAGTGCGGTTTTGTTTGCCCGTGTTTATGTTGGCGGCACCGCGAACCGAGCCGGCAGCAGCGAGGGTCGGGTGGGGAACGCGTTCGAGATGATAATGGAGAATACTCGAGCCAGCGATCGATAGCAGCGAGAGGGTAAAAACGAGGGCTTCGAGGTGTTGGTATGGCTTGAATATCCGATGCAGGCAACGCCGAGCGGCGGATGGGAGAACTACGCGTCCGTAGGGCTAGCCCAGTTGAATTACAAGCTTTGTAAAAAGCAAATGTTGTTGCAGTGGAATTAAAACCAATTGTATCCTTCGTGAACATATATTAAAAACGGATTATTAATCGCCAAATTGATTTCCTTAGAGTAGTTAACAATCGGATTACTTATTGAAAATAAGAAACTGTTAATAACCGTGCATCCTAATTTATTTTTACGTGGTTATGTTTACATTTAACAAACAAGAATTCAGTAATAAGTTGTATTGCATGTATAAAAACTTCTGTTATGATTGTGATAGGTCTTGATACTGTGAAGTGATGTGCTCTAGATTTGGTTGGTCTTGGTGCAGTCTGTGAATAGCTCCGTAGTTGCGACAAAATACCCAGTTGTTAGAGAATTGGGATGACAACTGTCATGGAAAGTAGGTGATTTTTTTTCCTTTTTGGAAGTGCGTTGAAAAAGAGTGTAATTTCCATTTATCATTTAATTTTGAAAAGACAATTAAGTGATGTTGTTATGAAATAAATTTTATTACTAAATTAATGAAGGAACAAATACGGTACGGTATTGGTTGAGTTCTTGGAAACGTATATCAGATTAATTAATAGAAGGGTACCTGTGGATCAGGTAAAAGTACTCCTGCTTTTTTATTGCAGTTGCTTCTAAAGTTTTATTTCTACCATCGGGTAACTATGCTTTAGTTACATTTCATTCAACGTATGATTCTACCTTTCGTGCGAAACTGCAATTCTGTTTCTTTCGCCATTACAGCTTTTGAGACCTGCGGCAATTTGTTTTTGAAACGCTAGTGGAAATATCTATATCGTTTTGTCTCGCTGAATAGCAATTTCAATAAAGTGACAAAAGAAATTGTCATTGGGAATTCTCTTAAGAGGAGTTACAGGAAACTCTATAAACAATCTCGTAACTCGCAGATTATAACATCATTATGTATCACAATTTATTGCGTGATTTAAAAGGCAGAAAATGAATAAGAAATTTCACATAGTTTGTAGTCTGATCGTCCAACAGCTAGTCTGTATTTTGATCATCCTTCACACGGTTGAACGCATAGGTGAACATTACTACGAAATAATCTATTCTTCACATGAGAATTTATCCAACAAAACAAGTCTGAGTTCGTCTCCTTAATTTCAATTGCTTTTGTTCGTTATTCTCGTAATCGAATCACTTACTGATGTCCATTGTTATAAAGAAGCGCCGAGCAGCTTCAGGGTTTCCGCGAGAAGACTTACTCAAGAAGCCGGATGTTATTCCGTCGATCTATCATTACGCCCCCATAGTGCAGTTCCGGTTGATCGTTCCTGTCGTGGACGCTTCAGGGGGCTGCGGAGATGCTCCTCCGCCTGTTGCGCAAGCGGGGGCCCGTGGCGGCGGAGGCCGCGGCCGCTGCGAGGTGGCGAACGCCCGCCCGCCAACTCTCCCGCCCGCCCGCCCGCCCACTCTCGCCCGCCCGCCCGCCCACTCGCCCGCCCGCCCGCCCGCCCGCCCGCCCGCCCGCGCAAGGCCGCCGGCGTTTCACCGCGGCAATTTGTTCCTTTGTTCGACGCTGGCCGCGATAACCGCACCGCCGCCTGACGCGCCGCGCCGCGGTCGCCCCAGCCTCCGCCGAAGCCCCAAAGCAGCGACGGCCCACGCCGTCTCTCACCTCCGGTGAACAAAGACGACATCGCCGCATCTCCACTACCCCGCATTTAACTTCGTGTTAAACGTAATGTACGTGCACGTTTTCTTGAGCCCAGGAATTCTTACCTCCACTCATTTACTAACGTTAGTTGAATTAAGAAAAAATTACAGCTGCGGGCACAGTTCACAAAATTTAGTAACAAGAAATGTTCGCTTCCTTGTAATAGAAATTATTTTGCGTCCTAAAAACAAGCTACGTTTTAGTTATAAAAGTCCTGTTGTCGTAATAACCAACCTCTCACTTCTCTCGCATCTTGCAAAATGAGGGCTCAAGAAAACTCTCGCGGATAGTATACACGTTAAATGTAATTTGTCATGTTTCCACTACGTGATGTGTTCACACTCAGCGTGGTGAACATACCATATTTAACATGTTGGATGTTTTCTAGTAGGAAAAGAAAATATGTTGAGTCTAAATTATGTAAAATGAAATTGTCAAAGGAAGAAGCTACCAGCCTCTTGGAGGCTCTGGTGATGCGGCACCATACGACAAATCTTTTAGGTACCTTTAAAAGGCATAAGTAAATATTATTATATTAATATTTTGAATTATCTTTTTTATTATTATTATTATTGAATTCTCTGAATTATTTCTCTTATTTTTCTCTGATCAAGTTGTTATTTATTTTTCGTCTTCCTTCTTTTCTCTCCAGTAACATTGTTATATTTGTATTTGAGATAATGGCAATTTCTTGATAATTTACAAAAGCAACCATATTATGAGTTCATGAAATTTAACTTAGATTCTGGAGCGTAGTAACGGAAACCTGATGTAAATGAAGCTGAGACACTGAATACTCCATGAATCTGTGTTCGCGGAAAATAACTGGACGGTAATTAGATGTAAATATGCTGAGTCAAAAGTTTTGTGTTCACTGTTTTATTCGTCCTTATATCTCGAGTTTTTGCCATTATTTATATTTCTCGGATGAAACCGACGCAGTTTTCCGTGTTTCTAAACTCAGGCGTCCTGTGACTTGCTAATTTCAACGCTGTCTGATGATTTTCAGCAGTCAGAGTATTCCGGGTAATAATGTCGTAAGCACTTCAGGCTCCCGGAAACAACAGTAATTCTTTAAAGCTGAAATTCGTGTGTATACAATTCTTGAATGTTATGTACCCTAGTTATATTTAATCAGAGATGGCAGGGATACATACATACTCAGATTCTTCATCCGTGTAAAGATCAACAGTGCTGACTTTTAATTTCTTGATAAATTAATGTTCCGTTATAATATATTCGGCATTACGTAGGATATATTAAACTGTAGAAACGTTTCAAGTTCTGCTATTACATGTGACAGATACAGAAAACGAAATATGAACAACCATGATTCTTTACATTATTTCATTTCGGCTCTCATAGATTCTATACTTTGATTGCTATTCATTAGGAATGTGTGCGAGACAAGTAGAAAAAAATCAAAAAAAAATTTACTTTAACACGAATCGGTTGTTACACTAAACCCGACCTGTAGCGCCATTAACTCGAACAAAGCAACCCATTTCGCGGCTGAGCCATGCGGGAACCATATGGTTCACGCGCAGGCGAAGCTGCTGTTTATGCGCCGAGCTAAGTTGCGGCTTCCACACCCTCGGGGCGCAGCTAGCGCTCGCGTGCAGTACCTCCAGGCCCCCTTCGTCCGCGCCCTCGCGCAGCAGGGAGCGGTTTTTGGCTGCGCAGGGAGCGCCTGCGCGCGACACCCACCCGCTCTTCCGGCGCGAGGCGGTTTTTCGCCGAACCGCCTCCCCGCCACGCCCCTCGCCTCACTCGCCACGCGGCGCACAGTGGAGTCTCTCGGTCGTAAGATTTGGCCGAAATTAATTATGTTAAGCAATGTTAATGTAGAAATGCTTCGCCGATTTATGAAGAGATTTACGCATTTTCGGTGCTTAAAAGCAAAATAGTGTATGCTGTGGTGCGAGAAAAACTAGGGAAATTTTTAACGTTTGTCTTTCTCAAATGCATTACTTCCACTCATGCTGTATTACTTATAACTAAGAATGTATTAACACTTTACTATAAGCCATATTTAAAAAGTCAAAACAGTATCAAAGCGAAGATAAGTCTTGTTCTGAAGTGTCAACTAGAATAGAAAAGTCGAAGTGACAAGGAATCATTATATTTGAATACGTGAAACCAACACGGTAGACTAAGTGTAAATGACGTTTAAGATTCGGCTAATGGTATCAGGAAATGGTTGAAGCAGTATTAATAACATTTTGTAATAGTCGCAAATTCGAAAATTTCTGGAACATAAAAAGAATGTTTTCATTTTTTGAAACGGCTCCTTTTGACCGCCCTGCTGGCCAAATACCCCACTGTGCGACGCTGCGTTGCCCGACGCAAACACTTGCAAAGTTACGAGTGCCGTTTCTTGCAGTCGTGTTACCGTTTCCGTTTGATAACGCGCGCGCTGCGCCGGGAAACACGTTCTTGGGCGGAAAGTTCGGGATGAGGTTTTATTGACTGGGGTGGTCGAGGGGGGAACAGTCCTGGGCGACCGAAATAACCTTATGGGGGGGGGGGGGCACGCAGTTTTCGGGAAAGTGTGGTGTGCTTTATTGTCGCTGGCGTGCGCAGATATGCTTCTTAAGATGAAGAATTCGCCATTTTCCAGTGCACGAGTGCTCTTCTTACGAAGTAAGAGCGAGAAAGTAAAAAGTAGGGACGTGGACGTAGTTCGGTAGGAAAACCTTCGTCCATTATTTGCGGTTGATCGTATTCGGATGGTCGTATTGATCGACATTCCCACACTACCTACCTAAACATCTCCATTTGATGTATTTTTAAAATACTTAGTACGTGTTACGGTATGAATTTTACATGAAAAATAAGAATGAGAACTGTACACGAACACAGTTAAAACGTCTAGATATTGGTAACATTGTGAAGAACTTTTACATAGATTTTTCTATTAAATCCCACGCTCGTCAATAGACAAATATTCGTCGCTAATAAATCATGTATTTTCGACCTGAAGAATATTCTAATTTTTAAATTTGTTAACATCAATTATACTCTAACCACAAAGCTACCCAGACGTCCAGTTCTTTGTACAGCTTCACAGGCCTGATGTATTTCCCAGTTATAACATAATTGTCACCACATCCAATCTAGCAGCTTGGATTCATTTACAGTTACGGAACACATGTACGACGTCTTTCCAGTATGGTGGTAGGATGGTGAAATTGTATATCAATATTACTGTATTAAGAGAGAAAGAAATGTCACTTTCAAAACAATACAATTTTTATTCTTAAGGTTTGTCGTTTCTGGGGCGGTGCGCCGCTAGTGGGAGATACCTAATTAGCGAAAACCTCGAAAGCCGATGGTCGGCGCCGAATCTCGCCAACTAGCGGTAGAAGAACCCCGCCACATCCCGAGGAAAACATGCACTAAACATTCGGGGCTAATGATCTTAACAGTTGACGCACCCGGAAGGTAATCATTAAATTATTCTTACGCTCTGTGTTCCAAGCGAGTTGCCAACACACCCCTTCCCCCCCCAACCAACACGTACACAAGAAGTTTAATTCCACAGTGCGTGCCGCGTTTTCGAGTGTTGCGCATCTTGGGGTGGTGGCGGATTCGCTCCTCGCCGAGCCCTCACGGGAGCCGGCGGCGCGCGACCCAACCGGTCGGACAGGGGCCGCTCGGCCCGGCCCGGGCCAGCTCCGGTTCCCGGAACGATTCGCGCTGGCGGATTCTATGTAAATCGACGTTCCTGCGGCCGTTTGGGGCCCACTCGCGAAATTCGCATCGCGACCGCGCCGGCCCCGTGTGGCAGCTTAACTATACCTAGCACAGCACCTGCTTTGTTTGCTGGGCGATATGTGGGCGTGCTAACGTGATGGCATGGCTGCCTTAGATTCTCTTTCGTCTCCAGATTGTCATATCTTTGCTGTATTTTTATTTAATAATTCTTCAGAGGCCACACGTACTATTAGATTGTTGTCTGTCGCCATATGAGAAACATTTCATTAAAAATTTCACTTTTACGTCTAGGTCGATATTTATTTTCATTATGTCTCGATCTACATGGATAGGTCTGTAGGAAAGCTGCTGGGGCTGTGTAGTGCTGAGTAACGGTATTTGGTACCCGAGGTTACGGGATGAGATCTGACATAATTATTTATTCTATTTTTCTTGTTATTCTCAGAAACTAGAATAGCAAAGAATACGGAAGAAATTATATTATTTTTCCGATGCATTGCTGTATGGCTACAGCGTTCGAATTCTTGGAAAGTAAATTTCACTACTCGGTTATTCTGTGGTTCCCGACAACTTGAGTTTCGTAGCGAAGTATCACAATTTGTGGAGGTTCGCGGCGATGGTCCAACGCTGTTTCCTGCCTCTTACATGGCGCGAAGATTCTCGAACAAGTATCGGAATCACGCCTTATTAATTTTCGTCGATGCGTTGTCGCCTCCGGAGTCATTTGCATACGTTGCGAAGAAAATGCTCCTTTTCTCGGAACAGTCATTCTAGAACGTCGGTCGCCATTTAGTGTTATTCTCCAATCGACTGCAGAATGACTTTTCGGTCGCTTTGAGTTGTTTCTTATCAGCGAAACATTCTTGGCAGAATCTTCGTCGACGCCTTTCGTTTCTTTTCCACTTCTTATGATAACAAATTGCAAAGTGTTGGTCGCATTAGCTGCATCGTTGCTTGCGTTTTGAAACGACACCACTCCTACACGTTCTCGATTTTAAGAGTGCTGCAGCTTCGTGCTCTGTATACTAACAAAATGTTGTATAATTAGATGTCTCCAAGACAGAACTCTAGCCAAGCCAGTATTCAAGAATTTCTAAATAACGCTTTTCATTTACGATAAATCGTTATGAAAACTCCCACGAACACAAAACGGAAATCCAATTTACGAGACGGAGGTGTTCAAATTGACCACTGCATTAATTGCAGTCATCAATAATAATATTAATCAGCTAATAATAACGTCCATTTCATCGTTTCAACCGTATGATTTCGTTACGTTGAGTGCTTTTGATCTTGAGTACTGGTAATATGTTAGCGGGTAATGGGCAATACAATAGCGTTTTCCAATGTTTTTGTTACAGACGTCACTTCTCACATCATTTTCATCATAACACTAACGTTAATCAAGGTCAATTAATTCTCACCCAAATTCAATTGCCAGTTGTTTCAGCAGATGGGTTTAAAGCATGAAACAGCTTCGAAATCTACAACTTTCAAAACTGCAGACGCAATAGGACATTTTACAATGGACTTCTCGCCTCCGTAACTTGTGAAATACAACATGTTTTCATTCTCGAAGAATCAATCTATTCTCAGCGTGGGAGTAAACAGTAAGCTGTATGAAGTTACGTAAAATTCGTGACGAACATTAACAAAGTTAAGTGTGCAACACCAATTGATTTAATTTTCAGATGTAGTGGTTTCAATCTACGTAAGCACATGAGAAATTTGACAGATTTCAATACAAGATGTGACATTGTGGCCTTGATCTCAGAACGCACATTATACGTTGCTGGATATCCAATATGGCGTACATTCCTGTTCTAAATATAGCAACAAATGTATAGTAGTCATATGTTGGTTACTCAATTGAAGAATGTCTAGTTTTTTTTCATATCTAGTTCTTCCTATGTCTTCTGGACCTCTCTGAAGCTGGCTAGCCACCCATAGCGGACCACAACAAACTACATGCCATCGTTTAATACGAATTAATTATTTAATAATGATCATAATTTTAGTCTCCTGGTTGTGTCGGCACCCGTCCAGCTCTCCTACAAATCCGACAGCGTCTCCCGCCGACCAGACCGCACGGTCTTTCCAAAATTCCCTGGAGTGGCGCCTCGTAGTGCCTCTTCGCAGTTTGTGCGGCTGACGCAACAGAGCCAGCGGGCCTGCCGATTCTGCCAACTGGCAGGGCTTTCCGCAGTGTGTGACTCTCTGTGCTTCCGGCTCTCCAGCAGGAGCGACACCGAAGGAATGTGCCAAATATTACCGACATGGACCTAAAGGTTGTTTCCGGGAATAGCGGAAGTGGATCCTGAATAACGTGCCAAAATGAATTGGGACATTGGAAACGGGAGTATGAGATCGGGAAGCGGACGCACAGGGAATGGGCGAGGAGAGTCGGTAAACCCTGCGTCGCTTGCGCCGGTGAGCGAGTGGTGGAAACAGGTGAGGGAGAGAGTAAGCGTCATTCGCAGATCTTGGCGGCAGCACGTCCTCATGTCATTTATCAAATACACGTTGATTTTTCATCTACAACTATGTATAATTATTGTTATGAAGGTTGCGTAAAAAGTTCACACATTTTAGAAAACGCACCGTATCGTTTTAGGTGTGTTACCTATTTCACCACCCAACATTTTCTCTCAAAAAAAAACAACAACATCGAACAGCTGCTTTAATTTAAATGAATCGGAAGAAAGCAAGTTGAGTGTGTCAAAAATGAAGCAACGCCACACCCAATACATCGCGGCAGCGACCTTTCGTGCTTTGCGCACTCGGTTGCACCGCTAATGCGTGGCACTTTTCGCGGCCTCCCAGCCACATAAATCATCAGCGCCGTGTTTTTCTCCCCGCCCGCCCGCCTGGCTGCGACTGTGCTTTTTCCTGGGCGATTATAATGAGGGAGATACTATCGAGGGCAGGTTTTCGACGCTACGCGAGTTGCGCGTGGCTCGGTGCAAAAACTGAATGGAAAAATGCGGGCGGCCGGCCGGCAGCGCGGCGCCCACGGGATTCCGCCGCCGACCGCGACGTCGTGTGGTAGTGGTGGTGTTGGTGGTGGTGTGTCGCGTGTCGGGTATCGTCTCGTCGTGTATAGTCTCGTTGCGTATCGCCTCGTCGCGTATCGTCTCGTCGCGTATCGCCTCGTCGCGTATCGCCTCGTCGCGTATCGCCTCGTCGCGTATCGCCTCGTCGCGTATCGCCTCGTCGCGTATCGTCTCGTCGCGTCGTGTGTCATGTCGCGTCGTTTCGCGTTCTGTCGCAATGTGATGTGTTGTAAGTGAATGGTGCACTGGTTCTGAGAGGTAGATCATCAGTATTACGAACATCAGACTTTCCGTTATGAGGGGAAACGTGTAGTTCTTCCGCTGTATAAACATGTTTCGATTCCAACTCTCTTTCCTTTTGCTTATTCTCTCGGTTTGATTTAATCATGTACCGTTTTCTGTTCGTGTTACTTTTTTCCTATCTAATTTGTTCTTCGTATCTCAACTTTCTTCTGTCCACCGACATGATCTCTCCTCCTTTGGTTCAGTTGTGTTTCTTCATTTTACGTCTTCGATGCCATTTCTTATAATTCTCGCAGCCATTGACGCATTTCCATTCATTTTATAATTTACAATATTGAATTTTCCTACTATTTACATTGGGGATTGAGATCAAAGATTTTATGAAGTTAATCCGAAAGTTTGAATCGCATTTCGTGGTAAAGAAATTTCTGATCTGCAATTCATAGACTCACTCCGTCGTAGGGAGTATCAGAAGACACAACTCACCGCATTCCCCGATGCAGCATGACATACAAACGGTTTCGCCACATTGGACGCAGTTATGTGCCGCGAATGACGGAGTAGAAACATCTCGCCTCGGCGTCCTTGAAGGACTTCATTACTCGATAGCTCCGCTGTCCTGGGATCCGCCTCTAGCGAAGCGAACGACCAAACGGGGCCGACCGATTTGTACTGCCGTCGCCGCTGCCTCTAATTGACGGACATTGCGCGTTCTCTGCGATGCCGCCTCCACCACCGCCCCCTTCCACCACCCCGACTCTGCCTCCCGCCCCTCCCCCACTCTCGCCACCGCCTCCCACCCTCCTTCCACTCTCGCCACCTCCTCCATCACTCACGCCACCTCCTCCATCACTCACGCCACCGCCTCCCACTCTCGCTATCGCCTCCCCCACCCTCGCTACCGCCTTACCCTCCCCCACCATGGCCTCCGACTCTCGCCCTCCCTCCACCCTCGCCTCCGACTCGTCCCTCCGCCGCCACCACCGCCTCCGCCACTGTCATTCGTACCGCCTCCGCCTTCTCCATTGCTATCGCTGCCGCCGCCCCTACTATCACTGCCGTCACTCCACCACCACTAACACTATTATTGTAATAATCACCGGCACCTTAACCATCGGCGGCGACTCCACAACCACCAATGGGACGACACCGCCCCCGCGTCTAGGTTTCCCAAAACTGCAGCGTGCAATTTGACCTGGTGTTTGCATTTCAATTTTTGTAATTTTTCATTGGCAGGAGAGCGTTCCGTTTACACAACTGGTCTATTTGTGATGACTGAAAGGTAGGACTTGTGTAGTCGATAAAATTTAACATAAGGACGCCGGGTTTTCCGTTTGAAAAACCATTTGAAAAATATTATTTTAATTTACGCAAGGAAGCTAATCTCTATAGTTTCTTCTTACCTCTTTTCCCCACAAAATCATCATGTACGGTGGATTTTCTGGTCTGGCTATAGGTTTTTTTTTTTTTTTTTTTCATTTTGTTGCAATTTTGTTCGAATTGCCTCATCTTTTTTCATTAGACGCCAGAAGGAATAAATACCGTTATTTCAATTCATCTGACCCTTGATCATTCATTCTGTAATCGCTTTGCGCATTGCCCATTCAGCCCTCCTCCCCCTCCTTCACCAACATCTACGTACCGTATCGCTCCATCTGTGTGGGTCGAGGCTCGCAATGCTTGCTTATATTTCATTGTCGTTCGCAGTCACGAAAGGTAGCGCGATCTCTATCAGGGCAGCCAACCGTCGTTTTCTCCCCGAGATCCATCCGGTGCATCTGGCTCCGGGAGCTACAACTCGCCCCAGGCCCTGCACTTTTCGTGCGCTCTGTTCCGAATGTGGGGTGGTTTTTGCAATAAAAGCGGGAAATTTCTCAGAAGAATAGCAGGGAATAAAAAACGATCTTGCACGCCGGGAAAGAAGAATGAAGTGTTGCTGCTGGATCGCTAATGAGAAAACATGCCGTACTGGTATGAGGTGAGATATCGTAGGAGATGAATTGTGAGAATTTTAACTTCTTTACAAGCGCTTATGGAAAGGAAGTGTATGTGAGAACTATTTGTAGGGAGACAAGTTTCCAATATATATCTTGAGCGCATTGACCCAGTCACGAGCCAGCAAATATATGTCTATAATAATCTATATTTGAATTGTTTTTTATCATTTAAATCCCTGTATAATTATGATGTATGCGTTGTACTACTAAAGTAACAATACGAGTATCCTCATTGCATTCTACGTCCACGAAACGTCAAAAACTTTCCTTTCTGAAACTCGGATGCTCTGTTTCATTCACCATTTACTATTGACGGATGGAAAAAAAGTGTTCAACTTGTGATTTCTACCCGAACTGCCTACACAGCAAAGCAATCTCTATTTGGGTGAGCGGTGTTCAGAGCGTCGTGTGTCCGAAAAAAAAGTAGATCACTAATTTGTGTCGGGTTTTAACATTTTATCTTCGCTCAAAATTAATAATTTTAAATACAAATATTAACCCAATTTAATTAATATATTTCCATTGGATCAAAGAATGACGCACATATTTCAACGCTCCAAATGCAGAGACATACGTTTTAATAATATCTGAAAATAAGCATATTAAAAAACCTCAATATGGGAACGGTAATCATTCTGAACGCAAAATGTAGTATTGGCATGTTCAGTTACGAATGTAACCATCCTTTAGGTACAATGGCTGAAGTAGTTCATTTACACACTGCAGCATATTTTCTCTTCATTATGATATAAACAGTCAGCAAGTATCTATTACAATTTCATTGCGGCTTCTTCACTCTTCCCAATTGCCCAACTGCATTCAAATCGCTGTAAATCCGCTTCTTCAGACCCACCCACCCACTTGTATTTCGGCCTCTTCGCCGCCTTCCTTGCGGGCGCCTTTGCCTTCGTGCAAACGCGGCCACTGCGACAGCCCCTACCCGCCCCTACACTCCAGCTCCCGCCCACCCCTGCTCACCCCCTCCCGCCCGCCCCTACCCACCCTTCCGCCCGCCCCTACCCACCCTTTCGCCCGCCCCTACCCACTCCCTCTCGCCCGCTCCTACCCACCCCTCCCGTCCGCCTCTACCTACCCCTCCCGCCCGCCTCTACCCACCCCTCCCGCCCACCCGTACTCACCCTCTCCCACCCGCCCCTACCCATTTCCTCTCGCCCGCCCCTACCCACTCCCCCTCACCCGCCCCTACTCACTCACTCCTCATCCCACTTTGGACACGGCCTCCGCTGTCGCCCTCACTGCCGCCGCTACCGCTGCCACCTCCGACCTCCTCACCCCCCGCATCGCCTCTCTCGCCGCCGCCCCCGCCGCTCCCCTTGCTCGCGCATCCACAGCCGTCGTTCCCGCCCCCGCCCCCGCCCCCGCTCCCGCCGTTCCGTTGCCGGAAATCCGGCTGGCGGGCGCTTCGCGACCGCGCGTTAAAAGTGCCCGGGTACATGTTTACGGCCGCGTCAAAGGGCTCGTCGGAAGAGCTCGCGGGAGGGCGTGCGGGGGCTGGGGATTCGTGCGCCGCGTTTCGCCAACCTGCGACGGCGCTCGGTCGCGAAGCCTGAAGGAAACACGCCCCTCGAACCCCGGACGTCGGATGCTCTGGCGTCTTCATACCTGCCTCTGATATGAGGAACCGCGTCGCTTTCCGCATATTTCTTTTTTGTTGATGCGTTTATATTGTTCAAAATGTTTTAGTTAGTGTGTTGCGCATTTCTTTTATTCAGAAATATTTTACGTTTCAAACTACTTTGAGTTATACTTTTCTTAAACGTACGAACTGGCGAACATAACGACTCCTTAAACCTTAAGAGAGTGTCTTGAAATTTAAATTTTTCCCAATGTTACATTATTCAAAGTTATAATTAAGATGTCCTAAATTATTTACAATATAGACGAATGAATAGTGTAATTTGATTATGTGTTATACAAATAATTTGCACGTAATACTTTCTTATAAATGTAGAAAAAATTGTTGCTAAAATTGTTGATTTTTGTTCTTCTGATGAACCATGCAATTAATCATCAAGCATTTATCGCCCATTGTGCTGATGCGAAGCAATTGGGGGCACCGTCGTAACTTTAGTCCGGATTATGCACTGTTTGCGTTTCGAATATTGAAAGGACAATGTACTGGGATATTTTTACGAACAAGTAGGCTCTTCACAATATCTTTATTACAAAAAAAAAAAAAGAATAGGTACTTATTTCAAAGAGTACAGCGAATATGTCCCGACAGAACTGGGGCGCTCGGCGAATTTTATTTTTCGTCAGAAAAAAAGGGCGGCCCAGTGGCTTCAGGCGCTGGCGCAAGGCGCGCTGGGCCGTTAGGAGGACGTGTAGGGGCGGCGGCCACGCACCGAGGGGGAGGAGCACGAGAGGCACAAAGGTACCCCCTCCCCCTCCCGCGCTGGGGGCGGGGCGGGGCGGGCAGGAGAACGTGGACCTCATTGAGACCTCCCTCCCACTCCAGGGCTACTCTCTCGAATTAGGGGAAGCGCGCTCGCAGGCGGGTATTTCTGAAAGCGCTTAAAAAACGCACGTCAAAAGGACTGTTCTGCACTCCCTCTCGCGCGCGCGCGAGCGGAAAAAAATGAAGGAAGAAAAAACTAAGACTGACGTGAGTCATTGAATATTCAAAAAGTTGCAGGTAATTCGTCGTTTCGGGTGAATAATTCACAGGATTCGACCGGCCACCTAGAGCCGCACGATTCAGCGCGGGGCATTAACCGGTTTAATAGTTAAGCGCGGTGGTGCATCAGGTATGACGAGCGGTATACATATTCACCCCCTGTTCGTAAAAGCTCGAGCGGAAACACGTTGCTTCCAACTCGCGCAGAGGGGGAGTTTCTCACCCCGTATCTTGCCAGGGTTCTCGCAAGGTGCACGGTTCCCATTGCGCTATTCGGCGCTTTGTCACGCAGCATTGCGATGCAGTTCGTGACGTCCGACGCGGGAGAAGCAGGCGGCGCGTCTAATCGAATTTCGGTACGCGATTCGAGCCCGTTAAAAAATACAAAAGCTTTCGGGGTAGGAAACGATATACCAAACTGTCGATATACCGTATTGATGTCACGTCCCGTGATCTTTTTCTGTGCTACGAAAAATGATTGATGAAGACACAGCTGCGCCCTTTTATCCAGAACACTGCATTATTCATAATTTACACTGGCGATTTCCAATAATTGCTGTTGCGTGCGCAGTCCGAGCGGGGGACAAAAACATCCCCGTAAATGGCCGCAGCGGTGATGGAGAAGGTAAAAGCCGTGTTCGTGGCAGTTGAATGTACGAGCAGTAGAATGAGAAATGGACTTTTCGCCCGTACATTTTATATTATTACAATTTGACTGTATTATAATAATAATAATAATAATTATTATTATTATTATTATTATTATTATTTTGTTATTGTAATTCTTGAGGGCTGATTAAAAGATATAAATGCTCCAGTAAAAGGAGTACTAATTCTCTCCAGTTTCTTAAATGTTCTTACGATTCTACTCTATGCATTCAACAAAGGGATCAAACCACAACATTTAAATATTTTAATAAATAAGAACGAGAAAAACCTAAATTTTATTAGTGCACAGGTAAAGAAAATGCAAAGAAAAGAACTTACAAAGGTGAAATGCCGATTTCTGATACGTGTTGATAAACCAATCCCAGGACGTTTAGCTTCGACCCCTCCCCTCCCCCAAAAAACAAAAAAAAATGATTAAGTCGATTTGCATTTCTAACGGCAACGTTCGCAAACTTATTATTTTTCTCTGTTCGTGAAGCAATGAATACGAAAGAACCTCGAGAAATCCAAACTGCTGCTAAATTTGTCTACGAGAAATTTTATTTGCAGTCTGAGATTAGAATCCCTGTACTGTCGGTAGAAAGCTATCTCTCTCTTCTCTTTACGACAACGGTCTCGTTGCCACATCGGCAGCAGGAATTTCACTGGTAAGAGTTTGTGGGCAGCTGGAGGGAAGCTATGAGAGTTACGGCCCTTATGAAGTGTATACGAATTCAAACTATTTATTGTTAATAAATATTACTGGAACAAAATATGGGACGAAATCGTTTAGATGTTTTATTACAAGACGTTTACAAAGTGAAAAACACAAAATGAATCTAATTAATAAGTGAAATAGTATAAATTCAAATTAAAACATTTGTACTCTTAATTTTTTTAAAACGGTCTCTTTAATTATTTTTTGAAGCCACCCTTGCAGGGCATCGAAATCAGCTGCCTAGAGCATGTCTTCGCCGCAGGAAGTGCCGCGTGCGTTGTGCCGTGCCGTGCCGTGCCGTGCCGTGCGCCGCGCGCGGGGCCGTGCTGTGCGTGTTGTGTGGCAGCGGCAAAAAGGGGCCCGTCGCCGCGGGGGTCGCTCCCCCGGCCGCGTCGGGGGCTTCCGAAAAAGGAGGAGCAGCAGCGGCGCTCGCTCCCGCGGGACGCCGGCCGGGATCATCTGGTAGCCCTGGCGCCGGCGAACCGTTAGTTTGATAGGCACATCGGCCGGCCCCCGAGGCGCATCGGGTTTTCCCGTTGCGGGAATAAAGGCGATCGAATGCGACGGCGGCGGCGGCGGCGGCTGGCGCGACGGCCTTCGGCGGACGCTCTGCTCTGAATGGGGGCAGACGAATGCTTTTTTTTCTGTTAAAAAAATGAACGTGATGAGGAGAAAAACAAGAAATCTTGCAGATGTACCATATTATTCCCTTTTGGACTTATATTGTACGATATTAATTACTTCCTTCAATTATCAGTTTGTTGGTATGCTATGGATGGGCTGATAGAAGCGTAGGAGAGAAATCTAATTATTGTTGGTTTCTTTTCGATGGTGAAAGCCCTTCATTGCTGACGTTGTTCAAAAATTGAAGGAAGAATGCTATTAGGAAACATTTGAAAGAATCTAGATTCAAAAGAGATGGAAGATTCGAAATATTTTTGGAATCCGTATACATTACTTTTGGAAATGGGGGCGAACGAACGCTTTTTTTCTGTTAAAAAAATGAACGTGATGAGGAGAAAAACATGAAATCATGCAGATGTACCATATTACTCTCTTCTGGACTTATATTGTACGATATTAATTACTTCTTTTAATTATCAGTTTGTTGGTGTGCTATGGATGGGTTGATAGAAGAATAGAAGAGAGATCGAATGATCGAATTATTCTTGGTTTCTTTTTGATGGTGAAAGCCCTTCCTTGCTGACGTTGTTCAAAAATTGAAGGAAGAATGCTATTAGGAAATGTTTGAAAGAATCTAGATTCAAAATAGAAGGGAGATTCGAAATATTTTTGGGATCTGTATACATTACTATTGGGAATCAAATTCGAGAACGCTTTATATTATTAATCTGATAATTTTCATTTTCTAAGCTGATAAGTCTTCTTTTCAATTAAAATTATTCAGTTTATTTTTCTATTCTCTCTCATTTTATTTGTTCTCTGTTGTAAAAAACTCTCGTTAATTTTCATTTCAAACATAGCACATTTATATAGCTGAGTAGAACAATTTAATCAATTATGAAATAAAC